>CM053269.1:42588455-42713114 GCA_028583415.1 Protea cynaroides | reverse complement strand
TTCTTTATTTGAATTTAATAAAGACATGTATTTGATAATTATTTATGTCCCAGTTGATACAGAATAATTTACTATTTAATATTTATATCACATAGACCCTCAGTTCATTTATTATTAAGATTTCCGCTATTGTGTATTTACTCTAATTATGATTATGGATGTGTGTAAGTTTAGATAACGCGGGGATAGCCTACTCGAGATCCTGGTTGAACCGTTGATTTGCTAGCGGTTCATCACACCATTCTGAACTGTGCGGAATTGGGGTGTGACACCTATAGTCTCTCTGCATAAAAACTCAAAAGGACCCATACCCAAGGGAGAGGAGGTTATAGAAGATCTTTGGAATCAATTCAAAAACTCGATTGAAAATCAATCTACAACGTAAACGTATGTTCATTTATTATTATTATTTGTCTATTGCTCAATGTGTTTTATTATCTATATGGGATGAATTTAATGGAATAATTTTATTGGATTAGAAAATCTTATAATTTTATTGGATTAGAAAATCTTACACTTAGTTCTTGTTTGCCATATTTATTATTATGATCTTCAGAGTCACCCATGTTATAGTATCTAAGTTGCTCTTGTATCCTTAATTAGCATGTATTTTATGGTCAGAATGTTTCAATGGAAGAAATAAAGGGTGTCTGGTTTTATCAATGGGCGCGGCTGCATATAATTTGTAACCTTACTTTTCTGTCCATAATATCTTCTTTTTTATATATATTTAAATTGAGGTGCTAGTTGCTTACCATGGATAAGTTCTAACGGTTGCTAATTATTGATGGTGGAATAAGATTGGTTGGAGAGGAAACATCTTATCAAAATCCATTGAAACCTAGTTCGTAAATTGAAACTTGAAACCCTATTTCATAAGGCATTGAAACACTGGATTTTTTTTTTTTTTTGGTAAAAACTAAAACACTGGATTATTTTTGGTAAAAACTGAAACAGTGGATCAAAATGGATTTTTACACCATTCGGAATTTGGGAATCAATTGTTCATGCCCATTATGAGCATCGGAACATGTCCCGTTGCATTATGAGCAGCTAGGATCTCACTGCTGCGTGGAAATCACTACAGGGGATCCTAGTCCTGTGATGAATGGAAAAAAAAACCTCTATAGTGACTGCCGCCTAGCAGAAAAGATCTAGGCCACTCATAGTGCATTGGCACATGTCCCGATGCATTATGAGCGGACAGGATCTCACTGCCACTTGGTAGTCAATACTAAGGATCCTGGTCTCGTGATGAATAGAAAAAAAAATCCTCTGTAGTGATTGCCACCTGGTAATGAAAATCGAGACCACTCATAGTGCATTGGCATGTGTGCCGATGCATTAGGAGCAGATGGGATCTCACTACTGCTTGGCAGCCACTATAGAGGATCCTGATCCCATGTGAATAGCCTATTGAACCCCTTTTCTTCTTCCTTGAAGAAAAAACCCATCCCCTCTCCGTCGCTTACATTCCATCTATGACTGAAGAAGACAACTTTGTACCTAATTTTGCAAGTTACCTGATCATGGTTTTGGTGTATGAGAGATGTGGGTTCATGGGTATCTCGCCTGCACCGTCTTTGATAGAAAATTGAGGTCTTGATTTAACCTCCTTGAGCAGTGCTTATGGTCTGAAAGCTAGAATGATGATGATGATGTTGGGAAATTTGTTTGGGATGTTTTTATCAAGAGAGTGATATGGAGATGGAGCTTTTAAGTTCTGAAATTTTGAGCAGGAATGGGATTATTTCATTTTATTATGTAAGACCACCAACTTGAACAAATTGTAGTATTGTCAATGAAGCATCATGGTCTACCAAAACTTAAGGTCTATCATTATGTATTATTGGAAATAAAAAAAAAATAGGATTCTTTTTGTACTTAAATGATGTCCCTTAGCCTTAGGGACATAAAAAATGGGGGTCGTAAATGAAAGATTAAGCCTTTAGGGATTTAACATTTGGGGATTAATAGTCATTTTATGAGTCAGTTTCGTGTTCAGTCGACAATTTGTTGGTGCGGTCGAGCGACCATCGGGCTACATCCTTGCACCATGAACGATCGAATTATAATTGATCCGGACCTAAGCACGGCATGTTTCATAAAAGTTCATGTAGGTGCGGGACAGAAATTGATACCCCTCAAAAGGAAAGTATATGTCACGAGAAAATGCAAAGGAACATGCATCTAGTAGTAATTGATTTCCTTTAATGTGTATTCCTTGGGCCATCATGAAATACAAAGTGGCAGTTTAGGTATTTCGTTTGGAGACTGGCGGAAATCTGATGGTGAAAAGAACGGTCTTGTTTTTTGGTCATTAAATGGATCTATCCTTAGAACATGTAAAACTCATAGCTTATGCAATATGGATATCGACAGATAAGATGAAGTGCATAAGAATCTGTCTGGCAGACACGTAATTGACATGACGGTGTTATTGCAAGTAGAAAAACCCATATTTAAATATGACAAGGGATTTCAATGGTGAGTTCTCCATTGATTTTCCCTTTGAGAGTTAGAAAGATCACATTGAGTGTAGCTCAGTGTTGATTGAAGGGTGTTGCTGCTAATTTACAAGTAGAATCAGTACTGAGATAATGGCAGGAGGGATGAAGAATGTAGTGGAAATGGGGCCACTGCCACAAAGGAACCCAAACTCAGCTGTGAATGCAATCATGAACCGAAGGCATAGTGGCATGTTTCGTGATGCCGAGGAGAACCTGAAGATGATTATGCTACCTAACAAGGTTGCAGACTACCCAGCGTTGAATGATCCATTTGCACTATTAGATAATGGAGTAGCAGCTACCTCAGGTCCTTCCATCAATCTTGAGCTTGAAAATTTTTATCTATACAAATGGATCCCAAAATTTGATCCTAACATGGATCCAAAATATTTGAGGTAGGTTTCTTTTTCCCCTAAAATCTCCGGGGTTTTTTTTTTTTTTCATTCTAAAAATCAATATTTTATAATACAAGGTAATGTTAAGTAAGGTTTTAGTGCATGGATCAGATCGGCTTAGGGTCGATCCAGTGCAGTAAGGATATTGGCATGGTTGGATCGGCATTGATACAATGTAAAGAAGACTGATCCCATGTCAATCCCTTGCCCAATTTCGAGTACTTGAACACTGATATTAATATAACTCTATCTGGGTCTCTTTTTAACCTTTTGTAGGGTTATTAGCAGCCGACTAGCTGCACTGAAATCTCGGGTTAGAAAGTCGGAATACATTGCTCAACTTGAACAAGAAGTTGATAGTCTGAAGGTATGAGTAGAGTACTTCATCTACATGGACAGGAACTCTGCATGCACAGTTGGGAGATGGCATCCTTGTACTCACAGCCATTTACCATACATAAGGGCATTTATGGAAACAAAAGAACAGATGTCTTTCCCTGATTGTATTTGCAGATGAACTATCCTCCTTTGGAAGTACAAAATTTTCCTGTTACTAGGGTAGCAGGAACTTTCTTACTACTCGATTTCTCATACACTCATATGGAATCATGCTCTAATGGGAAAAAAATATATTTTAGAAATATTATAAATTAGAAGGGGATTTTTGAACCTCTTGAAAAAGAGACAGATTCCATATGTATGTATACTAGTAGGTAGCTAGCTGGAAAATATTCTCTCCCCCCCCTTGTAGGGTATGTATATAATTAACCAAGCTATCTACTAACTTGAGCACCATTTTACCTCCAATGGGAAATCATCTTTTTTCCTTGTTTAACTTTTCTATTTATAACATCTTCTGTAGGCAATTGTCTCTGTTATGGCTAATCAAGTCTCTTATTATGATTGCAAATGTATTGAGTTGTATAACGAAAATGAAGCCATAAGGAAGAGCATAGACGAACTCTATGGTGAGCTAAAACTCAAGAATGGTAAGTCTGCGAAAATTTGAAACAGTACGAAATAAAGGAGATCTTTTCGGATTACTAATTAGTTGTTAATTGGCAGCTGAAACTGAGTGGCTAAAGCAAGAAAAGCGTAGGCTTTCTGATATTTTAATCATGCAGCATCAACTGCAACAACAACTACAACTGGTACCACCGGAGCCGAATCATGATCAAGAGCAACAAGAGATAATAGCAGAGTGTAACCTTGGGGAAGAGCAAGAACTGTAGGACATCAACAATCCAATGAAACTTCATCCTATCTAGCTCAATGAAATACTTCATGATGATTTTCATTCAGCTTCCATCGTTACATTTCCCAATTGTTCTTGTTTGTGTCATGTTTATTAGTATGGTTTGTGGAGTTGGTCATGTTATTGTAGCAACTTCTTGTGTCCTTGGCATGTCTTGTATGGTGAGGAATGAACCTACATCCTATCTCTATGAATTACTTCGTGTCTTTTATATGGTCAAAAAGATTGTTCCATTGCATCTTGGTAGTCATAGGTTTGAATTGATAAACAACCTCTCCGTGATGAGGGATAAAGCTGCATATAGCTTCCTCTACCTAGACTTTACAATGGCAGGCATAGTTGTCAAGGCACCAAGGCAACTCAAGGCATTGGAGGCCTGACGCCTTAACGACCAAGGCGCCCACCTAGGCGGTCAAGGCGCCCGATTTTTCAAGGCATCACAAGGCCACCTGAGCGTCTAGGCGGTGCCTAAGCGACACCTTGACAACTATGAATTGGCAAGAGCAACCTCATGCAATGGATACGCCCTTTGTTCTTGTATGTGCCATATTTATTATTATGATCTATAGAGTCTGTCATGTTACAGTATCTAAGTAGTTCTTGTGTCCTTAATTAGTATGTGTTTTATAGTCTGAATGTTTCGATGGAAGAAATAAAGGGTGTCTGGTTTTATATATAGGTGCGGCTACATGTATTTTGTAACCTTACTTTTCTGCCCCGTAATATTTTTTTTTTCCAACTTAAATCAGTCGCCGTATCATGGATCAAATCTAACGGTTGTTAATTATTGATGGTGGAATAAGATAGGTTAGAGAGGAAACATCATATCGTAACATGTGGAAACCTAGTTCGTAAATTGAAACTTGAAAACCTATTTCATAAAGCACTGAAATAAACCCTGGATCAAAATGGATTTTTACACCATTCCGAATTGAGGAATCGATTGTTCACCACCTATGTGAATAGTTTACTAAAATTCTTTAGGAAAATTTCTCCCAACTCTCCTCTATGAATCATAAAAGGCAATCACCCTCTAACTAGACATAAAATGTTTCTCACATGGCCACATCCCTTACTTTTGAAAATATTCCCTCTATTCAATTTGGTGATGAGGTTCATCATCACCAATGTTTTTTTGAATAATAATACCCTCCTCAGAGTGTTTGGCAAGTACTGGACAGACAGGGAGCAGCGGTCTGTCAAGTACTCGTTGAACAGTTGTCGAAGACCGCTGCTTAGAGTGTTTAGTTTAGGGCTAACCTAATTGGAAGAACTTCAATAACGAATCATCAGCGAAGATGGAGAAAAAAAAATAAGATCGTCAATGGTGATTCTCTTTTTCCCTTTTCGGTTTGCGGCGGTTGCCTTCCTCTTCACTGACTTGCGGCGGCGGCGCCAGTTTCCTTCCTCTTCGCTTACTTACACAAGTGGCAATGGTTTCCTTCCTCTTCACTAACTTGCAGCGGCCGTGGTCGATTCGAAGATGGGAACCCCTACAATCCAACGAAAACCACTCTCTTATTGGTTGTCGGAGCACCCTTCGATTGTTAGATTCCGATGGAGTCACACCCAGAAACTCTGGAGACCGTCCCCCAGGTATGACAAGGCAATCGTAATCATCAACACAGATTTCATTTAGGTAAGCAGCGAGGACAACGTTATGCCCGTCTCTCGCTACACACCTGGACTCCCTCTAGGTCTTGATGGACATGGTCATAGATGGCTATCACACACTTGTCCCCTTTCTTCTTCCCCGGGCTAACTGCATCCACCCTGCAACCCAGTGCTATTAGAATTTTTAATGCAAGTTAGGATTTTCCCATGGGATTTCTCATGAACCCTAACGAATCCACCACACACATTACTAGAATACAATGGGCAATAAAAGAGATGATAGAACACGTATCATTTGCTGTAGATTGATTTTCAACCGTTTCATGTAGCTTGAATGCCTCGATTAGAGTCTTCCACAGTCTCTTGGGATCTCCTTTTTCTCTGTGCGTATGGGAGCAACAGAGAGATAAAAACCAATGGCAGCGGGGACCCTAACCATAGTATTTATAATACTATCCCTAACCCAGAACCATTCCCACAGTAGACCGAATTGGTAGTCTCTAACCAGTGACGAACCAAATCTGAACTGGTCAAACCAGTAATTGAACTCCCACTTAACAACTGATTAGGTAATTGATTAAGCCCACACAACAAGAATCTAACAATCTCCCACTTGGGCTAGATTAATTACAAAACCACTGTCGAAAAGTGTGGCCATAGAATCCTATTACATAATAAACCGTCATGATCAAACTTTGATCCACTCATCAAGCCTACCAATGTTGAGCAACAGCGAAAAATACTCCAATATATTTGGTGTACTACCTTCTGTCAGCTACATACAAGGGTCTAATTAATGACATGAATCACCCAGAGACATGTATACATGAAAATATTATTTCATGTCGGTCCAGATCGAATAACCTTCGATCTAATTGCCTTGATAAAACCTCAGAGGCAATAAACCTTGATATTGACCGTAGCAAACCGTCACATACCCTTTTGGTCAATATCGTACTTTAGCACACTGCCATGAACTATGGCTAAATACCGCCCCGTTCATTTGGCTTAATACCGCCTCGTTCATTTGGCTAAAATACCATCATTGTCAATGACATGTCAATGAATATGCAACATAGCAATAAATGAATACTGAAATAAAAATAACCATGGTAATAAATATATGTGCCAAAACCATAGGCAATGTAAATAAACATAATGAAATAAATCATTATCAATGTGAGAAAAGTTTCCCACTAACCAAGCACATTTAATAAATTAACCATTTCTATATTAAACATACAGTCCCTTGAAGACTCCCATTGACAAAACCTTCGTCAGAGAATCTACAATCAAGATGTTTAACGAATGTGCTCTACAATGATAGAAATTCTTTGACCTTTTTCTCTCACCTAAAGAGATTTGAAATTCGATCTCTATTATGCTTTGAATTACAAGATTTTACATTATTCTTTGAGAACAGCACAGTTGAACCGCTGTCACAACACATCTCAATAGGCCTAAGTAAAACTTACAACCTTCCAGGTCTGAAAGATAACTCTTCAACCAAATATGCTACTTATTAGTTTCGCATATAGTTTTAAAATTTACCTTACCAAGAGAGTGATGCATGGATAAACTTCTTTACATTTTTCCCCAAAGGGTACATCTACCTTCATAACAAAAACTCTGAGATGGGATTCATGCTACCAATGCAATCATCAAACACTATTTCACAATAGCCAAGAGTGTCACTACTACCATAAATGAGTAGATAATCCTTGGTCCTCTGCATGTACCGCATGACCTTCTACTCCCATTGTTCAGTGAGCTATACCAGCATCCAACTAAAAATGTCTCAAAACACTCTAAACAAAAGCTATGTGAGAATAAATAAAATCTTGAGCATACACTAAGCTCTGATACCAATTGTTAGAATTTTTAATGCAAATTAGGATTTTCCCATGGGATTTTCCATGAACCCTAATGAATCTACCACACAGATTACTAGAATACAATAGGCAATAAAAGAGATGATAGAACACGTACCATTTGTTGTAGATTGATTTCCGACCGTTTCTTGTAGCTTGAATGCCTCGATTAGAGTCTTCCACAGTCTCTTGGGATCCCCTTTTTCTCTATGCGTATGGGAGCAACAGAGAGATAAAAATCAATAGCTGCGGGACCCTCACCATAGTATTTATAATACTATCCCTAACCCAGAACCATTCCCACAGTGGACCGGGTTGGTAGTCTCTAACTAGTGACGAACCAGACCTGAACCGATCAAACCAGTAATTGAACTCCCACTTAACAACTGATTAGGTAATTGATCAAGCCCACACAACAGGAATCTAACAAGTGCCCCCATAGCTTGGAAGGTTACCTTTATCTCGTAATCATCCACATAATCCTTTTAAAGAGAGGAAAAAAAAGAAAAAAAAAGAGCATTTCCAAACGAATAAGTAACTTGCTGATCTCTGCCTCTGCAATCTGCCCTAGTGACTGAATTAAATTTAAACTCAATAAGTTAACGAATTCATGGATAATTGGCATTATACCCCCACAAAGGAAAAGGAGTGATCTGTTCTGATGTCGCAAGATTTTAGCTCCCATGGAACGAAGGAGAAGATCGAGGAACTGGGCATGTGCAGGCCAACCAATGGCGCTGATGATGTTAGAATCGAGAAGGGATGAAATGATGGGGTTGGTTACCAAACACTACTGGCGAGTTTGATAACGGGCTTCAAGCTCCAGAAGCTAGTGCATTTCTTGCCTTGGAGAGCGACGGAGGCGATCAGGATGAGTTGGCTGTGACAAGTGACTACTATTGGTTTGTGGGCTGAGACGAACTCAGAAACGATGCGCAGGACACCATGGTGGGCGTTGAAGATTTCAGAAACACCATGATGGTCGATATTTTTATTTTTATTTTGAAAGGTAGTTTTATCCAAAATCGACATTGCTTTAGAGGGTATTATTGTCCTAAAAATATTTGTGATGATGAATCTCATTACCATATTGAATGAAGGAAAATATTTTCAAAAGCAAGGGAGGTGGGAGACATTTTGTATCAAATTGGAAAGTGGTTTGCCTTTGAGATATCCTACAAGGGAGGTGGGAGAAATTTTCCCAAATCCTTTTCATCTTCCTCCAAAAAAAAAATTGAAACCCATCTCCCTCTCTCTCTCTCTCTCTCTCTCTCTCTCTCTCTCTCTACTAAAATCCTTTTCATCTTCCTTGAAAAAATAAATCGAAACCCATCTCTCTCTCTATGTTCCATTTATGACTGAAGAAAACGACTTTGTACCTGATTTTGCCAATTACCTTATCATGGTTTTGGTGTCTGGAGATGTGGTAACATGGGTTAAAAACTCGTTTTAAATGTGTACCATAGTCAATCATTTAGTACGTATATTGCCATATTGACCTTAAAAATACGATAAAATACACCACATTCCAAGCCTTGCAGTTTAAAACCCTTTTTATACGCGTACTATACCATATTCGTACTTTAACATGCATCTTCCATGAATAATGAGTCAATTAATCATATATCGTTTATTGTCTTCTACAGTAATTGATATGAGATTAAAGGCTGGTCACTTCCTTATAATTTCTTTTAAAACCTATTACTTTATTACTCGTTAGGGTGAGTTGTGGGCTATGGTTAATTCATGACAAATGTATATTGTAGGCCACCATAAAGCTCTCTCTCTCTCTCTCTCTCTCTCTCTCTCTCTCTCTCTCTCTCTCTCAAAATGCATGTAAAAAAGCTACAAGCCATAAGAGCTATAGGGCAAGAAGAGAAAAAATGAAACCATTAAATGGTTACGAAAAATTTCACATATAACCCAAGAAGTATTGCTAACATCATCTACCACCCACAGGTTTGGAAAATCATCTATCGCACCCACTTAACTGACGAAAATCACTTAAAATGTAGATACACATTTATACTCTTCATATTATAAATTAAAAAAAATATATAATAATTAAGTAAAAGTATTACTTTGATCTTCTATTGAAAAAGAACAATCGCCCAAGAGATGTGAAAGGATTCCCTTCACTCCAACCAACAAGCTCCACCTCTGTTTTTTATTTTGGTTTCTCTAGTACACTTTGTGATCTTCTTCTTCTTTTACAATTATACAGAGAGATTTCGTGAGATTCATCTTCTTCCCACTTTACTGATAGACATTGTAGGGACTTATTAGGTTATAGATAAAAGCAATGTATCTGCAACTCGATGTGAAACTCGTGCTTCCATGACCGATGCCACGGTCGTCAATTGTCCTAGTTTAAATAGTCTCGCTCTTTCCCTCGAGAAGCCGGCTCCTTCATAGTAGATTACAACATCACAAACACGTTCCTAAATATGCATATTATATATGGAAAAAAGATCAGATTGAGTTCTTTTCAAGAACAGAAGGGTTGAGAAATAAAACGAACTAGTAAAACTATTTACAGTACGGAAAAGAAACATTTTCCAGCAGAGAATCTTTGGAGAGGGGGTAACCTCCTACTATGTCTGTGTGTGTTGTTTTGAGTGTGGATTTGGAGGTACGATACAAATTACAAAAGGCAACAAACCTTAGCAGAATGGTATTTTGGTTCGGCTGGGGTTATAAAACCCCAACTGAACCCTAACCGGGGTTTTTTTTTTTTTTTTTTTTTTTGGTTTGGTTCTCAGTCTGACATTCAAGGGGAAATCGGGGAGAGCAAAGAGAGAAGTTTTGGCTTCTCAGAGCAGAAACCAAAGAAGGGAGAGAAGGGTTTGGAGGAACCGAAATCAGTGAGAGAGAGAGAGCAAGGAGGACATCGGGATCGTGGGTGAGAGGACAGAAGAAGGGCCGGAATCAAAGAAGGAGGGGTTTCTCATTTGCAGGGATTCAGAGAGGGTTACTAGGGAGTGTTGCTCTTTTCTGCCGGCTGCCTGAGTTGTAGCAGAAGAATGAGAGAGAGAGAGAGAGAGAGAGGGACCGAAGGGTGAGAGGTCCTGCCGGTGGTCTGCGGGTGGAGAGAGAAGAAGAGAGGAAACCGATAAGGCTTCTGGGTCTTCGGCTGGGAGCTGAAAAAGGGAAAGAGGAAGATCAGGAGGGTCAGGTGTGAGTTGAAAAAAACCTGGGTAAAAGGTTTCTCAGAGTTTCTGGCGGCGACACGATTGGAAGGAGAAGAAGCACAGCAGAAGAGGAGTTGGCGGCAACCTGAGAAGATTTTTGGAATCAGAAGGGTTGGGGGTCTCCTCTGAGGCGAAGAGGAAGAGCTACGAAGAACAAGAGAAGAGAAGAGAAGAGAAGAACTAGGAGGAAGAGAGAAGCAGACCGAGGAAGGTTTCTCCCATCCTTCTTTCCGATATTCCTAAAGCTGATCGGACTATATGAGGAAAAACGAAGGAACAGAGTTTTGTTGGAGAGTTGCAGGTATTTTACCTGGACATTCATGGAAAATTATATTTCAGCTGACATCAGCATCTCATGAGACTCTCTTAATGTAATCACTTAACTGAAGCATCTCATGAGACTCTCTTAATGATTTTTTATTAATGGTGCAAAGATTATAAGTGATAATTGATGATTTAGCAACCCTGGATGAGAAATGATATTAACAATACTTCTTAAATACTTGTTGAGGTCTATGTGAAAATTTTCACATAATAATTATTATTAATGATTCATAATTTATTTTCATAAATAATTTATAAATATAAAAATAAATTATACGAAAGAGAACCAAAGTCCCATGACTCTATTCAAATTGAACCCAACTCACACGATTTTCTCGACTTTCAGCATTTTTTTTTTCTTTTTTGGGCTTCAGCTCCTTATCAAATGGGGTTTCAAGTTTTAATTTGTGATGGGCTATTAATGTTGGATGGGCCAATTCCCAACCAACCCATCATATATGTAAACTGGATAAGAGGTCGGATTTGGATTTCCTATGGTCACATCCAGACCGTTGGATTGCATCAAAACATGTGCAGATGAATTCCCAAGATGTGACCGCAGGAATCAAAGTCCCACCTCAATATCCGGTCTACATATATGATGGGCTGGGAGTTGACCCATCCAACATTAACACCCCACCACCAATTGCAAAAAGGGAAGAGGTAAATGTTTAGGCCCCATATAGAAGAATATATCATATATATGAATCACAGATACTTCCAACTAGAACTAATCCATTTCAGATCAAAAGTACTTCACAAAATGGCCGGGCTAAAAGGAATTTGGTTTTGCCTTCTACGGCAGTGCTTACTTTTATTCCCAATCAATACTGGAACCTCATCAACTACCTTTTTTTTAAGCTTAATTTGGAGGAAAAAGATCATCTCTTGTTATCTAGTTTCTTTAGTCGTAACTCAGTGACTGGAGTTCACTTGGCATATATATACCAATGCATTGGTATTGCACGCCGAGTGAACTCCAGCCGTTGGATCACGGCTGGAGTCCTCCAACGATAGTAGAGGATCCGAACCCTAATTTGGATGCATCCTCATTGAGATTGTTCGGCGGTTTCGGTATTATCATTTGGGATTATTGTGGTTTATCAACATAGGCGAAATCTGAATCAGGAATCTACAATTCTATATTGTTTGGGAGGCTAATTTTGTAAGCGATTCTCTAACCTGGAAGGCCAAGTTGATAGCATGTGCGACAGTGTGGCCAAATACCAATCCATGGTTGTTGGATTTAGCACAGCCTGCTCCCTAGCAGGCTAGCAGGTATCTGCCATGCAGCCCATGCCCACTCTTGCTCTATTTTTCTTGTTTCTAGTACTAGGTTGGCCCAATAATATACTAACCTCAGATGGTATGGGTAGTGCTTACCCAGATGCTGACTGAACAATAATTTTTTCACAATATTCATGACTGGTCATTTCCTTGAGGCTCCATTTGGTTGAAAGAAAAATTAAGTTGAAGATGGTGGAAGATGAAGGCGAAGGAAGGAGGAGAAGAAAAGAAAAAAATTGTTCCAATGAGAACTAAGAATAAGAAAGCATAGGAAGAAAGAGGCAGAAGAAAGAGCCAGAAAAGCAGAAAAGCAAAAGTACGTGGACGAGAAGACAAGAAAATTAATAAATAAAACCAACCTGGATGGCTGAACCAATGGTGCTTCCAAAATAGGGTGCCACCGAAACTAAAGTATTAACTCGATGGATTACTGGAGAAGAAACGTCAAAAAAACTACCAGATTTCTAAAAACTGTGCAAACCTCTCTGTCTTTTCATGAGGTTGCTCCAAAATTCTAAATAATGAGAGACTGAGGGGGAAAAAATACTTTTAATTAAAGAAAGATGAAGAATATGGATGTAAAACCCGTACTCATAAAACCTAGACTAACTTGGTTTTTCTTTCCGTGCCAAGGTTTCCACTGCTGATGGAACTGATGCAATGACAGCCTAAGGTTTCAACTTGAACCAGGTGCGTAAATATTGGAACTTGGGTTATAGTTTGGACCGCAACAATAATTGAAAAGGGGTCCGATCGTAGCTAGTCCGGTTGGATGACTCCCAACCCTGTGGGACCGGACACTGCAACTGGACAAGCTAAGAAGCCTACCCACGGATTGACAGTTATCAAATCCCTAGGTGAGTTTGTGTGGGAATATTCCCTAGAGCAATGGGTGGATTTAGTGGCTCCCATCTCTCACTGTCAACTATTTGGACTACATGTGAGGGAGTAGAATCCCTCTCCTGTCTCTCAAATTGCCACTTGTCAAGTTTCCCCTAGTCTCCCACTTCCTGAAGGAGTCCTACCTTGAGGGGAGACTTCAATTAGTCTAACTCTACCCAAATCCCTCTTTGGAGAATACACACTCACTCCTAAGGCTCTAACACATTCTCACAAAGGAAGAGAGTTGGAGGAAGAAGGTGAAGGCTGTAGGAGGATTTCCTTAACGAATCTCCGACACTTCTCGTCACCCTTGCACTCCTACTCGAATGGATCGCCAGTAAGCCCTATAACATGCTGTTGTAGGTTGGAATGCAATACATAATGCCATTAAAGAGACTTTAACCCACCACGCTTGAAAAAGCTTCACTATCCATTAATGACAGAGTGGGGTGGCTTCATTTGAAACCGAAAGAGAACTCTCTCAAATTCGGCCCAACCTAAACCTTGAACCTAACCATGAGAAAGTGTGAGGTTATGATTCCTAGACCTAGGAGGTATACCTTTGACCCACTATATTAAGCCTTAGAATAGAGTCGATGATTATCAATGAAACTCCAATTAGGTGATCTGCCATTGGACTTCTCCAGTAGAGGTCTGTAAGCATATCTAGAAGATGGTCCGGAGGCAAAACCTATGCCCCCGGACAAACCAAACTATAAGACTAGACCCTTTGGGAAGGTCTGATAGCGAGTCCAGTCGCTATACTGTTGCAACCAGAGTTGCAACTGGACAAAACCAGAAGGCCTCGGTGATGGATCGGAAGCAGCACCTGTCGCACTACTGTTGCAACCGGAGCTCCAGCCAGACAGCACCCGAGAGGATCTTGACCTCTCCGAAGGGAGGACCTGGCCATAGTCTCCAACCAGACACCCTCAAAAGGTCAGAGATCAGCGTATCCTAATGAACAATTAACTAACAAACTCACATAAGCATTTAGGGGCCACGTGTGTAAATGAGATCAACTCATGTGATATGAATTATAGAAACAACAGGACTTCAGGTGAGGGATAGAACCCTGATTTTATTTTAGAGTGTTTTTAATCATATGTTATGTTGCATTTTTTGTGAATAACATGTCATCCAATATCTATATCTTGCCTGCATTTGCATTTATATAACTTCTGTGATTGTGTGATGACTTATGCCTAATTAATAGGAAGTTCGGAACGGGTCGAGGACTGCTGAACAATTCACCACTCAAACCTTGTCATGCATTGCCTCATATCTTAACGGATTGACAGTGTTTAGGAGGGGGTAGACGGACAGCCTAGGATTCATGCCAGGGTATTGTGGAAGTACATATGATGACATGTAGGAATGGTTAGTACCATTAACCCATGTATGCAACCCTAGCCAGTAGGGGATTAGGTACTGGTATGTGATGGGAGATGAGAGAGAGGTGTTGACCGTGTTCATTGGAGCGTCACTGGTCAAACATCTATTCTATCACTATCGATAGTGGGAGACGTGTGGCTTCACCAACGCTGTTGGAGCAAGCTAGGTGAGTGTACATTCTCTCCTGTGCATGGAGGTTATGGTGCTTTGGTGAGTGTAGTCAAACATTACCATAGCACATTATACCAGATCATTATTGTATGTTAATAATCTATCATGTATTATTGTTTGTCTGCTTGTTTGTTTCTCACTGAGCTCATGGTGAAGTGTTTACCCTTATGTACGCCTTCCTTTTTAGATGATGGTGCAAGTACAACGGTTGTTGATTACATGAATGCACCTGTCATCACCAACCTTGCTCAATTGGGTGTGCAACCACTAAAAAAAATATATATGATGTGGATTGCGAGTGTGATGCATGCGTGTTCGAGTAAAGGAAGTGCCACGGAGCATATTCTTATTTTAGTTTTATAAACATCTACTTTTGATATGAACGAAGTAAATATATAGTTTTGTTTATGAACTATTGATGATGTTGGATTGATGGTTGAATAGAATAAGCCACAAACAAGTTTAAATTATTTTATTGGTTATCAATAGTAGCTCAATTTACTTAGTATGATCTTTCGCTATTATAATTACTCTAATTCATGTTTTCATTTCATTCGATTGGTTGGGGTTGGTGGAAGTATGCACGGCTTAGTGTGGTTCTGGGTTGGACTGCAATTGATTGAGTACCGGTCCAGTCACACTTCTAATTATGTATCAGAATTAGGGTGTGACAATAGAGGTTGACGAAAACAAACCTCTGTGAATTAATTCCGTCAGATTAGGTGCCATCAGACTAGGGTAAATGCTGGTAGGATGGAGACCGGATAGTGATAGTGGGAGACTGGGGGAGATAGTCTGCATGTGGATTTGGATGAACGTGAGAGAAATTTGGGGAAAGTGATTTTAGGGTTCGTGGGTTTGGAGGGGTATGTTTACCAAAAAAAAAAATGTTAAGTTTGGGATTTAGAGGGAAACATCAATTTGCAGTGGGTTTTTTTTTTTTTTTTCCACGATTAAAATTGACCTCAATTACTACAGTTCGTAAATATCACAACAATAAGTATCCTGTAATACTGTGAATAATTTTAACTGCAGTTGTTTGTCCGCAGTGACAAAGGTCCTCTGTTACAACAAAATTTTCAAACAACAGCTATAAGTATCAAATATTACTGCAGACAAAGAAACCGTAGTTATAGGACGTAGTCTGCAATTACATAGGTGTGGCTTCTCAATCTCCGTAACTCACGGTGATAACCTACCATATTATTGAATACTTCTATAGTATTAGTCAAATGAGGAGGGATTATCTTCCCCGAAAGAGCCATTGAAGCATCCCAAACTGAGATAGAAAATGACATTAGTCACATGGTTATGAACCATCATGTAACGTGGTACATTATAGATTCCAATAAAATCACATTTGACCCAAAAATTAGAAAATGACATTAGTCACATGGTTATGAACCATCATGTAACGTGGTACATTATAGATTCCAATAAAATCACATTTGACCCAAAAATTTCAAGACTTAGTCTCCCTTAAACGAGCCCTAATGACTTCATCCTAATCCTTTTTTTCTTTTTTTTCTTTTTTTTTAACTTGATAAAAGACTTCATCCTAACCATTAGACTTGTAACAGGTATCATTTTGGTTTTGAACTTGCAAGACTGGACTTGACCAAGTTTCTATATTTTTTTGACTTTTTCTTATTCCTGGGTCCCACCATGGCCCACCTCCTGGTGGATCCCTACGCGTTACAGACCAGTTTGGACGTTTTCTACAAGAAAGGAAAACCCAAACTTATGGGTTTAGATTATTAGCCAGCTGTTCCATGGTTGAGTCTAGTCCAGATTTCACTCCCACACGTCCAGACCGTCTCCACCTCACAGCTTCACATGAAGTTTCATTAGAAAAAGATTATCTCCTATTATTCAGTCTCTTTAATCTTAATTCAGCGGTCGGAGTTTACTTGACACAATACCAATATATGAGTATGCGTTGAGTGATTCTATCCGACAAGAGACGATCCAATGTATTGTTTTGTTCTTTCGCTGCTTATTCTCTTCTTCTTCTTTTTTTTTTTATGCTTAAGCTTCTCTTTTTTATTTTTTAATCGAAAGCATGACCTTGAACAACTTATAATAAAATTCTTTTTTGATCGCGTCACACTAAAGTTTTCAATCTAATGTTGTGGTTTAGTATGCATTCTAAACGCACTAGAATGCCTACTAAGAATGCATATCAAATGCAACATAAAAGTTCAAATTATTATTTAAGGGACTCAACTATTAGTATATAAAGGCACCAAGGTCTCGACTTAATCAATATGGGATTATTGCAATAGTTTGGGCTACAAGTCCACTTGGTTGCTTATGAAAAAAAAAATTAAGTTCATTTGACTCAGGTTTAAAAATAAGTAATCGAGTAAAAATAAGATCAGTCTCCATCAATTCGTCCAACTTAGTACATCGAGAATCGAGATTGATCGGAATTAATCAATTTTGATTAGAAATGAATAAGATTGCAAGACCGTGTCGACATAGTTGGCAAATGTTGATTGTTGAAGTGTTAATCAGGCCAAAGGTTCGAATACTCGTCAGCAAAAAAAAAAAAAAAAGGTGTTATTTTTTATATTTATTTCTTATTGGAGTCTAAAGAAAGTCTATTGCAGTTCTTGTGGAGTGAAGATTCAATCTCCTTTCCTCTTGTATCATAACTTCTAAAAGAGTCACCGTAAACTTATGTTACAAGTTGGAAGGAAGATTATATTATAATATGTTGCCCCCTTTTTGTCAGAGTATGAATAGGTCTCATGCCATTTTCTAAAGCCCGGAAGGGTAGGTAGTCTTTCAATCAGACCAGGGCCCAGGCTAGCCCAACTTTATCAGGTCACAGGTCTGTTCCAAGTTCCAACCACCATAAAATAAACTTTTCTAGCTATGAAGGTGGGTCCATTGGAATTTGATGGGGATCTAACCCTGTGCACTAGTAGTTGGAACACGAGGGTCCCGTGTGGGTCCGACCCAAAACCAGAAAAAAAAATATGCAAATAAGATGGGCTTGTGCGATCCAAACAGCCCCGACCAGTCTTAACAAAAGGTGGGCCGTCTTTGTCCCTCACTTATTACCCATCTACGTTTACCGACAAAATTCTATGGACCCCAATTAAAGCCCGATCTTCTTGAAGGGTGTTTGAGTAACTTTATATCCTTTGAAACAAATCAAATAAATGATTTTTTTTTGGGTAAAGAAATAAATGAATTCACACTATTACTTATTGAAATTTTATCTACCCAAAAAAATTTATTGGAATTTTCTACTTGTTACTAGGCGATCGATGTCTCTTGGATCGACGCAAAACTCCCTCACCCTCCAATCGTAAATACCAAAAATACCCCATTTATTTATGATTTTATGATGACCAAATGAGTACATGCAGAAAAGAATCAATGTGGAGGACCTTGACACCGACCAACGTTAATTAGAAAGACCCTTAATTATTATGGACACTTACGTATCATTAGAAGAAGAAAAAAAAATTACCATTATGTTTGAAATAACCTACATACATATGTAGGTTTTATATTATAAATTTCATATATTGTCTATCTAGACAACAAAGAGGATTGAGGCTACTTGACCTGTGAACATGGGGTGTAGGACCCCAATAATCAACATACGTCCTTTGGAGGATAAGGATTGATTGGAGATGGGTCCCATCTAAGGAATGTATACACTAAATGATATGTTAAGGGGAGAGGTTTTACTGATGGTTGGATGAAAGGGATGGATATTGTAGAAACTTTAAATACCAGGGAAAGGGTGGTTTTGCGCTTTTTTGAGGATAAGATGCTCTATATCATCCCTCTATTTACTTGAGAAGCAAACCAGAGAAACATTCTCCTTCTATGAAGCTTTTTAAAGTTTAGACGAGATTTTTATGCACGAGCGGCATACATACATATATGGTGGTTGAATCATTATTACACAACTCCCCTCTCCCTCATTCTACAGCGAAAAGCATGGTCGTAAACAAAACCTTCACTTTAAAAAATAAAAAATAAAAAACTTTTGACTTTAATTTTTATTGAAATATTTCTAATTAATTGAAGATAAACTCATTTGAGCTGTCCAATTTTGACAAAACCATCTTCATTGTGTCACATAGAACGATGATGTGATAATTCTGATTAGTGAGCGTCGTGAGACCGTTGTCATCGCAAGGGAATGAATGAGAGGGGGAGGAGGAGGGAGAGGGGAGGGGGGGGGGGGGGGGGGGGGGGGGGGGAGGGGGGGAGGGGGGGGGGAGGGCTTTGCATTTCTAGGTGAGACCGCATGAAGGTGAGCCAACGAGCATCGTGAGACCGTCTTCATGAGGGAATGAACGAGAGGGAGGACGGCAATGCTTTGCATTTGCAAGCAAGACTACTAGAGAGTGAACCAACGAATGTTGTGGGGCCATCATAACCATGAGGGAATAAACGAATGGGGGGGGGATCGAAATTATGTCATTAAACCCTCCATTATAGTGCCTCGTCATTGTAAGCCGAACTTTTTTTTTCCTAATAAAGAAGGATGGGGTTGAATCAACTAGACAATGTAATTTGGTATTTCATATATAAACTAAGGTAGAACGTTCATAAATTTTTAAATACAAAAAAAAAACCCAGAAACCAGATTACGTACCCACCCTCACATAAAAAAAATACAGCTATGCATGAGGCTCTCGTTATTATAAGACCTGAGAAGGAACAGACTACCCACTCTCACCCAAACTCTCTATAATTATTGTTTAATATAATATAAATGCGCCCAATGTATCATATGATTGGTATCCTTAATCGATCCTTCGAATAGCGGTGGTCATTTAATTCACAACTTGGATTTACTCACTAACTCTTAAGAATTGGATTTAATGAAAAGAGTAATTAATTAATGATTTAGACTATATTATTTTACCAAAAAAAGATTTAGACTATATTAACACAAATGGTAACTATGAAAACTAACATCAATATTTTTTTGTATTGCCAATTTTGCCCTTCAAAATAAAGAATACCAATTGAAAATGAGCAAATTTAGTATGATGTTTTTATGAAAGGCTCTATTTATTTCATTATAATGTTTTCCATGCAAATAATATTTTATATTTAAATATTTCCTACTTTATCAATATAGTTTTGCATTATATGTTAAAACAAATAGTACAAAATCTTATTTTAGAAGAAAATTTTCTTTTTCTGTTATTTTACATGAAAACAAATAGGGACACAGGTAAATTTTCATGTAAAATTTTATTTGTATGAAAAATTTTACAACAAAACAAATCGGGCCGAAAGAAAAATCCCATATGATGTGACGAACTAGGAATGTCAATTTTAAGACCGAGCAGACCCTAATTAATCGTAAACCAACCTTGACCGAATTGTGACTGGATATGTTTTGGGTTGAGGTATGGCATATCTTACAGGTCCAAAAAAAGGAGTCACTAAGTCTAAACCTGATAATGGCCTAAATCAAACTGATTGAAACCGAATATTAAACCTTGCTGCACTACTTCAACTTTCTAAATGGCCTTAACGAGTTCCAACTGAGTTTTCAACCCGAATTGGCCAAACCAACCTAGTAACAATCTGAAACTAGACAAACCCGTTAATTAATGTACACAGTGTGGCACACCCAGCCCGAACCTCTTAATAGACATGTTTCGGTAGACCATATAAAGTCCGACACCGTTTTGGCCTGGACCAAACCGTTGACACCCTAAACTAATGGGGGATTTTTTTTTTTCATTTTCACAAGAATGGGGTATCGAAATAGGGGTGGGTTTTTTTTCATTTCCCTAGGAGTGAAAAGTCATTTCGTCCTTCCTGTGTCTTTATTCCTTGTATAGAAATCGTCTCCTACTAGGGGTTTGGCAGGAGACTCGGTTGCATCCAGGCGATGCTTGACACGTGGGTATCGACTGGATCCGAGTCGTCCATCCAAGTTGATCACTCAGTCGACACCTCTCTACATTTCACCTTATCAGCTGAGATGGATGACTCGAATCCAATCGCACGTGTCAAGTATCGACTAGATATAATCGAGTCTCCTACCAAACCCTGGCCAGTGACGATTTAGATCCTTATTCCCCTTTTTTTTATTCTTTTCTTTTTTGGGTAAGAACTTTATTCCTTAACTCAAGTATGGATCATAATTGTTTGGGCCATTTTCATGGGGTCCAAAATTAGACGGGAAGTCTAAAGCAGATAGCGACGGGTGGAAGTATAGAAGAATTAAGTTGGCGTGGGCCCAGCTTGCTGTGGATGGATGACAAGTCAGCATGACAAAGTTTGGATTTCATTTTCACCTACCTAAGACGTATTTAAATATTTCTTCAGCTGGATTTGACAACATAGGAATTTGAGTTCAAAACCAATTATATGAAAGCAAAAAGCATCTTTAGGGTAGTTTAGTAAATTAACTCCCTCAGAAATTTAATGCTCATCTTCCCCATGGAATTGTATTAAATAATTATTATTAAGAAAATACATGGAAGTTTCATTCTCAATGGACTAAAGCCTTAGACATTAAACAACGTTACAAAATAAGAGGTTGGCATGTGTTTCAAGATATCGGTATCGGATCGGTCTATTTGTATCTGACCGATCTCTGATCTGATCTTCGATATCCTAATCTCAGTCTGATTTAATATTATTTTAATGAAAATCGAATTCATACATTGGATCAATTTTGAACACAACTGATACTGTATCGGATACCTGAATTTAAAATCATGATCTGTAATGTATTGTTTCATGTGATTTACAGCTGAAAATTGTACTGAAAATCACAAATTACCATAAAAGCTTCCGAAAATTTGGAAGAAAGTTAATAGAGTTAGAGATGCAGGTGATGGGTCAGACGACTCTGTCAATATCGAAGTTCTATCTGACATCCACACACTACTTTCATTTCCTTCATTTTATATTTAAGGGTAGATTAGATCGAGATCAGAAACAGAGTATGAAGGTGAAGTTCAGAGTTTTGGCTCGAAAAGTTCTACAAGACACCTGAAACACATCAGCAACATTCTGAATCCGGGAAACTGGAAAGCGTAAGAGAGCTTTCTTTCATGGGTTCATCTTCGACATTTCGTTCCTTCAGCTCAGAATAATATAATAGTAGAGAGATCCTTCTCTGTTTTCATACACTGTTTTGCAGAGTTTCGGTGACTTTTTCTGGCTGTTCTTTTGGTCAAAATAATACGGATGAAAGCGTGTTTAAATTCAAACTGTCTTAGTCTATCAAAGCTTGCAGAGAGGGCAAAACACTTTTGATATCTATCTATCTCTTTCTCTCTTTGTCTTCTTCCTCTCTTATACGTACTTAGTTTACTACGAAGCTCGAAAATTCGGTTTTTCTTTCTTCTTGATTTTTGTTTTCCGAAACCTTGTATACCGATTGAGCGAGCTTTCTTCCGTTCCATTCAATCTGCAATTGGATGACCTTAGGAATTTTCGTTGGTATTCTCGAAAATGGAAATGGGTGAGCGGTGGAGATTCGATAGGTTCAGCTGTCGTATGGTTGTGTTGCTGTTGATTTGCTTGTTCAATCCTGATTGGGCGTTATGTTTGTCTCTTAATGACGAGGGTATGTGAGCTTTGTTGCTCTAATGATTATATTTCCATTTTTTGAGGTTTAAGTTGAAGGGTTGGGGTTTACTTCGGGGAGTTAAATGATTAATTGCATGCAGGGTTGGCGCTGTTGAGACTTCGCGAGGGAGTAGTAACGGATCCTTTTGGTGCTTTATCGAATTGGAACGATGATGATGAACTCAATGATCCCTGTTCCTGGTTCGGAGTTGAGTGCTCCGACGGAAAAGTTGTGATTTTGTAAGTTATTCTTGTCCTAAATCCATGAAATGCTGTCTGTATTTCATTTTGATATGATAATAACAAAAGTTACTTTGGTGCTATGAATCTTTGTTTCGTTTCTTAGATGAAATTTTGTTTGAGTCTTGTTTAGCTCTTAAGTATTTGTTTTATGAACAAGAATTTGGGAACTTCTTTTTTTTTTTTTTTTTTTTTTTTAATGAATTGGTTCTGGATTGAGGTATCCAAACTGCTTTATTCTTTGAAGAGCATTTACTGAGACCCGATTCAGGTTACTAGATTGTAAGATGGACTTGTTCCATAAGAGACTCAAGAACTTATGCTCTGGTATCATATGTGGATAAACAATTTTCAGCGGGGAAGCAACGGCTAAATGATATATATACAAAGGCAGGATGTAGTCCTTTAACAAACTTATTCGTAAATGCAAATTGATGTTCTTATTCAATAAGTCGTGGCATGATTATGGTTTCGTTTTGTCACTATTTATTTCGTGAAACTGGAAAGCCATTAAGAAGAAGAAAAAAAAAAAAGATAGATTGTGAAACGATCGTTAACCAGAGTATGATGAATAAGTCAGAAACTTTGATATGTTCACTAAGTTACAACACAAAAAGTCTGAACAAGCAATGTTGTTACATTTAGTAGTAAGGTCTTCATAAGAGGAAGCGTTACCATTGTAAGTCATGAAGGACTTTGGCCATCATATGCTATGATTGAATACATACACACATGTCCAAGGGTCTCATATTATTGTACCTCTATGAGTCCAACTCATCCCTACTGAGTCTAAATGGCATAAGACGACAATCTTCTCAGAATTGATCTGAGACTTCCCTATTAAGAGAACTAGAAATCTTTGATAGGAATGGAAGTTTAGCAAACTATGCATTATGTGATAAAGTAAAATATACTTACAGGAAGTATAGCCAAACTGCTGCAACATTACATGAGAAATTTATCTTGGTGCTTCAAGAGTGATTCAGAATTCAAAGTGAAATTAAAGTTAGGTATATTATCTTGTGCAATATGCACTGCAATCTTATCAATTGGATTTACCCAGTTCTTTGTGGAAGGGTCATTTGATTTCTTATTAGGCTTTGAAAAATGCTTATTTCAATGGCAGGAACTTGAAAGATCTTTGTCTTGGAGGAACACTAGCCCCTGAACTTGGGAATCTTATTCACATAAAGTCTATGTAAGCATATACAGTCCAGTACCTAATCTCATAATAATTATGCAACCCTACTTTGTCTTCTTATGATTTTTCTCTCCTGTTAACTCTTCTCTTATTCTTTCATGCAGCATCTTACGCAATAATGCATTTTATGGTGTCATTCCTAAAGAGATTGGAAAACTTAAGGAGCTGGAGGTGTTAGATTTGGGATTTAATAACTTCAAGGGACCACTTCCGTTTGACATTGGCAACAACCTATTCCTGGGAATCCTGTTAGTGAAAGCTATCTAACTGTCAATTTTCCAGTAGGTTCCTCTGGCATACTATTCTTGTATTAACTCCACCTTCTGATTATATTGCAGTTTACTCGACAACAACAAAGCTCTAGAAGGAATTTCTCCTGAAATTCATGAGCTTAATATGCTTTCTGAATTTCAGGTAGATAAGAACCAGCTATTTGATGTTGCTAAAGGAACATACTGTCAAAAAAGATCCACTGCATGGTAAGATTATATATTGGTCGGACAGTAATCCTTTTCTTAGTTTAGTATAACCATTGGGAGGCATGGCTCAAAATCTCGGTGACTGACCGAGATCTCGAGATTCTCGACTAGTTCTCGACTGGTCTTGACATTTTCAACCAGTTCTCTACATTTTCAACCAGTTCTTGACTGGTCTCGACATAATGTATGAATTATTATTGTATAATTTATTTGACTACTTCGCGTTTTTAATTATTATGACAATTAACAAATTAAGAGATATGATGTTTATTCTTCTCCTAAAATTTAATTTTACTGGCTCATTTGATCTTCTTTAATTTTCTACTATTGTAACATTATGTAGAATAGCCAATATTTCCCTAGGTTTACATCTGAACTTCAAACTGACACTGCCATTGGTGTAAACCCAAACAACCACCACGTGTGTTTATTTACAATTTTAAGGTTTAAATGTGTTTATATATGCTAAAATAGGGTTTCTCTAGAGTATCAAGCCTTAAAATGGTCATTTTAAGGTTGAAAAACACACATTTTAAGCCTTTGCGTGTAATGTCTTGCGGTTGAGATTTTGGAAATTTTGGTTTTCCCAAAGGTCGAGACACCCTCGAGTTTTGAGATTTTGAACCTTGTTGGGAGGACAACAAGGGCCATCCTCTTATGGTCTATTGGTACATATGGAAGCAGAATTAGGGTTTCAGACTTTCATCAGACTATTGATATAACCCGGATAATCTCTAAAGCAAAGATTAACAGTTTAGAAATAGATAAAAATGGACAGTCATGCAATTGTGATCATCCAATGCCTCAGTTTTTTTATCATGAGGAAAAATATGGATAGCAGTCTTAGAGTAGTAAGTATAGTTCTTGTCACTATATGGTATAATTTGAATGGATTAGATCTTGATCCTTGTTGATTTAATTGGAAGGTGAGTTAACCACACTTGCTTTGGTGTCGTATGCATCTCAGAGGTTGTTATAATGAATTCTTCCTTCACACTGAAACTTATGTAAAATGGAGTTTTTTTTCCCTTTAAGTATTAAATTATTTAGATTTGTTAATAGAGGATTTTGTTGCATATTCATGACTGCTACTTTTATCTCTTGTAGGAGCACTGGAAAAGCTGGAAATGTAGCTGAAAGGAGGCTGCTACAGGTGCCAGATGCCCCTACCACCACCCAAACCCACAATAATAAACACAGACGACAAAGTCTATCTCCATCAAAGTTGCCTTCACCAGCCCCGTTATCGACTCCATCACATTCTCCATCACCTTCCCCAGCAGCATCCCCCAATAGCATCTCTTTAACACCTGCATCCTCACCTGCACCAATGCCAGATCTATTTTCCCTTACTCCAGCAAATCCTCCCATCTTTGTTCCTGCACCGACACCATCCTTTTCTGCTCCAGTTCCTTCCCCTTTAGCAAGCCCTGCCCATTCTCCTTCATCAAGCATTGCCCAGCCTCCTTCCATAACTTCTATGCAATCCTCTTTTGAAAGTTTCAAATCAAATCACAAAATTGTAATTTTGGCTGCATCCATAGGGGGTTTCGTTTTCATTTTAGTTGTGGCCATCAGTATTCTCCTCTGTCGAAACAGTAAGGTAGTTACTGTCAAACCTTGGGCTACAGGGTTGAGTGGGCAGCTGCAGCAGGCATTTGTAACAGGTTATTATTCTTACTCATTGAATTTAATCATTTTCTTGTGTTTCTAGTCTGAGTGCAACTAAGCATAAGGTAGACAATACGAGGCTATTCGCCAACAGCATCTCTAGACACAGCAGTCATGGAGAAGGGTTGGACCCATCATCTATTAGTTCCCACCTACTGATTTTAAATTGGATGACCATAACCTTCCTATTGACTGTATTTTGGAGGTGTAAGGAAATTATAGATTAGTTGGTTGCGATTTTCTGGTTAGTTAGATTTTTGGTATACGAGATCTACTTGGAGAGATCCATGAAATCATGTGTCTTAACCTTCTTGCATGAATGCCAATTTTAGAGTACAGGAAGACACAGCATCCTGCTATCCTTCTATCCCTCATTCTCCATCCACAACTTTTGTTTTCTTTATTCTTGATTGGGAGTATTCCTTTCAGGTGTACCAAAACTAAGGCGATCAGAGCTAGAATCTGCTTGTGAAGATTTCAGTAATATAATTGGTTCCTTATCAAATGGCACAATATATAAAGGGACACTGTCAAGTGGAGTTGAAATAGCTGTGGTATCTACCGCAGTGGCATCTGCCAAGGATTGGTCAAAAAATTTTGAAGCCCAGTTCAGGAAGAAGGTAGTAAGTTTTACTTACGGAAGAGATTTTACTGGAACTTAATCTCTGGCAGTTCCTAACTGTTTCCTTTGGTTATTTTTCAGGTAGGCACATTATCAAAAGTGAACCACAAGAATTATCTGAACCATCTTGGATTTTGTGAGGAAGAGCAACCTTTCACAAGGATGATGGTTTTTGAGTATGCTCCAAATGGTACACTTTTTGAGCATCTACACAGTGAGTAACATATCTTAGTCTCAAATTTTAAATCTTATGGTACTTTGGTCAATATTTTCCCTGCTGTTGACTGCCACCAACTAGCCTTTTTATTCTGATAAGAAGCACTTGCTGGAGGTTTGGGACTCACTTTCGATCAATCCACCCTTGGAGACCGCAGATTAAGCCTCACATTTCATAATTGTCTTATCAATCATCTTCCTTTGGATCCCCGGAATTAATAAGTGAAATGTCCAAAACACTAGTCTATAAATCTACTTTACACATGTGAATATTTAAATTTTAAAAAATTGGATCTTGTATTGGGGGGTTTCAACCCTTTCACTTCCTTACCAAGTGACATATTTTAGTCGATGTAGCTTTTTTCACTTTGAAGAAACTAAAATAGCCTAAATTGCTGTGTGGCTTGGGTGGAAAAGCAAGATATAATTATGACACTCTGATATACTACTGTAGAGATGGTTCTGTATTCTATATTTGTATGTTGCCTTGCATGCGCATAGCAGCCATTGGGTCATGGTTTTTAAAAAAAAAAAACAATTAATAAAATCCATTGAGATGACCTTATAGTTTTGACTGACTTCAAGTTGTGGTGGTGTCCTGCAGTAAAAGAAGCAGAGCACTTGGACTGGGGAGCACGGTTGAGGATTGCAATGGGAATGGCATACTGCCTGGAGTACATGCACCAACAGAACCCACCTGTAGTTCATAAGAATCTGAACTCATCAATTGTCTACTTGTCTGAAGATTATGCAGCCAAAGTCTCAGATTTTGGTTTCTGGCATGAAGTAGAAGCAACAGCCAAGATGGGATCAGATGCCACAGAGTTATTGGATACACCATCATCCAGTCCAGAGAGTAATGTGTATAGTTTTGCGGTAATACTGTTGGAAATGATAACAGGTAGGCTCCCATTCTCAGCAGAAAATGGCACACTTGTGGGGTGGGCATCGATCTATTTGAGAGGAGAGCAAACCTGCAAAGACATGGTAGACCCGATGCTGAAATCATTCCAAGAGGATAAGCTTGAGAAACTTTGTGCATTAATAGCTTCTTGCATACATCTTGACCCAAAACAGAGACCTACCATGGGAGAGGTTGCTGCCCAATTAAGAGAGATTACAGCACTCGGACCTGATGCAGCGATACCAAAACTATCTCCTCTTTGGTGGGCAGAGCTTGAGATTCTGTCCTCAGCGGGATCTAATGGGTGAAGCTGAAGTTCGTAACTTTTGCAAGTTAAGAAACACCCCACCCTTTTTTTCCCTCCTTTTGCACACCAAAGGAGTCTTGTGCAGGTAAATACTGCTTGTATCTAGTGTTAGGTGATGTCCTGGTATTTGTATATAATAGAGATAAGGAGAGGCTTTATGTATTTTTTTTACATTTTTTAGCTGTGTCAAAGTCCAGAGTTGAAATTGTTTAACACCAAAATTAGTTCTCAAATCAATAATAACAAAGAGTTCCCCTTTCTTTTATCTTTCCTGTCCACTCTTTATCTCTTTCTCTTGAGACAGCCCATCAGCCTTGAGATGGTGCAGTCTGCAGTTTGGAGATAAGGGGATATGCCTTATCTTTTGTGCTTAAATCGTATGGCTAACTATAAACCTGCCTCTACTGCAATGGATATAGGGTCAAGTTCAGTGTTCGAAGTGGCTTAATACTGGAATATAAAAAGGTATATTCTAGTGCACGAGGTTTCTGCAACTGCAGGGTCTGGGAAGGGGTAGAATGTACACAACTTTACCCCCACAATGCGGATAGACTGTTTCCATTGGCCTAATATTGGAAAAACATCCTAGATGAACCTCAAAGTTACTGTTAATATCATACCAAAGATGAAAACTTATCACGAATATCATGTTACTTGTTTAATCTAAGAAATTAAGAAGAATCATACCTTTTTTGACGATTTGAAAATATCTTTTGTTGAAGCACTCTACTTTTTGTTCGATAATGTTTCATTTTGATGAAATTTTTTTTCTCTTTTGTTGAAGAACTGTTGGTGATTATAACAAACGAGGCCACTTGATGTTCAAGGATCTCACAAGCAATCAGGGTGCCCACCCCATCTGGACAGGTATACCATATCTTGGTATTTTAAGCTTTTTTCTCCCCTTGTCCGTGTGACTTTGAGATGTTTTTTATCTCTAGGGTGGAGATAACCAGCCATAAAGTCCAACCCTAAGTGAGATGCTAGCCTCCTAATGTCATATCCAGATTGTTTTTTGGCATACCTTGACAATTACCACAAGTGTCCCTAAATAATAAATAGGGACAAAAAATACAGAACTACATTTTTTCATAAAACCAAAAAATATCATCGGTTTTGCAAAGAAAAATAAAAATAAATAATATTTTATATTTAGAAATAAATAAAAACAAATTTGATGCAAAATCAAACACGATAAATTTATTCAAATTGGTAGTTTATAGGTATTCGTACACTCTTATAATTGTCAAGTTATTGGCAATGAACATTAGGCACTAAGGTCACCACTCAACGTACACGAGGTCTTTTCATGAAGGACTTCATAGACCATATGTGCACTGACCGTCGAGAGACTATTCCCCATGTCTCCCATAGTCTAAGCAATTTTGACTTGCACCCCTCAAACCTATCATGGTCCAATCAATGTCTATGTAAGCATATAGCACATCATGATAGATGCAGTCAAGCCGAGGACTAGAAAGTGACTCATTTGAATAATCATCTGCAAAACCAATCTATTAATACAATAGACAAAAAAAAAATGGTACCATATAACAAATTTATAAGCCACAAAACATGTAAGCCACATGTCACATATATATATACCTCAAAATAGAGATAGAGATGTCTAAAGAGAATATATAAAAATAACATAATAAACCTGTATTAGACCACACAAATCCAAATAACATAATAAACCTGTGTTGGCCACACAAATCCAACACCTAAAACTGGAATATGATCACAATAAAAGAAAAGCATTTGCACGCACACATGCACGCATGCACACTTGTTCATATGACCTGGATCACCCTATGAAGCTAATGAATTATGATTATAAATCATAATTCTTTACTGCTTCGATACATATGCAAAAGAAGCTTGAGCTTGCTAGTAGTGTCAAGGTTTTAGGAATTGGATCTTCTATTCCAACTGAATCCGATCAGGTTGGATCCAATTCCCGATTCATTCAGGTCGATTCCACAAAAAATCAGGCTTTTTTTGGGATCAAACCGATTCCTGCCACTTTTGGCTACTTGAACCATGAGTAGTTTTGCTCCATTGAGTGATGTTTGATATTTCCTTTGTGTCCTGTATGTACATTTGCTACTTCCTTATAAAAGCTAGCTTCTCAAAGAAAAAAAAAATGGATGGACAATCTTAACCACACTCTTCAATAGTTTCTGGGATTATTTTTAGTTGCCGCTAGAATCCATGTCTAGGTTCTTCAATGTAAAATCCACATGCAGATGACAAAACAAGGCAAAGAGATCGGACTTATAGCCTTAAGGTCGCTCCGATGCTTAAGCCAGGACTCTAAGAAACAAACAAATAGTTAAGTTGGTTCTTTCGAGAAGGCCAACCTGAAGTATCTTAAAGCAAGGGTAGAAAATGAAGTTGATAGAGATACCGAGGTGTCAAATTTTGGTGAAACAGTAAAAATATTAGCAAAATTGTGTTGTGATTTTACCTTGAGGTTTGAGACTATTTATTTCTAATGCTTAAATTAGCTGTGGGTCCCACATCTACCTTCGTAGTACAATGCAAAATTTTGATGGACGATTTTACCCTTGATTTAAGCTGATAATGGTAGATGTGCCCCCTGAAGATGGTTCCTTGGTGAAGCTACCATATTGCCCCCAATCGCTTGGGGGCTCAGAAGACATCCACGTGTTGCGTTTCTATTGGTCAATGGTATTTATACCCAACATTGTTAATGCTTCACTCTTGAATCTAAGCATCTATGTTATTGTTTGGGCTTGGATCCTCTCCAGCCCCATCTGGGCCATTGGATTGCATTGGTGCACATACAGATGCATTCTGAATGGCCCAGATGAGGCTGCAGGGGCTACACGGCTGCCCGAAACCATGTCCTCTTTTTTATATACTCTGTTACAAGACAAATTGCTATGTCGGGGGAAAGATTATCACTACCTGAGGTTGGGATCCATAACATTTGTTCCTTTGATCCATCAATAATTGCATGACCCTAGCAATTAAAGAAAGAAAAAAAAAATAATTTCCTTTCTTTCATGCCCACTCCAAAGTCAAAAGATCAATATATAATCTGATCTTGACTTCAGATAAGATCAAAGAAGGGATCTTGTATCTAAATGGTAGTTATTTTACCCAAGATCTCCATATAATAAACACCAACGTGTTAGTTTCCTGTTCGTTGGATTAAGGACCACGAAATGGCGGGTTTGGCCTGCTAAATCAATGGCATTCTATATAATAGTATAGCTGAGGTGGGTCAACAATCACAAAGCGCCCAACCTCATAAACAATTCCCAACAAACCCTTGTTCTGCAATTAAAGAAATAGATGATGGTCTTCACGTATGATGAATTTTAGTTGCTCACACGTTCACCAGAACCCATTAAAATTTTCATTTTTCAGAAACTCATTATCCATGAAATTATATATAGCTGCTGTAAGCAGTAGATTCTCTTCATCCTTCCCACACAGATTTGTCTCACAGAACTGTTCTGATCTCTCAGGGGAGATGGCAAACCAACATCTCATGGCTGTTTTCTCATTGCTTCTGATACTTTCTCTGGCTTTCACTTCTGAAGCTGTTAATGAAGATTTATCATATGAAGAACAGACCAAGATTGATGTGGCAGTAGAAGGTATGGTTTACTGCCAGAGCTGCAAGTTAAAGGGAACATGGTCACTGGTTGATGCCAAGCCAATCTCCTCTGCAAAAGTAAGTATTATTTGCAAAGATCAAAAGGATAGAGTGAGCTTCTACCAGGTTGCTGAAACAGATGAGACTGGATACTTCTATCAAATCCTTGAAGGTTTCACAATGAAGCATTATATCTTGGACCATCCCCTCCATGGATGCACTGTGCACCTTGTTTCATCTCCCCTCCCCAGCTGCAAACTCGTCACCAACATCAACTATGGACTTGATGGTGCAGCACTTCATTATAACAACAAGAGATTGTTTGGAACAAAATATGAGGCTGTGGTGTACACTGCTGGTCCCTTAGTTTTCCGCCCTGCGCAATGCTGATGGCACTCCGAAGACACTACTTATTGTAATATCATTTACTTCCTATATATTATCAATATTTAAGGAGTTTGAAATTTTCCCCCCTTCCTGTTAAAATGTTGTTTTAAAAAAAACTTTCCCTCTGAAAGTACCTCAATCTCCATTTGTACTCATGCTGCTCTTTTGATTACAGTAGTTTGAAAACTTTTAGCCATTTGGTGATGCAAAATTAGCAAAAGCAGAAAAACTGTATTAACCCAGATAAATTTATGATAATTAAGCCCCTTGCATAACAAAATGAACTCACTGATGGTGGGATAAGTGCTTCTAAGTCCCCATGAGAAACCATTAATCTATATCACTCCTGATACAGATGACTGCTTGTCATGAATCATTATCTTTAAAAGGTTAGTCTGCAGTGCAGCTTGATATTACTCACTCTGCACAGTTGGGGTATGTACAAGTGGTTCATGGTCACCAGGTCATGAGTTCACCTCAAACGTCTAACTGAACCTGAGGATGCTGGACAAATTTTGCACGGTCAGAAACCCATTTATTTTTGGGAGAACTGAGTGAGTAGACAACCAATTGAACAATTTAGAGAATTTCTTTTCTACTTTAAAATTTCAAATCCTGCACTTGCAAAACTAATCAAAGCCCTGAAAGTAAATCAGCAAGGCCGTCTTAGACCCTCAGCCTCCCTTATGTCCATAAATTCCCCTAATTTGACATTTAAAATCCACACCATTTGCAAACCCTCAAATTTACCCAGTTATTGAAACCAATAACAAGGTTCTAGGAAGAACTTAGATGGCTTTACAACAAGGATAAAAAAAATTTTTGTCTTCCTAACATCAAGTTCCCACCTGTCATGATTTCTGTTGAAAGGGAAAGAGAAGATTGCTATCATAAGCAGGCCTTCTTTCTTACTAGAAGGAAAGCTCTACCTGCTAGAAGGAAAGCTCTACCTGCTTTGAACAAGCAAGTTACCATCTTCCTAAAAGTCAAGTGGCTTTCCAAACAAGTCATTTATCTCAGACATGGCCTCCTTTGTAAAAGCAGTTGGCTCAAATAAATCAAATTCGCTTTCCAATTTGCTAGATGAACTCAATGAAGCTGTTGCTTTTGGTTGATCTGCTATGTCGTCATCAGGCAGAATGGAAAACACACTGTGGTCCCTCTTACCATCTGATACTTTACATTGCTTCTTTCTTCTGTTGGTCTTGACAAAATCTAAAGGCTTTCCAAACATGCTGTTTATGTCAGCCATAGCCTCCTTCAAGTTGATTGTAGGGTCTACCAAGCCATGATGGCATGCATTCTCCACCTCTGGCTCATCCGAAATGGTAGACCCCACGAACCTACAAACAACTGTATCCTCCTGGAATTTCAAGTTGGTTGAGATCCCTATATCCTGATTACCAGAGCCATTGGATGAGAGATCCTCTGGACATGAAAATACAAATGCATTTACACATGGAGCAGGTAACATAGTATTTCCAGAAACATGGTGTGCTAAATTATTGTTCTCATCTTTGATATCACCACCCTCAACGTTGCTTTCATCATCAACAAATATTTGGAAGGGTTCCTGAACACACTTCGTTGTTATAAATCTACTATTTTTCTTTGGTGATGCTGGGTTTGCAGGATGCATGGAGTCCAACAGAAGTGAATAATCCTTTTCTACTCCTTTATCCAAGCCTTCATCTATAAATACTTCAAATTCATTGCTAACAGCCTGATTTACTCTGGGTTGGGTTCTATGTGATCTTCTCCTACCTGCAGGTTCTGGCTCTAAGGGCTCCCGAAACATGCTGTTAATGGCATTCATGGCTTCCTTCATGTTGATTGTTGGATCTACCAAACCATGATGGAAGGCATCTTCAGGTTCGGACTTTCCAATTATTGCAGTATCTACAAACTTCACCACAATTGTGTTTTCATTGTACACTGTGCTTGGCTTATCTGATTCCACATAACTGGACTCTTGATGCTTCAATGAGCTTTTGGGACCTACAGTTCCCATGACTTCCTTCTTTGGAGAAAAATAACTGGATATTTGAGTATCACAGGAGTCCACTAAAACCCCAAGATGGCTACGGTGAAGATGAGCCTCAGAATCTGATTTCCCCCTCACCATATCAGGAGAGATTTCCTCTACAATCTTCATCTTCTGAGTATTTTTGTGGTCATTCTCTGCTTCAAGTAATGGAATCCCAGATCTTACTCTTGATTTCCTGCTATTCAAGCTGCTGGTATCTTCTTTGGTTTCTTCAATCTCTCTGGAATGGGCAGGGATGGTCCTATCAGCCAGGGGCCTTATGGCAGTTCTTCCTACCTGGCACCGATGCACATCCATCCATGGTTACATAACTGAAGACACAACAAGAATAAGACCAATAAACAATAAAACAACATAAGTGCTACCCTGCTTATCCTTTTCTTGTAAAGCTCCATACGACGAAGGAGTTGCTCATAGGATTTCTGCAACTCATTAGCAGGCTCTGCAAGGCTGTTCAACAATTATTAGTTGGTGAATCAGCTTTATTTGAACAAATGCAGTTGAATGACTACACAATCAATTAAAATTATCAAGAACTGAACTGTCCAAAGGAAGGGTTATTGATCAATGTACAATAAGAAGCTGACTAGTTCATTCAGTGAAAAATAATTTTGGCAGTCCATCTTTAGGAGGGTGAAGGAAACTCTGATTGCAAATTACCTCGACTCCACGAATTCAAACTAGACTACTTGAATCTTATAGCAGTTGGATACCTAATTGTTAAGCCAATATACTAGAGTGTTAATTTAGACCAATAGCAACCATCAATGCTGTATATATTACAACCATAAGGGAGAGGGTACCCAGTGCACGGGGCTCCCGTTACTGCGGGGACTGGGGAGGGGCTTATGTACGCAATAACATTAAAATAATCACACAAGAGAAAACGATATACCCATTTTCTTTTTGTTCTTTTTTTTTGGGGGGGAGGGGGGTGGGTGTCAATGTGGAAAATTTTAGAAATTTGAAACTGAAAAAAATTCCAGATGGAAGAAGTAAAATCAATAAGCATATTGATTCCGGTGAACCTAGTCGAGTGTAAATTGAGGTAAAAAGCAAACCTTTCTGACCTTGCTAGATTTCCCCAAAAATTTTCATTAAGTTCTAAATTCTTTCAAGGACCAATGTTGGGGCTTTGATGACACTAGACTAAAGAAAGGATGCTATGATTAGATACTTGTTAAAAGCTTATTACTTGTGCTTTGTTTGCTACCCCCCAAAAAAAAAAAAAAAAAAAAAACCTAGCTTGAAGCTAAAAGCATGCAATTAAGTTAAGATTGGAAATTGCAACAATATAAACTTAAATATAAACTTAGAAGAAACGGGATCACTGGAGATGGCTTACTTCTGCACCCCCAAACGGTACACCTTCTCTGCCTCCTCAAAGTTCTTGACCTTCTCATAGTACAGAGCATAGGCCTGATAAAATAGGGCCAACTTTGTTCCAATCCGGTTCGCCGCCATTGTCTTCAGGAGTGCCCGAGGATCATCCACGAAATCCAACTACCCAAATGAAGTAGAAGTAGAAGAATTTCGACTAATTAATTGGAAAAGAAAAGGCACAAATCGCTCAAAAATAAAATGTTTCAGAAACTCTGGAATGTAGATGGTTACTCTCAGTTACCAGTTGTATCCAAACACGTAGATATCGCAAGTCATTTCGGTAACGCCGATCAGCCTCGAAGGTTTGGGCGCATTTCTGGAGGAATCGGGGGAGCTTCCCCTTGAGAAGCTGAGGAGGGAGGGATTCTTTCAGCTTTCGAATTCCTCTGGTCGATATTTGATTACAGGACAAAGAAAAAGTAGAAAACGAAAAACAATGAGAGAATCGAAAACGGTGAAAGGAGAGGAAGGGAAGAGATGGGTTTTTCTTACCGGAGCCACGGGAGAATAGGATCTTTGCCTGTGTAGGTCTTTATGTCAGAGATCAAGGAGGAGAATAGATCATTGTGAAACCCGTCCGTCATTTTCTCTCCTCGTTTCTCTGGAAGCAACAACGATAAGCAGATTTAGCGAGGATGAAGCATACCCTTTTCAAATTTGAAATAAATAGCGCGGCCGCTTCTTTTGGTAGTGTTTGGTCTGCGCTGTAAGAAAACCTTCCGGGCCTGCAGTCATTATAATATAGCCCGTAAGCCTTTCTTCCAAGGGTGTAAATGAATACTCCAAAATCCAAAACTTTTTGAGTATAGACATCCACTCATAATACAAAATTAATTGATAATCTTGAGGGTTCATAATTATTGGAAGCACATGTTCTAAATAATTATATTTCCAAATAGTGAGGAAAAGATAATCATGAGATTAAGACTGTTCGATTGTACTCCGTGGCAATGACTGTATAAGTCTAGTGTTTTGCGAAGCGAAATGGGAGTGGAAATCCAATTGAAAGACATGAACATACAAAAGAAACCCAAATAAAAGAAAAGACAAAAGCATGAAAAAAGAAAAAAAGTGAAGAAACAAATCTCATGTGATATCTAGATAGCCAATATTATTCGATAAATATTTGAACCAAATTCGGATATTGGTTCACGTAAATGGATGCGAATGTGGATGTTGTCACATCAGAAACATATTCGGTCCGTTTACATCCCTACCCACCCCCTTCCCCATCCTCCCATAAAAAAATTGGTTTAGAATCGACCAAAATGTTCAATATAATATTTTCATAAACTATCTAATGCATACCTTACAAAAGTTGGAACTCTGGATGTAAGTTGCAATCAATGTGAAAAGTCAGACCATCATCTTAGGTAATACGAAGCATCTTAAGAGAGGATCAAATGCCCACTTATCCTAAAAAGTGAATGTGTATTTTGGATGACTCTTGGAAAAAGATTACTTGTTTGCATGGATTAAGTTAATGCTAACTGTTTGTTTGTGAGTGGGAATCATGATTTCTCATTCATCACATTGCACAATAGTTAAGCATTATCATGTTTAATATCTTAAGATGTCTATTCAAACAAGCAGTTTTGTTAATATTCCTCGTTCTCTAGAACAAATTACAAGCATGACCGCATTTGGATGAAAGTATATATTTTCGATCTGACAGTGATACATATATAAATATATGGGATCAAACCTTCTCGGCAATGGGTGCGAAGCCAGGTGATCGGCCCACTTAAGGAACTTGAGATTTTATTAGGTTTACTTAATCTAGACATGGATATATATCACTGAGGAAAATCATGCTAATATCAAAGATACTAGCATACTAGCACTCCAGTTGAAGTGCAAAATATGAAAAAATAGAAAAATGCAAACAAGAAGTGTTTGCTCATCATCACGCATCCAGTCCCTGAGTTTATACTGGACGGTGTTGATGGAGAAGGATACTGTTTTGAGTTTACTAAATGGCATCAAGCAAAATATGAGGCATATGGAAAGGGTAGATGGGTAGTTTAATGGCAAAATTAACTATCACATTTTTTTATGGATATGACAATGTCAAGGATCATATTGTAGGGTTTTCTGGTATTGTTAAGAAACTCAAAGATGTGGAAAATAACACTGATAGGGATTTTTTTGGTATACTTGGCACTAAAGTTCATACCTAAGGAGTATAAACATATTAAGGTAGCTTATAACACTTTAGACGAAGTAGAATTTTGATGAACTTATTTTGTATGTATTGAAGAAGAAAAAAATAATAAGAAATAGATTTTTGAGACTATTAACATTACGGCTCATAATCAAAACTCTAACAAAGGCATAGGACAGCAAGGGGTTGGACCCCACAGAAGAGGAAACTAATTTTTTAATAAAGACAAGAAATCCTATAACAAAAAGAAGGGTGTTAAAGAATAATGGGAGAAAAAGGGACCTAAGTAGTGTAGAATATTTTTTGTACCACAAGTAAAGGCACAAGAAGAGGGATTGCAGAAATAGAATAAATTGATTGGAGAAGAAACAGAATCCTGGAATTTCTAAGGAGAATACACAGGAAGGATGATATCAGCGTTCCCTCCATGAGGAGCCATAATAGCAATTCGAATTTATTTAAATTCAGTTTTTTTATTGTTTTAAACACTTAGTTTATGTTGCCTCCATGAGGAGAGTCTAATTTTAGTTTAAGACTTCCCAATAGAGGATATAATTAGAATTTCCAAAAATGTTGCTTCATTTTCTCTTAAGATTCTCTTATGCAATGGATGGTTTTATGTATTGAATGTTAATTTTATGCTTTACGTTTACGATTGAATGATTGGATGCTTTCAAGATCTTCGAAGACGAAGAAAGAATACATTTATTAGGGAAGGTAAGAATGGAAAATCTAACGGAGGAGGATTATTATGTTCTAATTGGAAGGTTTTATCAATAGGAGTCTTTAAAGACATGTGTCAAACATGGTGGTCATCGAGTTTTTCGATATGCTTCGTCAGTAGGAGTCATTACTTTGTTATCTGATGATTTTTATCACGTTTAGCTTACATTGTTTCTAACTTCTGAGCAGACATAGTTGTTTTTGCTTTAGTATTTATTTCATTGCTAGTTTGCATACTTGTTTATTTATTCGACATATCAAAGTTGCAAGGCGGCATCAAGCTAAAATGCGATATTAGTCCATGATGGAGGTGGTTTGCCTATAAGTTTGATAATATCAAAGTTTATTACCTATAAGGTTTTCAAGGTAACTTTTTTTTTTTTTTTTGATAAAAATTTTCAAGGCAACTAGATCAAAGGTAATTCAATCAAAGATTAGGACTCACATGAAAAGTAATATTTTTATGTATTATTTTAAAGCGATTCATGTTATTAAGTAGACATTTATTTGTGATAACAGAAAATTGTATGTCGTATCTTGAGGTGTATCTTCTGCTGTTGTTTGACACTGGTAAGCTTGATAGCTCGATCAAAGTAGGTGACGATTTGTTGTGTGATTGGATTTGATGACCACACTATTCAATTGTGGTTTTGTAATTAATCTAATACAAGTGGGAGATTGTTGAAAAATATCCTAGTGGACTTAATTAATTACCAGGCCCAATGAATAGTGGAAGTCCATGTCATTAAATTGACCAATCCGATTTTGTTCGTCATAGGATAGAGATAAGCAACTTTATTCAGTATGAGACTGATTAGGGTTTGTGTCAGTACTATATATACTAAGCCATGAGTCCCTACATCGTCAGCTGCCTTTTCTCTCTCTGCACCCATAAGTATTGAAAAACAAACGGAATTCCTCTGTGGGTTATGGAAGACTGTGATCAAAGCTTTTAATTAAACAGCAGGAATCAATCTCCAATGCATGGATATATCTTTACCATTATGAATTATTTTGTATCTCCATTGTATTCTTTCTTGGTCACTCTTTGGATTATTAGGGTTGAAATGAAATCCCTATGAATGTAATAAGTATAACAAATTGGACGATGAACCCTCGCCTTTAGTAAATGGGTGGCCAAACTTGGGGAAATAATCGGTACCCATAATAGTTTCTAGCAGGGAGACGCTGATGGGTTTCGTGTCTCCTTGTCCTCGAGTTTGTCACTGATCCTATTGAGAATTGCAAGTTCTCTATCGTACGTAGCAGAGGAAAAAGGGAGAGATTTGCTGTTGACAGTTTCGACGGCTAGTAGAGGATGTTGGGACGGGTGCTATGGGAGGAAGAAGAAGAAATGATTATATACCAAACTTATTTTTCATTATAGTTAGTGGTTACAATATACATTTTTCTTTTTAATAAAAAATGAGTTTTAATAAATAGCTATAAAGAAAAAAACGTAAATGATGCGAAAGACAGCATAAGTACCTTGAAAGTAATTTACTTAAATGTTGTGTACTTTAAATGTAATATACCTAAATAAATATTAGGGTTTAGAATTTAAGATACTGGTCGGTCACCGCGGGTAGGTAGGGCAGCTGAAATGGCTGCCCGTAATTGGGGTTTCTCGCATGAGTTTTTGCTCCCGCTTCTTCTAACCATTCGAAAACACTAAAAAGGAGTCGTCAAGTTGAATCCTGATTTACTTCTGTTTTCTCTTTCTCTTTCTCTTTCTCAATTTCGTTTTGCAAATCTGCGTTGCGAGGAAGTAGCGATAGAAAAGGGTGCAGGAGTAAGAGTTTGACAGTAAAGTCAAACCTTAATCCTGTCTGTTTCGATTCGCATATTTAGATTCGAACCAGCGCACTCAGAAACCCTAGGTTTCTTCTTCAGCGGCAAGCGGAGAGTGTTGTCGTCTTTCTATTGAAGGTATTTGCCTTCTCTCTTTAATTTCTATATCTGGGTTTGTATTCTTTTGTCTCACGGTGGATTCACTGCTTCTTTGTGTTTGTAGTGGGGTTTTCCTCCTGCTTTTGGCTTTTGCTTTTCTACATACGTTTTTCACTGTTTTTTGTTGTCCCTATATGTTTAATACTGAATCTAATGATTATGGTTGCTCATTGATTTTTCTGAATCGGTCCACGCTTTTGTTCTGGTATTTATTCACGTTGGTTTGGCAAAGTGCATTTCGTTGTTGATGGTTTCTGTTATTTCCTTCTTCTTCTTTTTTTCTGTGGTTTTTAGGGTTCAAATTTAGAAGTTTCGTTGGATAACTCTACCTTGATTGTTTATTTTGCTTCTTATTTTCTGAATTGATAAAAATGTTTGATCCTTATTTTTTTTTATTGAATATACGTTTTGTGCTCGAGTTCTTTAGTTTACAATGTTCAGGCTCTGTGTCTGTAAGATCTCTAACATTATCTGTTATTTATCTATGCCCTCTCCCTCATTTTGGGTTGATTCGGATGGAGTAGTTTGGAGATAAAATGGCAATGGAGATTACTCAGTTTCTCTTGTCTGCACAATCTCCGGATGCCAATATCCGGTCTGAAGCAGAGGGAAACCTTAGGCAGTTCCAGGAGCAGAACCTGCCTGCTTTTTTTCTCTCCTTGTCGGTTGAGCTTTCAAATGATGGGAAACCTCCTGAGTCCCGTAGATTGGCTGGTATTGTACTTAAGAATTCATTAGATGCCAAAGAGGCTCCTAGAAAAGAACAGCTTGTCCAACAATGGGTGGCGATGGATGCTTCTGTGAAGCTCCAGATCAAAGACCTTCTCCTGAGGACCCTAGGGTCATCAGTTTCAGAAGCAAGGCACACTTCCTCACAAGTAATTGCCAAAATTGCATCGATAGAAATTCCTCGGAAGGAGTGGCCTGAGCTTATTGCAGCTTTGCTTAACAATATGACCCAGCAAGACAGGCCGGCTACCTTGAAGCAGGCTACCTTGGAAACTCTTGGATATGTTTGTGAGGAGATATCTGACCAAGATCTTGTGCAAGATGAAGTGAACTCCATCCTTACCGCTGTAGTCCAAGGCATGAACTTGGCAGAGCACAGTCCAGAAGTTCGTCTCGCAGCAACTAGGGCATTGTACAATGCCTTGGATTTTGCACAGACTAACTTTGAGAATGAGATGGAACGGAATTACATAATGAAGGTGTTATGTGAGACAACCATGTCGAAGGAGGCTGAGATACGACAAGCAGCTTTTGAATGCCTTGTCTCAATCTCCTCAACATATTATGATGTGCTTGAACCTTACATGCAGACCCTGTTTGAACTTACATCGAATGCAGTAAATAGAGATGAGGAAGCCATTGCTCTGCAAGCAATTGAGTTCTGGAGTTCCATCTGTGATGAAGAGATTGAGCTTCAAGAATATGAGACATCTGAGAATGATGATGCCCCTCAAAATTTTAATTTCATCGATAAGGCTCTCTCGTCTTTGGTTCCTATGTTGCTGGAGACCTTACTCAAGCAGGAAGAGGATCAGGACCAGGATGATGGGGTTTGGAATCTGTCGATGGCTGGAGGAACTTGCCTGGGTCTTGTTTCAAAGACTGTTGGTGATGCTGTTGTCCCCCTTGTGATGCCTTTTGTGCAAGAAAACATACAAAAAGCAGATTGGCGTAGCCGGGAGGCAGCCACTTTTGCGTTTGGTTCTATTCTTGAAGGCCCAACTATTGACAAGCTCTCTCCTTTGGTCAACGCAGCTATGGATTTTCTGCTTAATGCAATTAAAGATCAGAACAGCCATGTCAAGGATACTACTGCCTGGACTATAAGTAGAATTTTTGAGCTATTGCATGCTCCGGCTGGTGGATTTTCTGTGGTTTCTTCTGCAAACATCCAGCTGGTTGTTGGGACGTTGTTAGAGAGTATTAAGGATGCTCCAAATGTAGCTGAAAAGGTTTGTGGGGCAATCTACTATCTCGCACAGGGGTATGAGGATGCTGGGACAAATTCCTCTATCCTCTTTCCGTACCTTCCTGACATGATCAGCAGTCTTCTCTTGACAGCAGACAGGAAGGATTCTAATGATTCTAAGCTGAGGGCTTCTGCATACGAGACTCTGAATGAGGTGGTCAGATGTGCCAATCTTGCAGAGGCTACTCACATAATAGCACAGCTCCTTCCAGTGATCATGACCAGGTTGGGGCAGACACTGGAGCTTCAGATTGTATCATCAGACGATAGGGAAAAGCAAGGAGACTTGCAAGCGCTTCTATGTGGTGTTCTCCAGGTCATCATTCAGAAACTAAGTGCATCTGACAATACGAAGCCTATAATACTCCAGGCTGCTGATCAAATGATGGTCTTGTTCCTTCAAGTCTTTGCCTGCCGCAGCTCTACGGTGCATGAAGAAGCTATGCTCGCTATTGGTGCTCTTGCTTATGGCACTGGACCAGAGTTTGGCAAGTATATGCCACAGTTCTACGTTTATCTGGAGATGGGGTTGCAGAATTTTGAGGAGTACCAAGTCTGCGCCATCTCAGTTGGGGTGGTCGGTGACATCTGCCGTGCATTGGACGATAAGGTCCTACCATACTGCGATGGCATTATGGCCCACCTACTCAAGGATCTCTCCAATGGAATGCTCAACCGTTCTGTGAAACCCCCAATATTCTCCTGCTTTGGAGATATTGCTCTTGCTATTGGTGATCAATTTGAGAAATACCTTCCATATGCAATTCCTATGATGCAGGCAGCTTCAGAGCTTTGTGCTCAGATGGATAATTATGATGAAGAGATGATGGATTATGGAAACCAACTCAGGCGGGGCATATTTGAAGCTTATTCGGGTATCCTCCAGGGATTTAAGAGTAGCAAGGCAGATCTTATGCTGCCCCATGCTCCTCATCTTTTGCAGTTTATAGAGGTTGTCTGCAAAGATAGTCAGAGGTAGATGTCTTTTTTGTGTTGCTTTTGATTAATCTAGTTTAGGTTTTCTGATGTTTAAGGTAACAACTTTCATGGTTTTTTGCTACTTGTAGGGAGGATGGCGTGACGAAAGCTGCTGTTGCAGTGATGGGAGATTTAGCAGATGCACTTGGTCCGAAGATGAAGATTCTGGTCAAGGAATCTTGCTCATTCTATGCAGAGTTTTTGGGTGAATGTCTCGAGTCTGGTGACGACCAGCTCAAGGAGACTGCTACCTGGACACAGGGAATGATTGGGCGTGTTTTGGTTTCATAAAGGAATCTTATGATGTCTGAATTGGCAATATGTTTCTTCTCCTTATCTAACTCTTGTTGGTTAGATCGGTGCAGGTCTGTTTCTTTTGGTCTTAATGCTTGGGTTGGGAGAAAAAAAAAGAAAAGTGGGTCTGAGAGTGAAGAATGTTCAGGACCTTCAAAGCTGTTTTTCTTGGGGGTTATTTTTTTTTTTTCGGGGGGGGGGGCAACCACCATTATTGTGGATTAATTTGCTGGCCACGAGGGAGAATTAGTGGCCTGGTTCTGGAACTCTATTTTAGTTAATGCATCCACTGATCGGTGGTTCATGGAGTCATTGTATTTGATCTAATGTTCCTTTTGCCCTTATTTATGCTTCCGGGGAAATCTCACCCAATTCTAGTGTTGTGGACTTGTGTCTCTAACATGGGGCCTGACCTAGAAAACTAAAATTTCTCGGGGCATGTGTGCTTGGACACCATAGTCTCCATGGGTTGGGGTGGCAAGGAAGGGGGAACGCATGGACGTGCAAGCAATGCAATATGTAGATGAAGTTTGAGCAAGGTCTTGTGCCTGTTCTCTCCACAACATAGCTGGTGGCATCTGAATTTGAGTTAGCAAGATCGGTGCCTATTTTGTGACTGCCATTCAGATGGCCAATATTCTTCAAGATTGTAAGGTTCTCGGGATGAAGGAAAAAGAGGTATTCTGAGTAATGACTGAAAGAGTAACTAAACTTTAAGTTTCAGCGCTATGTGATAATACACAATAATTAGGGGGATTCACCATTGTTTCTTACCAGGTGATCTTTTTTTGAGGCCTTGGAATCAGCTTAACACAGAATAGCAAATCAAAACTATCAGTTGTTGAAGTATGTAGTAAATGTGAATGCTTTCTGAATTCATGTCCGAGAGAATAAAATTATGAAGGGATGACATTCAGAAGAAACAAATATTACAAGACGTGCTATCACAAGACGTGCTAAAGTAAACCTTCCAACTTGGATTGAAATTTCATCACAACCTTTCATTTCATCAAATGCTTTCTGAATTCATGTCCGACAGAATTTGAAGGGATAGAAAGAAGACTAAAAGGGAAAATCCTTTGCCATCTATTAGGAGGAAAAATTATGAAGGGAATGACATTCAGAAGAAACAAATATTACAAGATGCGCTATCACATGGTGCGCTGAAGTAAGCCTTCCAACTTGGATTGAAATTCATCACAAGCCTTCATTTCATCATGTACACAATTTCTTTCTTTCCCTTCTGTTTACAGCATCCTCTAACAATGGACCAGTCTAATGGGCAGCAGTTGTATCCTGCACCATAATCATAAGGAAATTCATATCCGGGGTTTGAATATATACATGATACTCTCAGCTCCTCTACTCATTTTCTTTTTCCACTTTTGACCTCATGCCATGATGAGTCCGCACTTGGATATTTTTACAGGCAATAGTCCAGAATCCCAAAACCGGAGAGGTATGTAGGAGGTGATAACTGTTGGCTTCAACAGAGACCCAAAAATTGGCAATCAGTGGATGCCCACACTATGGTTTAGATGAAAAAAATATCATAGCGCATTTTCACTTTTTCTCTGTTGGTCAGTAACCTGTTCCCGTGCTTTATTATGAAGTTCAAGCGTGTCTGTGTGGCTAGGATCAAGGCAGAGAGCTGCCTCACAGTCTCGCAGTGTGGAAGCAGGGTCAGCCATTGAATCATGGAATGCGGCCCGGAGATGAAGAAGCTGCAGATCTGGCTTGAACGTTATGGCCCTTGTAAGCTCTGCTATGGCTTCAGCTTCTTTGTGGTCATCCATCAGTACTGGAGGGACCCAATACGGAATGTTAGTAATTATTTAGAGTTGCAGGCAGTAGGTTAATTAGAAGTGCAGTCGGAATGTCAAAGCTGATTTTGTACTGAACTTAATGCCTCATAGAAATTCATCACAAAACAAAAGAAGTAAAAAGTGAATTACGAGTATAAAAAAATAAATTTCAGCCCTCCTACTTCACATAACTTGCAAAAACTTCCCATAATTACTAATAAAGATCACATCCACCTTCCTTGCTATTCTATGTATGGGTTTTAATGGACAAATCCCAACTCCTCTCTCCTTCTGAGACTTGAGTTTTCTCTCCTCTTCTTTCTCTCTCTCTTTTTTTTTTTTTTTTTTTTTTTGGCAGGGTGTTCTTTTTCTTAATCCCTTTTCCCTTTTCATCTGTCATTTTCACTTAATAACCAAATTCTCAATACATTCAAAGGGAACTATCTTTTTTTTTTTTTTTTTGGATAGGTAGAGCCCCAAGGAGAATTGAACTCATGACCTCTTCATTTTGAGGTATTGGTCTTTTGCCAACTGAGCTGTCCCCTTGGGGTATCTTTCTTTCATTATCTTTCATAGACACTAGCTCTTCAGTTCAATGTTAGCCTTAACCATTTCATTGTTATAATGTTGCAAATTGCCAAATCACCATAAAACTGCAATTAATGGGATACAGAAGATAATTGAAAAAGAATTTATTATTTTAAATTTTGGGTACCAGTTCTAAATTAATCATTAATACATGATAAAAGGACAAAATATTAGGATGAACTGTTGAATCCATTTCTGTCACTGAACCTCCTTAGATGCTAGCCTACACAACAGCCATAGCACATCCTTCTTCTTTCCACAATTACTCACTAGATCATTTCCAAGGTTTGTTGGAATAAATCATAATAAGTTGTCTCTGTCATCAATTTCTGACAAAGGTGTCTCAGAAGAATTATGTAATAGGCTTTCAACTTGATTTCAACTTTCTTCCAATTGAAAGAGTGTGATGCAGTCAAATGCATTAAAGTAGGTCTATTTTTGTTCATTTGTTCTTTGCCATTATTCTATATCAAGTCTCTACCCTTGTGTTGGCAGTTCTAAGTTCACATTAAATAACAGAGTATATTTTAAGAAAAAAGATATAAAGCTATGAAAATATTTAGTTAACATCAGAGTCAACCGAAGCACAAAGCCAAAACAGAACTACATAATAAGAAAACAGCCCAAATATATAAGCTTCTTAACTACTCCAGATTGGCCAACATTAGCCAGGCAAATTAGCTGGTCTCATCCTCCAAATGAAACAAACATTCCCAAGCAAACTATGGAATCTAGCTCTCCTTATGGGTAGAATACTATTTAATAACCAAACCTGTGATTAGATTCAAGAGTAGGAACTCTGAAGGTTTGGTAGCCAGTTTTGGTAGACGAGGTTAAACTAGAATTATTAAGAAGCCTGGTTCTTTAGGAACTAATTACACAAGATTCTAGATATTTAGTCACACTCATGATGGGTTGGACGATAACAAAGCAATTCTCTTTCTCATGAATTAAATCTAGCATTTTCTTTCTTTCAATTGTAGAATCAAGAGTTTGTTTTGGATTCAACTATCACAATATTTAGGGCAATCAGTGACAGTAATTTACTTACAGCTTCTTCTCACAAGCTATAAGAAATCTGTCAGCAGAACCAACAAAGGAATGAAGATGTTGGACATCCAAAGGTGCGGTTAGGGTAATTTCATTTTCTGGACAGATATGCTGTGGCTTTTATGAAGTACAACTCTAGTTCAAGTAAACAGGGTAGTTAGATATGGCTGTTGGTTAAGTTGGGTTGCAATCAAAATGGGTTAAAAGATGGGTAGGGGAAGAAGTGATGACAAGAAAATAGAAAAAAGAGGCAGATTCCTAGTTATATAAGCTGAACTTTGAGGTAAACTAATAATAAGAAGAAAGCAGAACAGATACATGAAGAAACAAAGAGTAAGTGTAGAGAAAGGGAGGAAGAAGAGTGGAATATGCTGGTGTTATTAGTAGGGACAGTACTGTTCACTTTCCCGAATCTTTTGTTATACTAGGGGTAGTTTTGTCTATTTTTGTAATGACTATGTTCAATAAATAGGAGGCATGGTGGTCGTATTGACCTAATCACGAAACCTCCCTTTCTCTTCCTCTCTCTTCTCTCTTTCTTGTCTCTCTTTCACTTGCAAGTTTGAGAGTCTTGCTCTTTCAACAGAATATATATGAGCAGATCCTACAGTTTCAGATGAGCAATGCTATCATTTCAAACTTCAGTTCTGTTGCATCAATTCTGTCCCCACATTAGCAGAATACAAATTCGTAGACCTGACCCAACTCCTAAAACTATTAAACGGAATATAAAGCTTTAAGCTAATAAAATGGACACTAGGAAATCACGATACCAGACTTTTGGGACCTTCATTTGAATTAAGAACAAAAATTACTAAAAGAAAACCCCTTAAACTACTACATCTACAACCAACAGAAAATGATCACAAATAACACTCCCAGGTCACATTTGGACCCCTAAAGACCCAACATAGGTGTTTGTATGAAGCTTAGACATTTAGAGCCCGGACCACCGAATTGGATTTCTTGTTTTTAAGTTATGATGAATAAACTGGCTTGTACATCTCAAGCTATGCAAAGCTATAGCATGAAAAAATGTACTGTGAAATGAACTTGGGAATGCATGATATCCAAAGATGGGTGATCACTAAAATATAAACTTTTTATGTCCCCTTTCAAGGGAAAATAAGTAATGCCTGAAAAATCTACCAAATGAAAACAAGGATGACCTGATTCAGTCATCAAGTTTCGAGATTTTACAGCTAGAGATAACCGAGTAGGGGCCAAGAAATAAAACAACCATATAAGTAACAACTGAACCTCGGGACTTGAGAACATGTGCCTAGAAGAAAAATACTTAGCAATAACATACTTGAACTAAATAGCATGAAGCATATTATTAGTGAAAGGTCATGGAGCAAACCTGCTGCCCTATATCTGTATGGATAAGTCCGCAGTGGATCTAATTGTGTTGCCATGCTGAGATCACTCCTTGCCATGTCACGGTCACAGTATTCTGAACGTTTCTCATATGCTGATGCATTGTTTCGAGCCTTCTCTATCAGTTTTGTCATCTCATCATAGGCAGCTTTTCTTTGATTCTTAAGATGATAAACACGTGCCAGACCTTGATGTGCTCGTGTATGCCTTATGTTAAGAGCATTCAAGTAGCAGTCTGCAGCAAGATCCAGTTTATCACAGTCTACATAGACACTCCCTAGATTGTTTAATGCCTGCAGGTACCAGATTCACATGAAGCAACACATCTTGCGTAACATGACCAAGATAATAGGATCCACAAACAACATTCTTCACAAATCGGTGAGTAATACTTACTTGTCCTTTCCGAAGACCATCAGAAGGGCATCTGAGAGCTTCCTCTAAAAGTTGGACAACATAAGATGCAGATTCAGTATCTAGGCTTGTGTCAGCTAAAGCATATGCTTTGAGAAAAAAAGCTTCAAACGATCTTTGAATGGAGATGGACTCCTCGGCCTTAGCTAATGCTTCTTCACGATGGCCAGTGTCATATAAAATCCATCCTTCATAGACAAGCCTTTCATGCTCAGAACTAGAATGATTTCTAGCCAAACGCAAACTGCGCATTGCAGCCTTTTGACAATTTAACCTATATCATTCACAAATATCAGGGATGCTGCTGCAGTATGATAGGTTTGAATAGTGACAAAAACAGAGGGTAGAAAAAATCTTCCTCTTCTAATAACATGAATAATATCCCTAAAGCTTTTCAAAATTTTCATCATAATTTTGGTTTTTCATTATAGAGATAACCATGTGATGAACTGCCTAAAATAACAATTCAGCACATGTGCCCTCCCCCAGGGCCCCAAAACAAAAAAGGAAGATGAATTGATATCCAATTAGAAGATTCTCTCTCTCTCTGTTTTTTTTTTGTGTGTGTGTGATCTAACAAGAAACTGTGACTCATAGTTCAACCTTCCAAAGTGAAAAAGAAACATGACATAATTCATTAATTTGACCAATTAGAATGATGTTGAGAGGCCACATAAAGGACATCAAATTTCCTAAAAATGTTGGACGCTATCAACAGTAGCATCTTGTGCGGATCCACATCGTCTCCTCCCTGAGATTCAGGAGGGGGGCGCCGCCACCTGGCTCTCGAGTGAATCCGACCCATCCATCCGAGCCGACACCCCTGTTGGCTCAGCTTGTCGGCTGGGGTGTCGGCTCAGATGGATGGCTCGGATTCACCCAAGAGCAAGGTGGCGGCCATCCATCCAGGCCGCCATCCCACCTCCCGAATCTGAGGGAGGAGACGATTTGAATCCATCTTGTGCACCATTCAGCCTACGAAATTCGTCAATATGGCATCTTTTTCTTTCATTGGTAACTGATTTTTGCTATCTTTAAGTTGAAAAATAGTCAAGACTCAAAGAGCAAGACATATTTATAAAGAGATGCTAAATGATAACTTAAAAGACAAATAAGAGTGGACCTAGGAGCTTCATTTTTGGCAGGATTTGAATCGGAGATGAGGTTTTGACATATTGGTTTTACTTTTTCCTTCTTCCATCTCTGCAGAAGGCTGTTAGGAGCAACTGAGTAAAATTGGTTCTTGGTAGAGCTTAGGGGAACTGAAATCACATATGACTCACCTTTTAAAATGCTTATTAATTTGTGTCATTTACCAAAATGTGACAAAATGACTAGTGCATAGTGCCTACATACATGTGTGAAAGAATTCATCTGTATCATATAGTTTGCGTTTCTCAACATAGGCGCAACAAGAAAACAAGGAACTAAACGGGTATCATCTCATGTACATATATCGTTGATATGATCCAAGATCCACTACACTTTTCCATGAAGAGAATGGGAATGCATGTGTGTTTAACAGACAGGAAATCTTCTAGGCAAACAATGCTCTTCTTATCATGTTATTTCCACTACTCTTTACATAAATATAAATTATATATACAAATATAAGCAGCTCAGATCTATTTTACAGAGATCCACAAAAAAGGGACGAGTGCTAAGGTAAACTAAGATTATAGATGCTAGGGGAGGAAGACAGTTGAACAAAGCATTGATAAAGCAACTGTACAAAAGAATGATCTCACCTTAAAAGGAGGAGGGATTGCCGAAATCGTAGAAGGCTTTTCCCAGGGTCATTTTCCAGCATCTGGTGTACAACAGCGAGAGAACCAATATCATCGACAGAGGACCATCGGTCATAAAGTTGCATCCAGCAATCAGCCTGGCTCCACTGATGAACATGTTGGCAAAGGAGCTCAATCAGGTATTCCCCTTGAACTTTTCCATGATAGATCATATAATTAGGATCCAAAGTCAAGAGCGCCCTGATATCTCTTAGAGCTCCCTCATAATCCTCCAGGGCAATTCCAAACCAAGCACGTAACTCAAGGCAGTCAGGGGAGACCTTGAACCCAAGGATCTTGTTGATCTCAGAGATAGCTGCCCCAATCTTGTTCTCTTCCACCATTGCAACTGCCCTGTACTTGTATGGAAACGAAATGGTAGGGTCCAACTCTGTTGCAGTTTGCAAATCAATCATTCTCTCCTTCCCAATACAATACAAAGATCTCTCTTGGTACATCCATCCAACTGGTTTATACTCTGAGATAAGGGAGTTTAGGAGCTTGTATGCTGAATACTTGTGCCCCCGTTTGTACTTAGTCCTTGCAACACCTGCCAATGAATAAACATGGCCGGCTTCTACTGCTGCCACAAACCATTTGTTGGCATCCTTGTACTCTTTTCTCTCAAGCATCACACAGCCCAACTGGTGCAACGCAAGCTCCTTCTGCCACCCCAACTCCGCACATTCTGCCATCCTCTCCAGCAACATCACTGTCGTGTTTGATTTCATGTCATCTTCCATTGTCACCTGACTCAAGAAGTAATACAACAGAAACGAAGCATGCCCAACCATGGTCAATCTCTCCCTCGCCTCTGAACTACAAAACAATCTCATCACATGAGGATTGCTCAAAGCCTTTGGTAGCTCCCTCAGTATGATCTGCAGGCAAGAAGCAACCAGAAGATACCCCGTCTCCTCTAACCCATAATCAATCAATATTAAAGCATCATCCATACTAGAAACCAGAGAAGCCAAATGGGCATCACAAGCACACTTCATTTCCTCACAACAGAATTTGTTTGCAAAACAAAGCAGCTCCAATACAATATCCGGAGGAAACCAATCTAATTTCTTTGTCCTGCTGTAAATCTCCACTGCTCTCATTCCCTTTACTGATATCTCATTCTGCGTGAAATTAATCATTTCCCTCCTTGACTCTGTAAAACTACCATAAAGCATCGTCCTGAATGGTCTCGAGAGAGCAGCGATGTTGTATCGAACACATCTAACCTCCTCATCACCAATGCAGAATGAGATGTCCCCATCTTCATTGGACGTTGAACATTCTTCTTCCCCCATTGAAACCTCCACATCTGCAACCTCTGGAGGGCTCCGACGACACAAGCAAGGATCATAGACCGAATCTGGATCATACCCAGAAACTAGAGAAGCCTTGGGACATTCAATCTTCCGTCCGCCACAGTCCATGGAAGATGACCCATCGAGTTCATCCTCTCTCTTCTCAAACCGTAGCCATGAGGAGAGAACAACCTTGGAATGGACGTCAACTGCATGTTGACGAGCAGAACGCAGACTCCGGCGGACCAGTTTTGGGTCAGAAAGGCAACGAAAAACGGTACACTGTTCAAGGTGGATGTTCCATTTGTCAAGAGGAGGAGAGTCCTCAAGGCGTCGATAGATATCAGCGAGGGTGTCGACGAAATTCACAGATTTGAGGTAAGGTTCAATTGGGGGCTCAAGGAGTTCAGTCACAGGGAGGCCATATGGCAGAAGGATTTCACTTGTGGAGCTATTGTGTATAGATTTAGACCGAATAGAACTGGCCTTGAGATGGTCATAGTGCTTATCTCCGACACCAACACATCCACCAGTTCCGGCGGCATTTGCAGATGGGTTCATGGCATAAATTTGTGTACTCTTGCAGCCATCCATAATCTTCAAACTACGAATCGTTGTGAACAAATTGTGTTGCATCTTTCTTCTGTTTCCCGTTTTGATCTCCAAAAAGATAGAAAGAAGAAAAGTACAAGCAAGAAAGCGATTGATTACCTTTGACCTGCAAACATCCACAACCCTGAAGAAGAAATTGACAGATATCGAGAGATAAAGAGAAACACTACAGAATTCAAAAAATGGTCAATCTCTTCTCCTTCTTCCTCCAATTTCCTTAATTCCCAATTTTACTTTTCCTAAAAAGGAATCGACAAAAAAAAAAAAAGAAAAAAAAGAAAAGAAAAAAAAAGCTTATTAATTTATTTGTTGTTTTAATAAACCGAAGAAGAATTTTGAGGGATGTTTCTTCTTCATCCCTTGTTGTTTGCCAACCAGATGTTGCTGGGGTGACGTTCGTTTGAACAGCAAAGCTCTCTGTTTTACACCATCACCCCCCTCTCTCTCTTTCTCTAATCTCTATCTCTGGCTTTGCTGGTGGCTGGCTGGAATGCTGGATGAGCGTTCCGTTAGAGTAGGAGAACCGCAGAAGTTGCCCTGAATTTCATGCTCTCTCTCTCTGTTAAATCACTAGTTACTGATCTGTTGAAGCTTGCATCTCCTCTCAAAATTGGATCATTTTTTTTTTGGGGCCCATCAGCTCTTCTGTTCTTACCACCCCTGACCCTTCAACAAATGACCCATCTCTTGCTCTGTTCAACTGCTGATACCTTCTAACTTCCTCCTTCAGAAAAGTTGGGTTTTTTTAATGGTTGAAAAATTCTACCCAGTTCTAATGAAGACTTTTTCTGTCAATAATGATTTGATATCTAAGATCCAACTTATTGAATTGAACGGATGTGATGATTTCTTCCCTCAATTTCAACTGCAAAGGTCATATATGCAGGATTAGTTTCCTGATTAAGAAAATGGAAGGCGAAAGAAGTTAGTATTTCTTGCGGGAAATTAGTAGTAGTTGCAATCATTATCATCAATGGTTTAATGGAGAGAGATGGAGACTTACAATTCTTCATTATTAAAAAAGTATATTCTGATTATTATAATTCATTCTCTATAGAAAAAGACAACTATGGATGAATATGCATGTCTCATTGTCTCCCTCTATATTAAGATGGGAGGGCATTTCCTAGCCCATCAGTTCTAATAAAATCAAAATCGAATCAATTATTTATTAAATATTAATTTTTAATTAATTGATCGGATTCGATCCAATCTGATTAAACTGATAAACCATAAGATCGAATGTACAAACCCGACTGATTAAAGGCTTCCAGAAACTTAAAAAAAAATCAAATACTCACAAGATTCAAAAAAGAAGAACCACAAACAATAAATTGAAGAAAGAAAAAACTGAACTAAGGCCCAAAACACTGAATATCATCAAAAGTAAAGGAGAAGTGAAGTGGTAGATGCATCTTGTTGTTGGGAGTAGTTATGGTTGAATTTAATTAATGATTTGGTATAAATTTTAAAGACTCTGCATCTTTACTTAAAGAAAAGAATGGATGTATCAGGACATAGTGGTTGTTTATCTTGTCAAGAAGTTTCTTCTTTCCTCAGTTTGATTTGGGAATTATCCTGTGATTAAGCATTTTGTCTACCATGTGATAAGTAGATGCTATTGAATTGTCGGCCACACCTTTGGGACTCTGTTTTGCTTGCGTAAATCTTAATCATGGGAGTTAAGCAAAACTTAATGATGATGAAATGACTAAGAACCAACAGCTACCTTCTTAAGGTCCCACTCTATGGAATCTCTTTCTACTAACTACACTTGGAAGATGATCATTGGTTATGGCTCCACCCCATAAGCAATCATGAGCTATTGTCTGACCCAAATGGAAGTAATCACTGGGGGACAAATAAGGTGGTTGGGACTTACTGCCACCAAACAAGATCTGAGATGTCTTAAGCAAATATTTATTAGAAGTGAATCCTATGAAGGGTTGTATGGTTGGTTTAAACTTTAAACTTTGTTAAATCTTTATAAGTAAGGGTGTCAATTAGTCAATTTTAGTGGGTTTCGATGGGCTTTACTCGGACTTATTACTTTAAGATTCAGGACCATGATTGCACTATTTAACTAATCGATCATCATAGATCGAACATTGATAAATTACTTATAATTGTTTAGTCAATTATAGATCTGTGATCAAACTCATACCAAATAAGCTACATCTACTGTAATCAATACCAGTCGATCTATAATTCGGTTAATATCAATCGGTTAGTTTTTGAATGATAAAACCAAACCACAATCAATGACCTTTATTTATAGACTTATGTTCTTTATAACCTTTATTCACTAGTGGATGTGGCATTAATGCCATAGAGGCAACAAAGGAAGGGAGTGCATGAAGTATGAAAAATGTATTCTCACATCGGTTGGAGAAAGAAAATGTTAGAAACTCTCTGTATAAAACGAGACATCTCCTCTACTGAATCTCTACAACAAATTAGTCTTACATCGATTGGAGATAGAAAATGTTAAAGAGAATAACCCATTAATACATTATCCAAGATTGTGACCTCATCGTTTATTAAACAGTCGCTCCGATTTTAGCCATTTTTTGATCGGGCTTAGTCGATTTAACAAATGCAGTCTAAGTTTTGACACTCATACCTTAAGGAGTTCATAACATGAAGTCAAGCATTCCATGGGGGGAAGAGTTAAACAAGCATCCTCACGACAACTTACGCCCACACTCTACTATGACTAGCAGCCAACTCAATGCCAAAAGGTGGTCCCATGCGGAGTTCTTAAACTTTATAAATAAGCAATCAGGATCAAACACAAAAGCCACCAGTCTGTCAATGGTCCATTGACATCGATTCCCTTTCAAGGTTATCATTGGGTCGTCATCGAGCAAAATACATGGGGTATTTTGGTGTTTAGGATGGAAAAGGTGTAGTTTTTTGCACCATTCAATGAACACCGATCGCTGATGTCAAGATTCATTGATGATAAAGATATCCCATTAATTAAAAACTTGAAGGAGGTGTGCTTCAAACAACAACCACCAACATTTATATGTAAATGGACTTACGTACTGTAAATGTGAAAGTCTAAAATGATAAATGACAAAAGGCAACAAGTTCTGGAATGAAGGAAAGTGCCAGCAAATATGTTCATGTGCTTGGAGCTCATGATATTCTATCATCTATGCTCCTCCTTACTCCATATGAGCAACTCTGAAACCTGAAGAATCTGAGAGTACTCTCTTAATTTACCTCAAGTTGAGATAAAAAATTTTCAGTACTACTACCTTGGTTCAATTGTTAATAACAACATTAACAGCCTGGTTTGTCGACTTACCATATAGAGAGTGCTTAACATGTACTTAGTGGGTCAGTTTTGGACCACAGAAGGCGAAAAATTGAAAAAAAATAATTAGTAATTAATGAAGTCCTATGTTGATTATAAAACTCCAAATTTGATCATTGGTATAGGTTCTTGGAGTGTTGAGCATTTTAGAACCAAAATTCATTATTGTACTGAAAAAATATGGAAGAGGTTTTCTGGTCTACATCCCAGAAAAATCGACGAACAATGAGATGGGAGTAGGGGTATTACAGACATTCTATATATAGGGGGATCAGGATTTGTTGATGTTGGAGGGTGGACATAAGCAGCCATGCTGTCAAATAGTATAGAAATCGTCTCTCGCTTGAGTTTGGGCGGGAGATTTGGCGGCCTAGATGGATGGCCGCACTTGGTTCTCGGGTGGATCCGAGCCCTCCATTCGAACAGACACCCGAGCCGACAAACTGAGCCGACAGGGGTGTCGGCTCGGATGGAGGGCTCAGATCCACCTGAGAGTCATGTGGTGGCCATCCATCCGGACTGCCAAGTTTTCCACCCAAACTCAGGTAGAAGAGAATGTGGATCCTGTCAAATACCTAGTCTGCTGAGTAAAATATTTTCTTCCAAAAAATAATAATAGGGTTGAGTTTTCAGCCTGTCTGGTTACGTGGAATCTATGGCGGGCGCAGGGTCCAATGGGAGGGCAGATGGAGACATCATTAGTGTGGGATGCTTTTCCCACCTTCTTATATCCCTGGCATTCTCTTCCTCCCGATCATGTGAGTCCTCTATTTACTAAACTGATTCATGTGCTCCTATTGATGTGGCATGCCTATTGATGTGGCATGGGAGATTTCCATTCTCTTTCTTCTTCCTAAAAATATTAATATTTGAAAAATGATTTAGATTCTTTGTGGTCTATCATAAAATAGTGTAAAGTAAAGTTAATTAAAACAAAATGAAATAAACTCAAAATCTTAACAGATGTAGTTACTAAATTCTGCTTCATTTTTCAATTAAACTACTTAAATTTAATAGAAAAAATATGATGAAACATAAGTCCTGCTTTATTTATAATTACTATTGAAAGGTACCTTTTTCTTTGTTATGCTATTGGATTAATTCTTAAAATATTTTAATTACTTATTATCATTTATATCCAATCATAGAGAAAAGATCCTTTCCTGTCGCCGAGTTTCCCTGTCATCCGTCAGACAGGCTGCGTCCCAACCTGTCCGATGAACGGCAGACGATACTGGACGACATAAAAAATCCATGGGCTTATGTGTCCTTAACATTAGAATTACTTACTAAATTACAATTACTTACTAAATTTTTTTTGCCATGTTTTCACTTATAATATACACCTGCATAAGCAAACTAGGAGAGGATACTCTAAGCGAGTAGTTTGGAAAGTAATATTCAATCAACACCTAAATATCTTGTCATATGACCGTTCAAATGAGATCCAAAATTTGTGGATGAGTAGATTCCAAAGTCACCAACTCAGAGTTGAAATTTCACTCTAATTAGAATTTTCCAGATGACTAAATACATGAATCAATACAGGTCTTGAAAAATCCAAGACTATAAGGATGCACAATATTTTTCAAAATAACAAATGATATGCATATGAAAATATGGACACATGTCAATATGTGGAAGGATATTTAACTAAATTAGGTTTTGAAATTCAATAAATGCCTGATCAAATCAGAATTGTTTTATACTTGTTCATGTGTAAAAATGAAAAATCTACTTGGAGATTTTTTTTAAGCTGCCCATTTAGAGAAACATTTCCCATAAAAAAAGATGACTATATTATTGTTGGAAAAGGGTCCCTAAAATTGCTATAGGTGAATTGGTATCTTCATTGGACTCACAAGATCAGGGGTATAAGAGACAAACTATCCAAAAAAAAAAGTAAATGTGAGTTATATAAGAGATTGTGACAAAGAATCTCCAAAATGGGATGGTGGGGATTTTTTTCCCATTATTGTGATATGGCATAAGGAAGAAAATGTAGCCCAATAGTACAATAGGAAAGCATTTTCTTCATGCCTCCCACTTTTCAACCATATGTATATTAACAGTATGTTAGCATTTAGATCTCCATTACACCATTTATTAAAGTTGATGGCCAATGTCAACCCTATAACCAACCATGTGAAGGTTCTCCCACTTACAATCATGTTAGACTTTTTAAACTTATTTTAGATTTTTTTTTTTTTTTGGTATAATAGTATATAGAAATGTTTGATAAACCTAAAATTATTAATACAGATTACACGTCTATTAAATTTAGGCCTCAACTAAACTATAATGGGATAACCATTAATTAAAGCATGTAGGAATTTGTTGTTGATAGGGGGTGTGGACGGAGGAACTTTGTCTTCTATGGTAATGGCAGTTGATGGCTTTACCTAACACTTAGATTAAGAATTTGAATTTTGAACTTACCTCATTGTATATTTTTTAGGCATAAGGTTATATGCATGGTCATGTGTATAGTCATAAAATCATAATAAATGCTCATTTTTAATACAAAAACATCCTTTATAAAATGAACCCAAAAGTGTGAGGGATTTATATATCCGATTAGATACAATAGAGTACCCCCACATGGTAACAAAAACATTATATACAAATTTTTTTATTACAATCATAATTTTGAGAAGCAATGAACTCAAAAGTTTCAGGAATTTATATATGAACTAGAACTTTCTTTGGGGCATTTTTTGATGTTTAAATGATTTTGAATTATGTTGCTTGATGTTCGTTAGTATTGTTACCGTATGAAAACTAGTGTTGTGATTCATATTTATACTTATTGTTTCAAGTTGGAGTATGTTCCAGCTTGAGGGAGAATATGGTCTAGTTGTCACCTAGTTTAGTAACCAGCTATTCAAGTTGGTTGTCTTCTTAGTCTTTGGGATTAAATTAAATTCTTTCCTTACTTTTAATTACTTATATGTAATTAGAAAACTAGTATTATTGTTTAATTAGGATTTACTGTTTATCTAGGATTTCTTATCATATTAACATGTGAAATTCTTATCTCTAATGTAAGTAGGATTCCTTATCTTGTGGAATACTAGACCTATCATTTTATTTTTTTTATTTTGTCTTTAAATAGTGACTACTAAGAAGAGAAGAATATATACATCAATTCTCTCCTCTTCTTTATTTTCTCTATCTTCTCTTATTTTCTATTTTGTTAAAAATATATTATGTAGTGGATCTATCAATGTAGGAAAAGTTGAATATTTGAATAAATGGTTTACATATTTTATAATAAGAATTAATGGATGGCTGAACAATCTAGCCTTGTTGTTGGTATATACTTGGTTTACACAACAAAATGTTCTTGAGTTCCAAGTTTTTTTTAGGAAAAAAAATGGGGTTTATGTTGGTATTTTTGTCTTATAGGCAAGGGGAGGACCCCACATGGTGAGGTAAACATGTAAAGGTGGAATGGGTAGCATATAGTACTCCTCCGTGGCATCTTCCGGGTGATGGATGTGCATGAGTGGTTATTGGATAGGATAGCTTAGTGGGTGATGTGATGATGTACATGAGTGGTTACCGGGTAGGAGAGCTTGGTAGATCGAGGGTGCTTATGTGGCAATTAGGTGGCTTGTCTCTATAGAGCATTGGGGCTTTGCATGGATGGGCACTGGGCCTTTGTATGGAGGGATTGATCAAGGTAGGTTTGTAAATGAAGGGATAAGTAAAGGGTATAATGGACAATAAAATATTTTGGGAGTACCCAAGAGGTATGGTGTAGAGATTTCATACATTGTTTTTTTTTTTTTCACTTTTGTTGCCGCATGAATTAGTTTGCCTTGAACCCGTAAAAATCTGCAAACAGTAGAGAGAAAATGACAAAGGTAGAGGTCAGGTTGAATAATCCTTTGGCCATTCCAATGTTTAAATCAGTCCGTGAACAAGCAGTATAGAACAGACACAAGTGTGACTGTTCCTTTCTTTAGGTAGGGACTAACAGTCGTCTAAAGCAAAATAGTATTTTGAGAGAGTAAAATTTAGTGTCTTTAAGTTCTCCAGTCATGGATTTATAGGGCCAGAGTGATCAGATGTGGTGTCCACCTGTTAAGGTAGGAGAACGGGGTAAAGGGCGTGAATCTTGCCCCAAGTGGTGGGAGTGGATCAGATTCCCCTAATTGAGCTGTGACATGGATCACGGGATCCGTTTCCCCATATCCGTCATCCGAGATCAATTCTTAGATCCGACTAGGATATGGACGTTCCTTATCGGGTTCGGTAGGTATCTTCAAGAGATCCTCCATAGTTAAGGCTCTCAGCTGTCCTATGTCAGCTGGCTGAGCTCAGGCTCGGCCTCTTCACACGTGGCGCCATATTATTGGAGATGGTATAACAATATCGAAGGGTTTTATGAGTACTTCATAGACCTAATTAAAATTTAAACAAAAAGGATTGCGAGATCTTTGTTTATTCATATTTTCAAACCAAAAGCAAGAAGAACTACGAAGAGAGAGGGAAGAATTCTAGAAATTGGGTTGGAGTTTAGAAGATTGAACATTATTGAAGATAATAGAAAGGAAGAGGAAATTCAAAACTTGAAAAATTGTGGTGGAGTAAAGCTTTATTACTGGATTTTGATTTCTTGGAGTACAAAGAAGGAATCAAGTCATTCCAAACTCGCTTGGGTGTCTACTGAGATACGTAGTGTCTGGGGCTTGAAGAATTTCTTGACTAGCATCAAGAGTTTGCTGGCAACGAATCAATCTCAAAAAGTACAAAATTTATCTTGGTCGGATTAGATCTCCTGCGTGACAACATAGGATTGTGTCCCCATTGGGTTTTTTTCTGAATGCCCATTCCTTACTCAATCCATTGGTGTTGAGATTTTCCCTGGAAGAGCGAAGAGGATTTCTTGTTGCTCTTGCTTCACAGGTTTACGAAATGGTTTTCAGCCTGGAATGGCCGGCTTCTGCCTATGGTAGGGCGTGGGGAGTTGGTTCGCTCTGTCATGTCAAGTGTCTTGGTTCATAATTTTTGTGTTTACTATTGGCCTACATCCCTTTATCAAGATGGCAAAGCAATGGATGAGTAATTTTATCTAGAGTGGGGACCCTGATAGAAAAAAAAAGCCATTGTGGTTAGACAGATACTGTCTGCCATCCAAAGGAGGAGGGGAGATTGGGCATCTGACGCCTTCGGGATGTTAATTTGGAAATGCTGGCTAAACAATGTTGGTCCACTAAGATTAAGGACTCAGTTCTTGTGCGCTAAGTGAGGGGTCGATGCTTCAAAACTGATGCAGTGTTAAGGAAGGATAGCGAGGTATACATTCTTCAGTGGTGTGGACGGGGATGAAAATTTTTTTTGGCATTGGGTTTCTTGGAAAATTCATTGTGTCATTGGGGATGGTTCCTCGGTGGATTTCTAGAGGGATATCTGGTTGGGAGATTCTTCTCTTGCAGAGGCGTCAAGATTGGATTTGCATGTTTTTTATGATAAGCATGCAATGGCACGGAATTCATTGTGGATGGTACCTGGTCTTTCCCTCTAGTTTCATCTAGTTTTGTTAAACTATATTAATGATATAATTGAGTTTAAGTTATATATTATATGGACTAGAATGATATGTAACAGAAAAAATCATGTAGTAAACAATAGTCACACATGTATCATCAATCTATACATACGTAGATATATGTATATATATCAACTATAATCATATAGTTAAAATTGAAACATACATAAAATAACCATGCGTACTTTAGTAATTCGAAGTTATGAAATGGGTTGATTTTTTTTTTTCCTTAAAACAATTTTTTTTTTTTTTATTTTTGTGTTTTTTTTTTATAATTAAAAAAAAAAAAAACCCTCATAAAAAAAACAAAAAAAAAAAAAAAAAAAAATAAAAAAATTAAACCAAAACAAAAAAAAAAAAAAAAAAAAAAAAAAATAAAAAAAAAAAGAGAGTTGGAGAGGGGGGAGAGAGAGAAATCGTATTGATTTCGAATGAGAATGAAGCATGGGGTCGGGCTCTATTTATAGGGCCTAAGTACCTCTTGGATGTGTTCACTGGATGGGTGTGACTCTCTAGATAGACCGTCTAGATCTCAGATTCTGAGATCAACGGTCCAGATGACACCCTTTTATGTGTAGAGATACATCTCTACACATGAACCCTTTCCAAAAGGGCACCCGGGTAGGGGTGCGTCTAAATCCGATAATAGCCCATAGCCCGTGGCCCACAGCCCACGCCGCCACGTCACGGTCGCAGGTCGCGGTCCGGTCCGACGCGCGCGTGTGTGAGTCAACCGAACATTGCTTCCATTTTGGGGCTCAAACGATATGCAACCCTACAAATAAAGACCTCTCCTCCACAATCCTTAAGCAATGTGGGACTAAAAAGTCCTACACTGGAAAGGCCAACTCAAAACCGAAAAACGAAATTCCCGCCTAAAACAAAAACCAAATTTTGGAGCTAAAACAAAAAAAAGTCAAAAATTTGAATTTTAACTTTATTTGGAAAAACCTTTTTACATTGACTTTTTAAACAAGTTTTCTGCTAGAAATGTGCGCGAGAGCGATGGAGATTGGCCTCCCTTGTTTGGGAACTCAAGACACTCGAGTTTGGTCTTGCATTAAATTAGGACAACTCATGATTCAACTGGCCTGGAATGATGTCTATAAGGCATATCTGGTTTCACCTTCGGCCTCTTGTAAGATTTTATCTTAGTGGACTTGATTAATTACTAGGCCCATCGATTAGTGGGAGTTTTTATTATGGGTTTGGCCGGTTTTGGTCTAGTTCGTCACGGATTGGAGATAAACTAACCTGGTCCATTATGGGGGTGTTTTAGGGCTTGAGATAATATTATAAATACTAGGTTCAGAATCCCTGCAGCCTCCGTTGTTTTATTCCTCTTTCTGCTTTCATATATAGAGAGATTGAAAGGGGATTCTCCTATGGGTTGTGGAAGACTCAAATCAAAGTGCAAGTTAAGAGAGTGGCAAAAGACAACATTTAATACACATGTATGTCTTCGTTATTCATCTCTTAATTATTCCCATTGTATTCTATAGTTACTGTATGGAATACCATAGGATTTGGTTATAACCCTAATTATAAAATAGGATTTACAACTTATTCATAAAACAAATCTTACAATTAGTATCAGAGTCAATTATACAGACCGAGGATCAATGGGAAACTGAATAAAGAAAACCAGTTTATGCGCGAGTTGCAAAGGTGAGAAAAACGAAAAGAGAAACAAATGACCCTATACCTTTTATTTTCCTTTCGTATCTCTTCATATATTCTGGAAGCTTTGGACAAAGACTTTGACGCATTGAAACTGCAATAGGATATGATGGTAGTGGAGAGAGGTCTGAAATAAAAGGCCCTATACCTTTTATTTAATTAAGGTTTTTAGACTACATGTGCTGATGTTGATTTTAGTACAGACATTAGCTTGCATGATAATTTATGAGATTCAAATCTTTTCATTGCCCTTCTTACTGGCATGAGAAAATTCAATGGTTATCATCTATCATGTGAATATATCAATACATACATCTGTATGTGCACACAGTAAACTACAACCCGTAGACTTCCTCATGCCAACATGAGAGAACATGAAAAGATTTATTTCTTAATTTATTTCCCTTTTAGATATGCCACCAAATGCGGCCAGCTGTTCCGACTAGCAGGGACACATCGAAAGGTAGAGAGGAAGTGAGAATGAGAGAATAGAGAGATTGTGTGAAGGATAGAAGGAAGCATGGAAGTCGAAAGTTGAGGCCGGAACACGTTTCATTTTCGAAGGCAAAAGTCATAAATAAAATTTTCAAAAAAAAAAGAAGCAGCGAACAGAATTTCCATCTTTCATCCATCTACCTCCGTTTCCCATTGGACACGTGTTGATCAACCAGGTACCTAAGCGGGTAACAATGCTCGTCAAGATAAGAGAGAGAATCAATGATTTTATCCATTTTTAAATTGTTTATTTAGTCGTTTCCATGTCCCGATGTATTGGTGGGCCAATGATTTGAATCGATAGGGAGACCGATTCCTCGAACCTCACTGATGGAATTTCAAAAACGGTTTCCACTCAACGTTAAGGAAATCGTACTTAATAAAAGTATAATGAGAAAGCAATTGAACACTCAGGGGGTGTAGCTCATATGGTAGAGCGCTCGCTTCGCATGCGAGAGGCACGGGGTTCGATTCCCCGCACCTCCATCCGCTATTCTTTTTCCTGTTTTTTATTTTTTTAATGGGTCATGTTAATGCCATACAAACGTACAGTTTCCCACCAGAAAGGTAGCCCAACCCTGCTGGTACAGAGCCTCTGGGTGCAGCCCAACAACATATAAGAACCTGAAACACACACAAGCTAATGTAGCTGAATGCACGCGTAACTATGATTTAAACTTACTTAAACTAACCCAACGAATTCCTCATTAATCTCAGGACCCATTAGAATCAACCAAAGCAATGGTCTTTTTCTGACCATCAGTGGTGGTTATATCTCAAAATAGCATACCAAACGGTTTTGCTTTCACTGATCCAAACTGTCACCTGGCAACAACAACATGGCAACCATCATCCGAGGTGATCACAATCCATATGGGCACGACTTCCCCGGTCACGTCCCAACAGTTATGTTTATCTAATGGTAAGATCATTACTGATGTGAAAAATCTGTGTTCTGGATTAAATAGATAACTTCCACCACCATATGCAATGCAGCAATGTTTTCAACCGAGTCACATATGTTTTAAGAAATGCGTAGATCAGATCAAGAAAACTCTGGAGAGGGAAGCTGCAGCTCAGATCACGAATAATACATTGTTCACAATTGGCACTGAAACTAATGACTTGTTATTAGCTTCTATATCCAATGCAGGCTTAATAAAAAGGTCATACCTTAGTTGCTGGCATGAATCGTTCAACTGCTTGAGGTTGTTGCTACAGCAGCTTTACAGAATTGAAGCAAGCAAGATTGCCATATCAGGCCTCCTACCCACTAGCAGAGTCATAGCAAGCCCTCACATGCTACAGTGCAGGTGCATAGAAGAGATGAAACTCGTAGGCCTTCAATTCCAAGCGCCAAGCTCCAAGCTCTTCCCTTTATAAAGTGGTAGACTATGCTTCCTGGAACCCGATTTGTTTATGCCATATACAATTAGTTGATGGACATGATCCTCAATCCCAAAATATGATGAGACATTATTTGAATTTGAATCAGGTTTGTCTGAATTGTTAATTTGTTATTGAAGCAAAATAAATAAATAAATAAATAAAATTTGACCAAATAATTGATCAGATCTGCAGATAATTGGTAGGTTAGGTTTTTAGCAAACACCTATAGGGGTGCTCAAATGCTTCCAAATATTTGTTCTGGGATGCTGTTCAACCTATCCAAGCCACTTTATCATTACTTAGCAACAACTTTACTCAATCTTTGCTCCCACACCTCTTCAATTAGATAATCTTCAACAGTCATGATGTGCTGAGTTTGTAATACAGACCAAAATGATGATTATAGATTTAATAGGACCATATGCAGTTCTCTCATTATCTCCACTTCAAACTTTTTCAAAACAAATCACATTTTAGTAGTAATCAATGAAAATGATGCTCTCTTTTCCTTCTTAAATGACAGATTCCTGGCAATGGATCTTTCTTGAAGATGCATCGCAGTACCATAGTAAACCAGAAAAGTATATTGGGGCTGCTACATTGTATCTAGGATTTAAAACCTGTCTCCACCCTTTGATTGCAAAGTCCTAGGTTTCTTGCATTTGCATGGGCTAATATGAGAAAGCCTCCTACAGGATGTTGTCCAGCAGGTGGCTCTGATGTTGTATTAAAAGGAACATGAAGAAGAAAAAAATTGCAGCTTACTTTGTTTCCTTGTGATTCTGTTTAAAAGTAGTTCTGAGTCAAGTTATATCAAGGATTAAGAGATTACATTTATCAAAGTAAGAATTTATTCTGAAAGAAATAAAATTTTGTATGAGAACGCTAAATTTAACTATCTTTAGCAACAGAACGTGTCATGACACATATGTCAAACTTTGGTGCCGGACACAGTTCCTCAGTTTCTCCTAGCACCCATTTTGTGAGGTTTTTGCATTTACATTCTGGGCTAGCATCCTCCCCAGCAAACTGAACTCACTCCTCCAGACCCTACTCGATTCCCTTCTTGTTGAAACTCATTTTCATGGATTCTCCCCAACCCAATTCCTTTTCCACCAAACCCATATCAGTCTCATACTCATGTGTCATGCAGCCACATTTCCACATTGCATTAATTACAGCAATAGCTCATTCGATTTAAATATGATTGTTAGTGTAGTGATATAAAATATGCTATTGCTGACAGACTGCTTTGACTAAGTTAATCATGTGGACTGATGGACTCCTACTTAGTTTATTAGTTTGCTTTATTAGTTTCCTTTACCAATTAGGCTTGTTAGTTTCTTTTTTATATTTTGAGTTTACTTTGTCTTTAGCTTGTGACTAGGACTCTGACTTGTAAAATCCTTGATCCTACCTAATAGTTGTTTTCTATTTTTATAAATATAAACTACAAAGAGGAGAGCAGCACCAACTAATTTGATTTTCTCTCTCTCTTCTTCTCGTAGTTTCTATTTTGTTACAGTCATGGCTTTAAGTATCGATACGATACACCCCGTATCCACCGATACATATCTGTATCGGCAGTGGTCGATACGACACTCTTCAATACGTATCTTTTTTTTTTTTTTTTTAAAGTGTATCCACATGTATCGATGGTATCGAACCGATAAGGCTCGATACACTTCGATACAGTCGATACACTTACGTTTCCATTCTTGCAAAAATAAGATACACTTATCGATACGGCTCGATACACCTCGATACTGACTGATACACCTCGATACAGTCGATAGGCACTTATACATCTTGATACAACTGATTTTTTTCCACTTTTCTGGTCTTCTTGCTGAAAACCTACAGTTCATAGGAACCAAAAGTTGTAGCTCATTAAATGTCATCAACTATGTCTTTAATCCTTGGAAATACTTCAAGATTACTTATTATAGTTTTTTTTATGCTTAAAAATTGTGTTTTGCATGTTTCCTAATCATTCCCGTGTGTATATTGCCCCGTATCCTAGTGTATCTTAGCGTATCCACCGTATCCACGATACGATACGATACATCTCTTAAAATCGCCCGACCGATACGCTACTGATACACAATACTTTAATCCTTGGTTACAGTGATTATCTGACAAATTGGGTTGGACAACCCAAAATCTGGAAGTGAGTCATTCATGGACATATACCCTTACTCAAATTGGGTTGGACCATGTCTGGGTAGGACAAATAGCCACAGCTATCGTCTATCCTTTCATTCAATCCCAAATAGGTTTGACTTTAGCCACACCTAAATGGGACGGCTCAAGCTTGCAAGGCAACCCTGAAGTGAACAAAGGGCAGGTGAATATGGATGCAAAAGAAACTAGAGTTGATATGCAGCCAGCGACCGCAGCTACCTCATCTTCTTCTTCTCTTTTTTTTAGGGTGGGGGTGGTATATGTTACGAATTAATGTGTACTGAGAACTGTCAGACCAAGTAAACCTCCATGCCTGCTATTATCCTTCCTCTGTCTGCAATTATCATTTTGCAGGATCAAATCTAAGGTCAATTCCAAGGGATAGTCAGAAAGTCAAGTCAAATTTCTTTATTTGGTCATACATTTTTACAATAATTTTCTGCCAATGATATATGCATGCAGCTTTTGCTAACTATTGTAATGCCAAAATTTCCAGGACTACTTGCAGAGGATCTTTATTCAATCTGATCAAATGGTTAATGTAACTAATCCTAACATTTTATTCTTTAGAAGCTAGAACTAGACCCAAGAAAACACTTACTAGCAACTAGAATATGCAGTAGACTAGTGATTAAGACCTTATTAGGGCTTCCCTTATTTCCATAAATAAGTCTATTCTACTGCTGAAATATGTCAGATTCTTATAACCAGAAGTTGGAAAGCTAAAAGTCCTGTCTGTTTCCTTCAGAGGTATAGGTACCCTATTCCACCTCTTAGTAACACCTTGCCTTTCATCCCATTAATCATTTCCTCCTCTCGTTTGAATCCAGTAGACTCTCCGCTGAATATCTTGCTAGATGTAACGTAAAGCAATCATTTCTTTAATGCTAAATACAAAGGGAGACTAAATGATGGCAAAGGGGATTCAAGGATGACAATCCTAATTAATTCCCTTTGTTGCAGGATCTTTCTTTAACCCAACCCAGAAATCAGAATAAAGACTTTAAAGAAAATTCGGCTTATCTGAGAATCTGACCGTTGGTTGTTCTTCAAACTTGAAGGAAATGATCTTTATGATGTACTTGAAGACATATCCAAAGTTGGAGATGATCCGATCTCAGATGAGAGAGATGTGATTTTTTGAAAACTATCTATCATCTGAAAACGGGACTGGTTTAGTTAGAGCTGGTCGATATGATTTTAATCTTTAATCCCACGAGCTTTCGTTGATCAAATCAGCACTTAATGGTATCGCAATTCAATGACTCTCTTCTTCTTTATCTTATTTATAGACTTAAGAAAGATTACAAAATAAGGAAGGATTTAGTCATCTTAAAAAAAATATCCTAAGATAAATTAAAAGGGAAACTTGCCTTTATAGATTTAGGAAAGTTTCCAATCTAAAAAATATCCTAAGATAAATTAAAAGGGAAACTTGCCTTTATAGATTTAGAAAAGTTTCCAAAAAAAACAACTTACAAAATATCAATCCATAACTTAACTTTAGAAAACAAAATCTAAGAATAATTTAGGAAATAAATAACAAAAGAAGGAAAATTTCTACTGTTGGTACTGTTCACGTGAACAGTACCGTGAACACTATTCACGTGAACAGTGTGGGTTGGTCTTTGGGTTGGTCCAATGGACCAATACCGACTGGTTCTTTGGGCTGACCCATTATCGACTTGAGCTTGGGCCTTGGACCTTCTTGGACTGCATCACTAAATCACATCATTACATGACTGCCCCTAAAGCATAAGCTTAGAGCCTTTTGGAAACGACTCCTCTACTGGGTGACAATCAGTTTTTTCCAGGCATAAGCTTAGAGTCTTGTGGAAACAACTCTACCGGTTGACAATCAGTTTCTTCCCCTTTGATATCTCTTTAATTACTCAATCTGCATATCACCGAAACCACCCATCCTTGGGTCATCTTTTGAATACCTTGCTTGCCTTGCTACATGAAACATTTAGAACATTGAAACTCAAAAGGCCTCCAGGCCTACCCTAACTAAAATATAACCACTTCACATTATTTTGGGTTGGTTTGTGAATATTCTCGGTCACTTAAAAAGCAAGGGCTGCAGGAATTCAATACAAAACCATTTCACTCAACTCTTTGCTGCTGGAGACACCTCCTGCTCTGGCTTAAACTCAAATATGGATGGGGTGTTGGAAGGAAAACCTGGTGTTGTCGGCCCCCAGGGTACTGGAATGATATGGTTTCAGGAATTGTCCAGTGGAGTTTATGTAGGCATTGGACATCAGAATAAGAATTGCTGAAACTTACTGCACTATGGATTGCTTCTAGGTGGAATCCACTATGAGATAGGACAAGCCATTGTGGAGCTCAACTCATCCATTTTGCCGGTACTATCCCCAGTACTACATTGATTCCAATCCAACATATCTCCTTTTATCTGTCTCCTACTCTCTCCACAAGGGTTTATGGATGCTTCATTTCAGCATCCCTTTCATATTCTGATTTAAATGTTCTACTAAACTATTAGGAAACAGCATCTGTTAGGGTGGTGTATATTTCACTTGCTGATCCGGCGGCGGTGGCCGAGGGGGGGAGGTAGTCGAGGAGGAAGGACGGATTTAACATAGTTCGTATTCCTTTACATTCACAAAAAAAGGGAGGGCCAGAAAACATCATAAATAAAAGTCACTCCATTTGCAGCACAGTTTATGCAGTTTACTTCAACTAGTTCATAGGAAGGATGAGCAGCCTAAGATACAAAAAACAACAACAACAAAGCCTTATCCCAATTAAATGGGGTCAGCTACATGGATTCTTGTCCGCCAATCAACTCTGTTCGATGTCATACTTGAAGCAAGACCTAAGTTATACATGTCTTTCTTCACTATCTCCCCTAGAGTCATCTTAGGTCTGCTCCTAACTCTTTTAGATCCTCTAATCTGAATCAAATCACTCTTCCGTACGGGGGCAACTAACGGCCTCCGTTGAACATGGTCATACCCTCTCAAACGACTTTCTCAAAGTTCATCATGTATGGGTGTTACTCCCAAATCAGCTCTAATACAATCGTTCTTTAACTTATCCTTCCTAGTTTTGCCACACATCCATCTTAACATCCTCGTCTCAGCTACACTAAGTTTATCTATATATTGCTTCTTAACTGCCCAACATTATGCACCATACATCATAGTCAGTCGAATGACTGTCCTATAGAATTTTCTTTTAAGTTTTAAAGGAATACGCTGATCATACAACACTTTAAACGCACTTCTCTACTTCATCCATCCTATTTTAATCTTCCGTGAAACATCATCATCTATATCACATTCTTTGTTTATGATTGAACCTAGATACCTAAAATGATCACTTTGTTGTATCTCCCTCTCACAAATGTTCACCATCTCCTTATCCGTTTGTGTAACTAAAGTTGCACACCATATACTTCGACTTCGTACTACTTATCTTAAAACTTTTTTATTCTAATGTTGATTTGTATAGCTCCAACTTGGCATTAATCCCTGCTTTTGTCTCATCCACCAAAATAATATCATCAACAAAAAGCATACATGAAGGAACTTCATCTTGAATGTCTCTAGTTAGATCATCCATAATGAGGGCAAACAGATAAGGGCTTAAAGCTGATCCTTGATGTAACCCCATTGTAATTGAGAATTCACGACCTTGACCCCCCATGGTTTTCACACTAGTCACCACATTATAATACATATCCTTAATTATATCCACATAATTGCTTGAAATGATTCGCTTCTCTAGTACTTGCCAGATTAACTCCCTAGGAACTCTATCATAAGCTTTTTTTAGATCGATAAAAATCATATGGAGGCTTTTCTTGCCTTCTCTACATCTTTCCATGAGTAGTTTAAGATGTACATGAAAATTCAGATTATAACTCCAGGAAATCGTTTGTCATACATGTAGTAAACAAATTAAATGGTATAGTTACAATGGGTAAGGCTGCATACCTTCTGCCCCTCCCTAAACCCTATAGTAGCAGGAGCCTCATGCACTGAGACGTTCTTTTTTTAATTACAAATAAGGGAAAACTACCTGATTACCCACTTTTGGGTTTCATCCTAACCTTTCATCTGCATTTGAATGGATATTTTTGCCTTCCCTACCAGTTCACCCAATCTCTCTCTTCTTTTTCTCTTCTCCTTTCCATCTCTCAGTGTCACTCTGCGAATCATAAGTCTGAACAGAGTCCCCTCAGAAAGTATAGTTTCCGAGTTGAAAAACTTTAGTTATGGATGGGTTGCTCTTTGAGATCCACATATCTTTACTGTATTTTTTTTGGGGGTGGGGGTGGGGGTAAAGGTGGTGTTGATTTTAATTTTGTTTCCTGTTACTTCTAGGGCATATGATCGAGCTGCTATTAAGTTTTGGGGTGTCAATGCAGACATCAATTTAATCTTAGTGATTACGATGAAGATCTGAAATAGGTGGAGTCGGGTAGACAATAATCGCTTACAGGTTTCTCTGTAGATAGTAATTATGATTGGAAACTTATTTTCATCTTTTTCGATTGCTCTTCAGATGAGGAACCTGACAAAGGAAGAATTTGTGCACATACCAAGGGAAGCTCAAAATACACAGGTGTGAGCCTGCATAAATAAATGTGCTCGATAAGAAGCTCGAATGGGGCAGTTCATCAGCAAGAATTGAGAAATCTTTAACCTGAAGCTAAATTTTGGGGGAGTCTGTTTGAACTTACGATTAGCAAAGAGACATGGAGAGGGTGAAAGGAGAAGAGAAAGAGATAAGAGAGAGATTAGGTGAAGAATTAGGGAAGGACAAAAATGTCCATTAAAAAGCAGATGAAATGGACACTGTTTTGTGTAGATTGGTAATACTCAGACTCGCTTTTGAGTATTTCTGTTGTAGGAAAAATTGAGTGGGTAAATTGGTAAAAGAAACCCATAGGTGGGTGGGTAATCAGGTAGTTTTCCCTACAAATAATGTGTAAAAGAATGCAGCAGGTATGGAAGTCTCACACTGAAAAAATGGAAGATATTGTCCTGGATTCTATTTCTAATGGACTCTTACCAAGCATCAGAAAGATATAGTGCAATTTAAGGTCCAAAATTGGAAAGTCCACAAACTGGATTGCAGAGTCTAAACCTTTCTTCTATTAATGGGTCACAAGCAAGATCTCACCCTGAAAAAATAAGTGTCAAAAGAAAGAGTAAGAAGAATTCCTTGTACCATCCTGTCTCGACAAGTTCACATTCAGGCCCAATTGCAAAATATGTTCTAAGACTCTTTGTTTGTTGATGATTACAAAGATAACACCTATGATTGGCCATAGGAGGGGAAAGGAAAAAAAAAAAGAATGAGTAGCTACAAATCCTGCACACAATTATAATGGACAAATTACAATAGGATACATAATCCAGATGCCAAACAGATACAGCAAGTAGAAAATGGCAGTTCTTAGTTAAGGAACAAAGAGATCTGACCAGCAATAATGATCACCATGGCAAAAAACTTGTTAAGTTTTATGACGTTATTCTGATAAAAGTACATTACATCGGAGAGAACAAAAGACAGAGATATCCAATACCAGAGCAACCAGACAACTCAACAAGTCCAGTGTCAGATGCATTTTACTTATTGAAAAAAAAAATAAGGATAAAGGGGAAAAGATGATGTTGGAGCATACCTGTAGCCTATGCAGCACTGTTAATCATATCATATGTGGGGGAGGTTGATTATGATTGAAGTAATCCAATATACAAGTATACAAAACCAAGAACATATCAAAACTTCCTTGACATTTACTCACAAGCTGCTTTTCTCAGAACAGAGAAAATCAATTTACAGCTCTCAACTTGTACAGGACTCACATATATGGACACAGAAACTGCCTAAGGAAATTCTCCAACTGTTTGTCCTGGGCCAACCTTGCCAGACCTAATAACAGGACATTTAACTGCCCAGGCTAACATGCTTTCCAGCCAACCTCGCCAGACCTAACAACAGCACATTTAACTTCCCAGGCTTACATAGTTTTCCATCAGATTTCTTCACAACATTTTTATGACCCAAAGCTTATACCTATTTATGTACAGATATACAAGACAAGGACCAATCAGATCTGCATCAGAAAGGCGCTGGCAAAGCCTGAGATAAGGTTCAACATTTCTTGACAGCTGGATCCTTTTCCTTAGACCCTGCAGCACAGCTACTCTGTCCAATTGTTCAGGATAGAAGCCCAAGTCAAGCATCTTTATTATTGTTTCGGAGGCATCCTCAAAATGTCCCCCTTTGATATAGCCTCTCAACAACCATGATAAAGTTTTCTTCCAATGCAATGAGCTCGTAACCTCCAACGAAGTCAGCAACCGTGCCACGGCACTACCCTCTTTTTGGGAAGCACAGATGGCTAGAACAATGTCATAAAGCACTCTGTCAGCCTCTTTCCCCATAAGCTTTATTTCCCACAACTGCTTTTCAGCTTCAAGTCCACGACCAGCACAAATATACATGGCTAGGAGCTTTTCATGAACTGCCCCAGATAAAGAGGAGCTTCCCTCTTGAATCACCCAATTGGATAAGCGGACACCATCTCCTAGAATATCTGACTGATACTTTTCAATAAGTTCGGCATTTTCTACATCAATTTCAGCTATTAGACCAGTCCTTACGAAACCTTTTAACTTCCGTGCAGCTTTTGAGAACTCATTAAGCTCTTTAACCACTGCTGTCATTGCAATTAGGTAGCTGTATATCTCTGGCTTCAATCCACACTCTCTGAAGTCAATCACCAATTTAATTGCACCGCGGTAGTCTCCTTCCCCCTGAGAGCAGATGGGGGCAAATAATAAAGCATACATTCAAGATAAAACCTGAACAACTAATTAAATTGCAAAAGAATGCCTCGTATAAAAAATGATAAAAGAAAATCTGTACATTGTATCATTAACAGATTATCTAATGCTAAAGGAATTATCTTTTTTCCCCCTCTTCTTTGGGGTCGAGGATGTTAGGTACAGAAAAAAATTAATAGTATAAGACTATAAGAGTGGAGTAATTTCCGTATGCTTCTTATATACAATGAAAAAAGATGAATCACTTTCCACTTCCATTGCCCGTACTAAACCATTCTCTTAAAATTTACAAACATAAAGCAAACCCCCCAAGATTTCTGCTGCTCTGAGTGAAATTTTTATTTTTATTTTTTATGAATTTTCGAAGTAGTTATTTAGATCACATATATCTACCACGCAACTAACATTTCTCCCTGATGTATTATGTAAGAAATTATCAGCTTAGAGCCTATATAGTACGATTTGTTAAAGTTCTGCTTCACAAACATGAGATTACAGGTTCAACACCAGGCTACCATCAAAAGAAAGTAACACAGTCAACCCTGAAATCAAAACAAGCAATTAATAATTCTTTTTTTCTTGGGTTTGATGGTACCACCGTTTGAACCGTCGACTTTGGAGTAATAAAGAGTAATTTACTCTCCTTCCTTCCACTAGAATGGCTCAAATATTGGTAGCAATTAAGAAATGACCACAGTAGAAAATGGAAAAGATGCAAATTTTAAAAGCAACCAGGATCAGTCTTTCAACTTCATTTTATTTTTATTTTTTCCCCAGAGGTAAACATTGAAATAGCAAGAAATAACCTCCTTGACAGAAATATGTAAAATTAACAGGAAAATATGACGGAACTATCTTCTTTCTAATTGTCATCACTAGAGTTAAAACAATGAAAGAATTCAAATTAATATATCAAAGTAGAGGCAAGTGGAATTATAATTAACAGCAGCTTACCACCATCCTCCAAGCAAGGTACCCAGTTGGGCCTCCTTTCTCCCCCTCCCCTTCGTCCGCGGCATAGACTATTCCCCTTCTCAGAACCTCTTTGACAAACAAAACCGCTTTCTGCTTCTTGCCCATATCCCAATACAAAGAAATGACCTTCTCTATCATACTGAAACTCGGTTTCAACCCAACGCAGTCCATATCTACAAGAAGTTCAACTACATCCCCAATATCATGCTCACCTTCAATCAACTTCTTGACCCAACCGCACATGATCGAGACCATGAGCTCCATGGTCTCCTTGTCGACCCGGTTTTCCTTCTGAAGCCACTCAAACACCTCCAGTGCACACCACGAATCCCTTCCCTCTTGAGAGAAGTACACAAGGACCAATTGCAACTCCCGGGGGGAGAGCCGGTGATTCATCGCCTCAAGAACATCAGCGGGCTCTCTCACCATCCGTTCCAATTCTTCAATCGCCTCAAAAAATCCCTCACTCATTTCATCTCTGTCGTCACTCGTCAAAAACTGCTCCAATTCAACCGACCCAAACACCCTAAATTCCCCAATTCCCAGCCTCCCCTGCTGTCCAAGAAAGCTCAAACCTTTCTCTTTACATCTCCTGATAGAAAACCTAGAGCACAACTGCACCGAACCCCAACCACTAGAACCAAAAGGATGAAACCTGAAGCGATTCCACCGTACTGAATGAGAAGAAGACGAAATAGGAAAGGGCAAGTGGATTAGAGAAACTAAACCATGAGCAATAGCCATCAGTTTCGTCGTTCCTCTCTTACCGTCGCCAGAAATTGAACTGGGTTTCAGTTCTGGGACTCGAACAGAGGAATACGTATGCATTAACGAAGACATCCATGATAAATAAAAACTGCCCAAAACTTCTTCAGCAAATCCAGAAACCAGCTTACCCAGTAACGTTTTGACCGAGCCGCAAAGCAAGTGCCTATCCAGAGGAGTCGAATTTGTTGGCAATTTCTTTGTCATTCAGTCATTATCAACAAGGACGGAAGAATCGCATTTGCCACCAACTGAAGACGACAATGACAGACAGAAAAAGTGAGGCAGTAAAGTCCCTAATAAAATATGTGATCACTAAAGTGTGGTGCAGAACGAGAGAGGGTTCTTAGATTCCTGTTGTACGTGGGCTTGATCAATTAATTACCTAATCAGTGAGTGGGATACAATTACTGATCAACAACTGATTTGTTGATCGATTAAAGTCTAATTCGCCACTGGTTAAAGACTATCAATCTAATCTATTATGGGAATGATTCTAAATTAAGAATAATATTATAAATACTATGGTTAGCGTCACTGTAGTCATTGATTTTTATCGCTTTCACATATGCAAAAGATAAAAAGAGATTCCAAGAAACTGTGGAAGATTCTAATCGAGACATTGAAACTATAAGAAAATATCGAAAATCAATATACAGCAAATGATATGTATTCTATCATCTCTTTTATTATCTATTGTATTATATTAATCTATGTGGTGGATTTGTTAGGGTTTATGAAAATCCAATGAGAAAAATCTCAACTTGCATTAAAAATTCTAACATATGTGGCATCAGGAAAGGCAATGGAATCTATTCTGAATTCTTTAATTTTAAATCAGGTTGCATGAGGTTTCATGGTTTTCCTATAACTCGTGCTTCATATGGGTTGTGGGTTTTACAAGGATTTCGGTGTTTTCGTGAAAAATTGAAAAAATATAGAATATTTCCGGTTCTAAAGACTTGAAAACACGTTGTTTTGTTAAATTAAGATAAACAGAAAAAATATTAATAGTAAAAAACCAGGGTGATCATAATACTTAAAAACACATGGTTTGATTAAATCAAGATAAACACGTTGTTTGGTTTTGAACCTCTTAATCGGTTGTAAATATCTAAAGTTGTTAAAAACCCTAAAGGGGATATCTAGTTGGCAAGAAGACTTTACTTTAGAAGGTGGAAAGTTCTAAGTTTGACTTCGTTTACTATTTAGGACCATTTACACAAGTGTCAAATGCTTTTTTTTTTTTTCTTTGTTTTGAATGCAAGTGAAATGGTTCTCATTCAATCTCAAAATAATCTGATCCATACGAATATAGCGTAAGTAAAAGTCTGCGGGACTAATCAGACCAAAGTCTGAGCTAAAACAAGTAAGCCCAGGCCTAACCAAATAGACCCAAGAACCAGTTCTACTTTTAAATATATTATTTGGACAGAACCTTCGACAATTTATTTTTTTTGGTAAAAACCTTCGACAAAGTTGACTCGGTAATTTTTTTTTTCACTTTTATTTTTTTAATCAAATAGCTCATCCTATCTTACCAGCCAGGCCTTTTAAGAAGAAAAATAAAAACCTTACACAACACACCTTCCTCATGCATGCCTCATACTTGTCTTGTAGATATAACAATTTGACATTTTAGGTAATTCATTTTGTATACTACATTTAAAATTTCTTGGTTGAGTGTATTTCAAAAATAACCAAGGGTTACCCATAATGCCGATGTGAGTTGCACGAAATCCAACCACTGAGAGAGTGGATATAAAATCATTTAGATGGGGTTTATATTTTGTCAAAAGAGAGAGAATGTCAATAGTGAATCCTATGGCTAAATTATTTGAAAATCATGACACTCGGACAAAATTGTCTTCCGTTTTTTTTCTTTACCTTTTCTATATCAAATAAAGCCCAAAAAAAAATTAAATATTTTATGACCACACCTGAGGATATTTCCACATTAAGCTCATGTCTACCTTATAATATGATAATTTCATATTTGTAGGGAATTTTTTGGATGGATCATTTTGAACTTGAATTTATATCAAATATATGGTGTACATTAAAGTAAGGCTTCACTTTCTTTTTCTTTAAATGGAAAAAAAATTTATGTAAGATTTTTTTTTTATAATATAATTAATCTTTTTCAATCAATTATCAAAACATGTATAGATAAGCAATGATGTAAAATTAACTGAAAATTAAATCATAATTGTTTTTCATTTGGATCCGAACCATAATAAAATTTGATGATATACACAATATTTCCACAAGCTAGATGTATATGCTGGAAGTCATCAGCTCCCTAATATTAAACATATTTTATAACATTTGTATATTTATGCATATATTATATGCATAACTCAAAATCAAAACTAGTGAAAAAGACACTAATAATAGGAGCTAATAAAAATATTATTAAAATTAAAACCAAAGGTTCTAGAAATAAACTGTTGCCTTCCCTCTTTTTATAAGAGAAGAAATAAACTGTTGCCTTTCCACAAACTAGATGTATATGCTGGAAGTCATCAGCTCCCTAATATTAAACATATTTTATAACCCTTGTATGTTTATGCATATATTATATGCATAACTCAAAATCAAAACTAGTGAAAAAGACACTAATAATAGGAGCTAATAAAAATATTATTAAAATTAAAACCAAAGGTTCTAGAAATAAACTGTTGCCTTCCCTCTTTTTATAAGAGAAGAAATAAACTGTTGCCTTTCCACAAACTAGATGTATATGCTGGAAGTCATCAGCTCCCTAATATTAAACATATTTTATAACCCTTGTATGTTTATGCATATATTATATGCATAACTCAAAATCAAAACTAGTGAAAAAGACACTAATAATAGGAGCTAATAAAAATATTATTAAAATTAAAACCAAAGGTTCTAGAAATAAACTGTTGCCTTCCCTCTTTTTATAAGAGAAGAATTAGGTTTTATGTGGTAGTGGAATGATTTATTGTACAACATTACAATCAGCCCTTTCAATACAAACAAAATAAGTAAATAAAAAAAATAAAAACCTACAACCAAACCTAATTGGTTAGGTTTACATTTTTTTAATTGCTTTTTAAATTAATTTAAACATATTGGGACCCTAGTTTTAAGGAATGAATCTCATACAAACATACCAAATTTCATATCAATCCAAGTTTTTTCAAGTGATAAAACAAAGAATTAAAAATAATATAGGATCAAGTGAGTACATACGTTTCCAATATCGACAGGAGCTCTCGTTGCTGAAGCAATTGTAGCAACTCTAGCACATATTAATTTTGCACCTTCTAACATATTTTAAAGAAAATTCTCGTCACACTTTCCCTTTGTGATTCCCCGGATTCTTCGTCCACGTGTAATTCTCTCTCTCTCTCCCACGCTACTATTATTTTTCATCATAATTAATTATAATTAACCTTTTCTAAATTTATCATTTTAAGGAAGCAAGAAGCCCTCCCACTCCCCAAAAATAGGATTCAAATCCTCTCCTCCCAGAGATTCGGGAGGAGAGGCGGCGACCCCCAGTGGATGGTCAACACCTGGGGGTCGAATGAATCCGACCCCTCCATCCGAGCCGACACTCTTTTGTCGGCTCAATTTGTCGGCTTGGATGGATGGGTCGGATTCATCCGACCCCCAAGTGTCGACCATCTACTAGAGTCGCCGCCCCTCCTCCCGAATCTCTGGGAGGAGAGGATGTGGATCCCCAAAAATAAATAACTTTTTCTTCCCACCCTTCAAGGTCTTTTCTTTTTTTTCTTTTTTTTTTTTTTTTTTTTTTTTTTTTTTTTTTTAAAGAGTGAATAGATTCCACTGGCAGCTTACAACTTGGAGAATTCATTATTTTCCAAAGATCTTTGGAGCATCTTAAACAAACCATTAATATATATCGGTTACCTAAATAATGTTTATAATACAAAATAAATAAATAAAAATCATTTTAAAACAATAAGATCTGATAAAAAGTACAAGATATATAACTCTCTAAATTCCTCCCAAGCAAATATTTCTTATGTCTTTTTAAAAAAAACCATTACTAAAAAGGAATTACATAAAAATAGTTGAGATACCAAATAAATAAATAAAGAAAAAAAAAACAAAAAACAATAATATATCTTACTCTGACCGAGATCATGACTGGTAAAGCATTACAAAAGAGCTATTAAATAAAACCATTAATATATTTCGGCCACGTAAATAAGGCATATGATAAGGAAATGAAATCACTTCTTAGAAAATATCTCACGTCTCTAATCTTTCTTATAATTTTTTACATTTTTTAATATTTTTTAATGGAAACTTGTTAAACTCTCTCTCATGTCTTTTTCTTATATCACTTTTCTCTCTAGTCTCTCTATCTTTGGAAAAAGATCGACTGTAGCGCTGCCATATAGTAGTGTCTCGATATACTCTTAGTGGTCAGAATCAACACTATTATACAACAGTGCTACAAACGATCCACTCCCCTCCCTCTCCATCCCTCTTACACCTCTTTCTCTCGCCATTCTTTTTTGTTAATTTGATATAAGTAACAGCGATGCAAGCAATAATACTATTGTGAATACCCTTTGGAACATTGAAGATTTTCTTACCTCTCCAAAATAGATTGGGGAGGATTAAGTCAACCCCACTATTAATGTTTGTGCTATCAATATTGTACTTAATTAATTTGCACATCTCAAAAGTGTAAGGAAAGGTTGCCAAGGTTTCATTTTTATGCTTTAGATTTTTTTTTTTTTGGGTAAATATATATTTTATTGAATCAAAAGAAGGAATACAAAGAAGCAAGCTCATCAAAAGATGGGAGCTAAAACAAAAACCAACGAAGCAATGCCAACACAAAGCCGATCCAATAAGACCAATCCCAAACAAGGGTGGCCCAAAATGCACATTAACTCACCAAAGAATGGGTCCCCATCTACACTAGTCGAGACTTAGCCAACGATACCACACAAAAACTCACACGTCTTCGAAATGACCGGAGCCCTTTGACAACGGCTGCTTCTTCTCGAATGGGGGAGGGTAAAGCTACGATCATTGTCCTCCCAACAAGAGGGAACATCAAAAGGCACCAACATTGAGTCATCGCTGTCCAAAGACTCCTCAATTTGACACCTCTCATGGCTATCCCATTTATTGATGTGGGTGGAGGGTGCCCTATCAACATCATGGACAAGTGCGATCCTAGGAGATTAGATTGGGTAGATTCCGTTAACGAAATAGGAGAGGGGGGGCAAAATAGTTCGGGAATTACTCTTGAATTGGGACGGACCTCACAGGAATAAAAAAAGGTTCGGTAAAGGAATCCAAAAGAGTAGAAGAGGGGAGGATGCATTATCAAAAGGAGAGGGAGTAGGGAAGGTAGATAGAGGGGTGTAGGTTTTTGAATAAGGAGAGGGGGAGATGAGGATGGAGACTTGGGTAGATGATGGGAGAAGAGTCGTGGGCTGGGAAGGGATCAGTTTATTAATAGGTTGCAAAAGTCCAGAAGGAGGTGGGGTTTGGGGGGGGGGGGTTGGTTCAAAATGAGATGATTGGAAGAGGGTGTGAACGTCAATAGCTAGTCTTATTTAGAGCCTTATTTAGATGCTTATTTAGATGCCTTATTTAGATGGTTAGATAGTGGCAATGGATCTTATTGATCCAATTTAGAATATATTTTATTATTTGTTTCCTTTCTTTTTCAGCCTGGATTTCTATTTAACCCTCTTGTAAATGTTAATTCAAGTTATGACTTTTACATTCAATAAAGGAACTCTCTTTCTCTTCATCTTCTTCTCAAAGTTATCATGGTATCAGGACCCATATTGCAGAACTTATAGCAGCAGCAACACAGTAGTAACAACACAACAGCATTACTCCTTCACAACAGCAGCAGATACTTAACACAGCAATAACATCGGTACCCCTTCATAGCATCGGTACTCCTTTACATCATTGGTCTCCTTCACAAAATCGTTGCATATTGCAAATCTTGTTTCTCGTTTTCTTTTTCTCTTGTTCTTCACAATAACCAGCAGCAACCCTTATCTCCAGTTCTCTACAACAGCCAGTGGCGGTACATCTGTTCTTGATCTTCACAGCAATATTGGTACATCTTTCTTCTTTTTCTATGATAAATATATCGTCTATTGAAAAAGAAAATCAAACGATTAGCATTAGGTTAAATGGCAGCAACTACTCTTATTGGTCATCTGTAATGAAAATTTTTTTTAATTGGCAAAGGTAGATGGGATTATGTAACTGGCTCCTTGGCCAAACCATCTAACCCTAAGGAAGAAAATTATGCCACAACCATAAAAAAGTGGGAGATGAAAAATGCACAAATATTGACCTGAATACGCAACTCAGTTGATCCTAACATTGGTATGAATTGTTCTAAATTTAAAACTGCAAAGGATGTTTGGTCATACCTTAGTCAAATGTATTTGGAATCCAACTTTGCAAAACTGTATCAATTGAAAATGAAAATTCAGTGTGCAAAATAGGATGGTAAATCAATTCAAGAATTCTAGAATCAGACGACAACCTATTGGGATAAATTAGCCCTCATGGAACTTAAGGATCTCCAATTGTCTGAGAGCTATATTACCAACAGGGAGAAACAACGACTGATTCAATTTGTTATGGCTTTGCGAGATCAATTTGAATCACTTAGAGGATCTATCCTACATCGGCTCAACCATCTGTTTTTGCTGCCTCATCTACGCCACTGTTGCCTACTCCTGTGTCCAACCTTGTTCAGGTTACCGAAAAATCAAAAACTCGGGTTGGAATTAATGAGTGCAGTTTTTATCGACAAAAGGGACACTGGAAATCTAACTGTCCTAAACTCCAAAAGGGCCGCCTCCCCAATTCAAATCAGTAGTTTAGGGCTCCATCACGTCGTGGTGGCTATCCACAATTTCCACAAGGTCCCACAACACTTGCAACACCAACATCCAGTGATCATCTTCCAGCCTCCATGGTTCAGTCAATGATTGAATAGTTACAATCTATGCTACCTTCGTCTTCTTCGGATCAGATACATGTTTCTGCCATGTCCATTGCTCACTCAAGTTTGGTTAGATCACCCACTTCTAGTCTTACCTCTAGTAATTGGATTTTTTATTCTGGTTGTAAGACCCGCACACCACGAACCCGATTTAACCTTACGTTCTCGTGTCATGATCGGTCTTCCCATCATAATCGGTTCACGTGAACCAATGGTATGAAGAAACCACAAGATAAGATAAGCAATAAGTCAAATTTAGTTGGTGTGACTGACTGTTCAAGTCTGTGTGGAAGCAACCAGTCAAAAATTGAAAACCAGTAATTTTGGTCGCGTGGTAGCATTTTTGAGGGGTGTACACATGAGACCACACGACGTGTGATCGCATATTTGGAACGTGTGGTCGATGGATTCTGCAACCACACGTTTGACCACACGATATTAAACTGACTCATGTTTAGGAAACTTTCATAATTTGAAGAGGACTCTTTCCTAATGGAAGAAAAGAACTCTCTATAGAGGTTTTCCCTCCATATAATGGACATTCCTTAGCCTCTCTTACTTTTTTAGAACTCAAATTGAAACTTTAAATCTAAGAGAAAAAGAGAGAGAGGAAAAGAAGGAGAAGAAGGAGATTTGGAAAAGGAGGCTGAGAGGAAGGTTTTGCAAGAGAAGGTTTTAGCTCCCTACAGCAAGTAAGGTATGGAACTTATCTCTGTAGATGTAGATCCTATTGAATAAGGCTTTTTTTGTGGATTGGGGATGTCAAACCAATATAATCTATGTGATCCTTTGAGTAAATCTCAAGGATAAACATGAGGGATGGATTAGGGATAATGGTTAATGAAAAACTGTAAATAATGGCCATAGGATAATCATAGGATGAACCCAAGTGATGAGCTGAGGAATCGACTCAGGAAGAATTCAGATTGAAGATGAAAACTGACCAAACATCATGTGGTCGTAGCCTGTGGTCGACCACAGGGTGACTAGGGGTGACTAGAGGGTCGACCACAGCTATTCGGGAAGTTCCCAGGAAAGGTGTGGAGGGGTTGACCACACAGCTTGTGGTCGCATATATTACGACTACAGGTTCGACCACACGTGCGACCACATTATAATAGCAAGTATATTTTGAGACCAGACAAGGTTTTGGACTACTGTAACTTGGTAAACTTGAATCCTAACTTAAATACTTTAATTGTTTTGGTTCGCAATAGATTCAAAGTGACTTCTAAAGCTTGAGAGAGGAACAAACATCACGCAAAGGTGAGGGAGAAGACCTAAACTAATTGGCTAATAACAAGCTGTTTTATTTTATTGTGTCCAAAGCAATAATTGATTCTATGTTTTCTTGCTTGTAATGTGCATCTCACATGTCATCCAATATTACTGTTATTACTATTCATGCATATTTATTTCTATCTATTTATAACATGATGATGATGATGATGCTAGGAATAGACATGTCATTGTGTGTGTGGTTAGTGTGTTGGATGTAAGTGGAGCATCAAGGGGAGGACGTGGCATTGTGGTTCAGCCTGGTCACCAGACTCTAGCTCTATCTTTACTCAATTCCTGCCCACTGACATCATCGTATTGCCATTACCTTAGTAGAACTATTACGTAGTAGGACATCAGGGGAGGTGGTCTCGGACCGTGTGGTCTTTGATTCTGTCGAGGGTTATCTCTATCTCTATGGATGTATTGAGGGATGTTGGGGTGAGGCCTTGGATACAGTGGATGGCCTTAGGATTAGTTGTTGCGAGCCCAGTTTGCAAGCCCTCACCAACAGGGGCTTACGTGTTGGTATGGGTAGAACATCAGGGGAAGTGTTGACGGTGTGTGATCCAGATACTTTAACTCTATCTCTATTTCATGGTGGGTGCATGTGGGATGACAATGGTGTTGAATCCATTAGACAGATTCACACACTCATGTATAAAGGTGCGGGGGCCACCAAATCTTTCTATAGCACATTGCAAATTTAAAATTAGATCAAAGATATGAATTGAATGCATACATATGTTTGTTGTATTGTTTTATTTTCTCACTGAGCTAAGTTGTGAGCTCACCCCACATATCATTTCTTTTTAGTTTTTTATTATGTAGGTAATACCGTTGAAGACTACATGAATGTGGAGGACAAATATGACTTGTAAAGCGAGTGTTTTTACCGTGGTTACACTTAGTGTTTTATTCTCGTATTTTGATATTTGTAAAATTTATTAATTATGTTTTAGTTACTTGAAGATAATTGGATTATTTATATATTTATTATAGACACTCAGTTCATTATTAATAAGACTTTCACTATTTATTTATTTACTCTGATTATTATTGTGGAATGTGTATTTGGTTTGGAATGTTGGCATGGCCTATACGAGATCCTGGTTTGAACCGTTGGTTCTCACGATTCGTCACACCACTGGTTAGTCCAGAATTGGGGTGTAACACTGGTTCTTCTCATCATATGACTCTTAACATTTCTTCCCTTAGTAGTTGTCATATCCCAGCTTCTCCTGTAAGTATCTTAACTGCCAATGGTTCTCCTATGCGTGTTGAGTATGTTGAGTTAATTTGTTCCTCTGTTCTATCTTTATCTAATGTCTTTTATGTTCCTCAGTTTTCTCTTGGTTTACTTTCCATTAATCAATTGACTGACTTGGATATGATGTTTTCGTTTTTTGGTTGTATTGTGTAGGATTAGAAATCATAGAAGCTGGTTGGGATTGGGCATAGAACTGGAAGACTTTATGTTTTAGAAAAGTTGTACATTCCTGTTTCTTCTTCCTCTGCTCTTTTTTCTTTTCATTTAAATTGTAACTCTTCTCCTTTTTATTTGTAGCATTCTAGACTGAGACATATATCTGGTACTACGTTGAAACAATTAAGTTTAATGGTCATTTGGGCAAAATTTCTTTACATGATAATGATGTGTGTTCTTGCAATGGATGTAAACTTGCTAAAATGTCTGTCTTGTCATTTCATACTAGCACATCATTATCTTCTTCACCTTTCTTTCTGGTTCATACTGATGTTTAGGGACCCTCTTGGGTGTAACAACCCAAGTTTCTTTTTTTTAGTGATCTCGGTTGCCCATTATGTTGAAACAGGTGGAAGGGATTGATAGTTGGGGGCTGTGATATTAGGATGATTGTTCTATGTCTACAATGGAAATAGGTAATGTTTACTTTTAAATAGTATGAGATAATGTGTGTGTTGACTTGTGGATATTGGTATGCTCAAAAAAAAAAAAAAATTTCAGATTTATGATGCTTAAAAATTGTGTTTGGTCTATAAAGTAAGGAATGAGTTGTTATGCTAGAATAGTTATTTAATTTTCATAAGTGACCTTGCCTTTATGAAATTGTTAGTGAAAGTGAATGTTAGATTTAAAGGGTTAGCTTAATGGTTTATTTTTAGTGCTTGATGGAATACTTGGAGGTCTTGAGTTCAAACCACCTAGGAAGTGAAATGGAATTAACTCTATTGGCATTTACATATTGATTGTAGTAGATACCCAATAGTGATTCACTAAATCACTATTGGTGGATGATGGGTTTAGGAAAAATGGAGGACACAAGAGGAATTTAGAGAATTAGTTGGAGGTCATTTTTGGTGGCTGAAATATAAGGGTGACTTAAACCTTTAAAATATGAAGGCATGCATGTCAAGATAATGGAATCTTGGAAGGGTAAAATAGGCATAGAAGAATTGGAGGGATACCCTAGAAGTATAGGCAGCCCTTTCATGCATTGGGTGACTATTGAGGGCAAGAGGGGGATTTCACCATAAAATTTAATTTTAGAATTTTAGAAAATAGAAGAAAATAGAATCTACAAAGAATAATCTAATATTAGTTCAGTTTTTCTTTATTTGAGCTTAGAAATTCGTTGGATCTAGAAAGCTCTCGTTCTTGAGTTGATTGAAGCTTGGTGCCATGGATTTTAGTGGTGGGTTGAAGATAATGAAGTTAATGGATTGTTAAGAAGGAGAAAAGCAAGGATTATATAAGCTGAAACGTGGTTGGAAGATTTCGAAATTGGGGTTTTTTCTTTGAGTGCAATTTTCAGCAATCAAACTCTTCGGAGGCTAAATTAAAGAGTGTCTTCATCGAATTTGAGGTAAGACTTGTGGATTTCGAATGTATTGTAGATTGCATGTGTGTTTTGGGTGTTTCTTCTATGGTTTCAGTTCTGGAAAAATGAAATTCTTAAGGAAGAAGATGATGAACAGTCAAACTGTTCATGATTCATTCTTGTTTGAAAGTATGGGAGTTAAATGGTTATTTTGAGAGTTGGAATAGCTTTAGTTTTCTTATCTAAGCAATGTCTAAGGTGTTGATTATCGTTCTTGTAATATTTCTAAGAATTATGAGCAGCTATTTGGGTTTGGAAAGTTGGACTTCGAGATTCTCCCAAACACTGAAATTTCTGTTGTTAATGGATAAAAGTATGCAATAGATGGGTGTTAAACTTTGTAAATATGAAAGGAATGCAAAGGAAATGATTTGGGAATGTTTGTTAATGTATGGGGATGATTAGATCTTGTTTGTAAATGTTTTTGAGATTGAGATGTGAAAACGCAGCCCAAAGGGTTAGGAAGAAAGACCAAACCCAAACCATGGTGTGGGGTTGGCAATTTTACTGCCTGTAAGGTATTTGATAAAAGACCTGACCGGCAACCACACCCTTTATGGGTTGTTTTCTCTTTGGGTTCATTCCTTAGAACCTCTTGGGTGTTGTTGACATGGTTTTGGGATGTTTTTGGATAATTTTGACATGCTTCAGGAGAAGTTTAGTAAGGCTTGATGTGAATGTTAGCTTACACCACCAATATGGTGTGCTTTGGTGTAGGTGTTTGGAGGACCTATCCCTTGCTGTATTTTTTTCAGTTTACTAGTGCACAAGGCTTGCTTAAAAAGGACTTTCCAAGAAAAAAAAAAAAGGTGAGTAAATGACTTCTTGTAGTAGGCTAATAATGTAAATATATGAATATGCATGCTGTGGTGATGAATGTTATTTAGTTTTGATGTTTATGTGTTCATTTATGCAAGGTTCTAGTATTTTACTGAATTGGTATGTGTTTTATGGACTATTTGGTACAAGGAGATAAATGTTGTCAATAATAATAGGTTTAATGATGTGGGCTGTGGTGTAGGTGTTGTTATGAATGTAGGATGTGTTCTAAATGTTCTACATGGCACCTATGCATGTTACAAGGGATGAGGTTATTACTATGAAGTATGTTTACAAGCTATGGTAATTGTAGACTATAATGGAAAGCAAACCTTATAAATGCATATTTATGTTACTACATGATGTTGGAATTCAGAACATCTATATAAAACTCTTGTAAATTAGTAGGAACTTCACATAAACAAGGAAAGGTAAGAAATGAGTTTACATTAGTGGAGATAAGAGTAGAAGTGATTAGATTATGGCAGAAAATGATAATCTTCTCTAATATGTTAGGAAAGGTATGGACAGCAAGATGAGTTGGGATGGCATTGATGACTTGTAATAGTTATTAATGTTAGACAAATGGTAACTCAGTACAATCAGTAGTTTCATACACAGAATGAAACAAAATGGACAGCAAGCTTAAGTTAATGTTTAACAGGAAGTAAGACCTAGAAATTCAGTCTAGGTGATCATGAACATCAATGGTAAGTGACAAGAAACGGGAGCATCCGGTGAGTCAATCATGTGGCAAGAAACGGAAGCATCCGGTGAGCCAGCCAAGTGACAAGAAACGGAAGCATCCGGTGAGTCAATCATGGGAGCATCCAGTGAGTCCAAAATTCAAAGTTTACCTGATGTACATAAATCAGTAGTTTGAAGTTGAGCTAAGCAAGAATAAAGAAAGTAAGTTAAAGAGAAAAGTTAAACCAGTGGGTTATGAAAATGATAACGAACAGTAGGTATACGGTTCTACAGGTGATATCATAAAATTTAGACAAGTGGAAGATTAGCCAATGTGATAATAACATCATTATAAGATGGTGTGAGAATACAAATAAATGTGAGATTTGAAATGTGTAAAATATTTTATACACTCGTATCATTATAGGACCAGCATGGTTGTTTTCTAAGATACTTGGTACAATGTCTAATGTATGTATTTCCTACCAAGCTGTTATTTATTCACTAAGCTTTGCTTACCCCAGTTGTGGATATATTTTTACAGATGATTCCGCAGAAGAGCAACTAGAGACTATGGGTGTAGAAGACCAAATTGGCCATTAGACCACTTGGTACTTGAATTACATTTTGTGGGTGGTTGAATTGCAACTTGTAAATAGTTGCCACTTTTGGACTATTTGTGGCAGTAGATTTTTGGTGGTTAACCACACCTTTTGTTGTATAAATTGGTATTTAGAATGCATTTTGGAATGTAATTAATTTGGCCACCAAATATGTAATTATTAGCTACTTTGGTTCCGCTGTCAGGTTAATGTTATTGGACTAGGTTGATGATTTTGGATTATGTTATGATGTTTGAATGATGAAGTTATTGTGGTGTCATGTAAGAAAAAAAAATTTTACAGGTCCTTTTTGTTTCTATGTTGTAATTGCCAACCAATGGTTCGTTTCTCCTACTCTTGGGAAGGAGACCTCACATTGGGTTCCTACCAAAGGTGGATCTGTTTACTATGTTTCATTTGTAGATGATTATAGTAGATATTGTTGGTTATTTCTATGACTCTTAAATCTGATTTCTTTTCCATTTTATCGTAATTTTCATGCTATGGTTCACACACAGTTTTCTATCATAATTAAAATTCTCCGTTCTGATTTGGGGGGCGAATACCTCTTGGGGGACTTTGAAAAATTTCTTGCTTCTTGTGGTACTATTCATCAATTTTTCTATTCTGAAACACCACAATAAAATGGTGTTGCAGAGCTGAAACATCGTCACATTATTGAAACCACTCGTGCTCTCTTGTTATCTACATCTGTTCCCACTATCTTTTGGGGTGAGACTATTCTCATTGCTGTCTTTCTTATAAACCGTATGCCTACACCTATCTTGTCTAATATTTCTCCCTTTGAAAAATTGTTTGGTCGTGTGCCTAATTACTCATTACTTCATGTGTTTGGTTCTGCTTGCTTTGTTTTATTGCCAAAGCATTATCGTAGCAAGCTGATTGCTCACTCAACTTTGTGTGTGTTCTTGAGATATGTGATTTATCAAAAAGGTTACAGATGCTATGATCATGTGTCTAATAAACTATATGTGTCTCATCATGTTGTTTTTCTTGAACGTATTTCTTATTACACTATTCCTGCAAATGTAGCTTCTGTCTCTAAGGAGGATCTTGTTCTACTTGACCCCTTTCCAAAGACTGTTCCCCTTGACGCATTTTCATCCAATCTAGACTCTATTCCAATATCTGCTATTGACTCTGCTTCCCCTCCCCTTATGGCTCCTTTTTCTAATGTTTACTCTTGCAAGTCGAATGTGCTCTCCAGCTCTGATGTTCCTACATCCCATCTACCTCCTGTGCCAACAAACACTACAGTCCCTGAACGACGGTATCCCTCTCACACTAATCGTGGTATTCCCCCTAATCATTTTAGTCTACTCACCACCTATTTTTTCCCATCTTATCATTCATTTCTTGCCTCTATTCACTCTTTTCATGAACCTAAGTCTTATACAGAAGCATGCACTGATCCTCTTTAGATGAAGGCCATTCAAGATGAGTTATCTGCTTTTCATCAGACAGGTACTTGGGAATTGGTATCGATGCCCACTAACAAAAATATTATTGGTTGTAAGCGGGTTTTTAAGGTTAAAACCAACTCTGATGATTCCCTTGAGCGCTACAAAGCTCGCCTTGTTGCAAAGGGCTTCTCTCAAAGAGTATGGTATTGATAATGAAGAAACTTTTTCTCTTGTTGCAAAGATGACGACTGTTAGCACCTTGATCTCTGTTGCTGCTGTCCGTTAATGGCCTCTCTTTCAGATGGATGTCAAGAATGGTTTCCTGCATGGGCATTTGACTGAAGTGGTCTATAAGAAACCTCCCCCAAGTCTCTCTCATCCCACTGGTCATATTTGTCGTCTACACCGTACTCTTTATGGCCTTAAGCAAGCTCCTTGTACATGGTTTGAATGGTTTTACCTGGCTGCCTCTCACATTGGCTTTATTTCAAGTGCTCATGATCCTACACTGTTCATTTGTTCCTCTCCCGCTGGTCCTATTGTGCTACTTTTGTATGTTGATTATATGATTATTACTGGTGTTGATCCCTCTAGTAATGAAGAGGTTAAACAACATCTCTTGAGGGAATTTTCTATGAAGGATTTGGGCTTGCTTCGTTATTTCTTAGGCATCGAGGTTGCTCATTCACCTAAAGATTACCTTCTCTCATAATTGAAGTATGCCTCTGATATTATTAGTCGTGCAAGAATGTCTGACGATCGTATTATTGCTACACCAATTGAGTTGAATGTCAAGTTCTCATCCTCAGATGGTGTACCGTTGGTAGATCCTATTTTATACCTGGAGTTGGTTGGTTGCTTGGTTTATCTGATAATAACTCAGCCGAATATTGCCTTTGTTGTTCATGTGGTTAGTTAGTTTGTTTCCACTCCTCGGTCAACTCACTGGGCAGCACTTCTTCGCATTCTTCATTATATCAACGGTACACTTTTCCATGGATTATTGTACTCTTCCACCTCCTCCTTGGATCTTCGTGTCTATGCTGATGCTGATTGGCTTGTGGATGTGAATGATAGCAAATCCACCTCAGGCTTTTGTTTGTTTTTGGGAGATTCTTTAGTTTCTTGGTGCAGCAAGAAATAGACTATTACTGTTCGCTCTTCTGCTGAAGTTGAATATTAGGCTATGGCCCATGCCACTGCTGAAATCATATGGCTTCATTGGCTTCTCTCTAACTTGGGTGTTCCACAGTCCTCCCCTACACCACTGTTGTAAGACCCGTACGCCACGAACCTGGTCTAACCTTATGTTATCGTGTCGTGACCGATCTTCCCATCATAATCGGCTCAAGTGAACCAATTGTATGAAGAAACTACAAGATAAGGTAAGCAACAAGTCAAATTTAGTTGGTGTGGTTGACTGTTTAAGTTTATGTGAACAAACCAGTCAAAAATTAAAAACCAATAAATTTGGTTTGTATGATTACATCTTATGGTCGACTAAGTTGTGACCGCACAATGTATGGTCGCATGTTTTGGTTGTATGGTCGATGGATTATGCCACCGCATGATCGACCATACGAACCCAGAACCAACTCCGTATTTAGGAAACTTTTCTAATTTGAGGACACTTTCCTAATTGAAAGAGGACTCTACATGGAGGTTTCCTCTATATAAATGACGTCTCTTAACCTCTCTTTTAGAACCCAAATAGAAACTCTAAACCTAAGAGAGAAAGAGAGAGAGGAAGAGAAGGAGAAGGAGATTTATAGAAGAAGGCTGAGAGGAAGATTTTGCAGAGAAAAGCTCTATCTCTCTACAGCAAGCTTAAGGTATGGATTTGACTCTGTATGGTAGATCAGATAGAATATGTTCCTTTTCAAATTGATATATGGAACCTAATACAATGATTCGATTATAGGTTTTCTATGGGAAACCATAGAGAGTAGGGTATGGATAATTTATAAGGATAAACTGTGATTAAAGGCCATAAAATGATTTTAGGATGAATCCCATTGATGAACCAAGAGGAGGAACTCCTATGAAAAGTAAAAATTAACCTGACTATGTATGGTCGCAGCTGACTATGTATGGTCGCAGCTATGGTCGACCATAGGATGAGAAGAGAGTCGACCACAACCATTCGAAAAGAATTCAGAAAACGTATGCTCTCAGATACGGTTGCATATAGTGCGACCATATGGGATCGATCGTACGTTATATGGTCGCATATATTGAGACCATAAAATCGACCACAGGGATTGACCATACGATAACAACAAGTATGTTTTGAGACCAAATAAGGTTTTTTATTACTGTAACTTGGTACAATTGAATCTTAACGTAAATACATTAATTGTTTAGGTTTTCAATAGATTCAAAGTGACTTCCAAAGCTTGGGAGAGGAACAAACATCATTCAAAGGTGAGGGCACAAGACCTAAACTAATTGGATAATAACAAACTGTTTATTTATTGATTTCAATGCCATGATTGATTCTATGATTGTATGCTTGTAATGTGCATTTCACATGTCATCCAATATTACTGTTATTACTGCTCATGCATATTTACTTCTATCTATTTATAACATGATAATGATGATGCTAGGAATAGGCATGCGATTCTGTGTCTGGTTAGTGTGTTGGATGCAAGTGAAGCATCAGGGGGAGGACGTGACATTGTGGTTCATCCTGGTGTGAGGACAATGGATTTTCAATAAGATCCTCCACGAAATCAAAATAGGCTCTTGCCTTGGTTACTTTGTCCATCCATGCCAATGGATGGAGTAAATATGGAGTCGCCACCTAGATAAGGTCTAGGACCTATAATTGGTTTCTCACTTGGAGAGACACTATGACTCATGCTCAATGGATTGGCTTCTAGTCTTACCAGGGAAGGGTAAGTGACAAGTTACGAGTTGGGAAGGTGTTAGGCACCCGACTCGCCCGGTCAATGGACTGGTCTCCTTCTATCCTATCCTTTCCTACATTCTTGAAACTTATGTATGTTCAGGTCATTCAATTTAACCTAACTAGGCAAATTGGGAACCCTAGACCAAGTTTCTAAGTTGTTCTAACTCAGGGTGCCACCACATAGACTTGAAAAAATAAAATACAAGTCAACAGACAATAAATGGATCAATGAACAAATGAATGGATTAAAAAAAAATGAAATAATCATGAATAAACAAATAATGAATTAAAAGAATGAATAACACAGAAAATACAACAGATAATGGATGACCGAGCTCGAGATCAAGCCGCCTACATATTCCTGTGCGGCGAGAATCAGGCCAAACGTAGTTCGTGCGTGGTTGTGGTTGTGGTTGTGGTTGTGTGTGAGGTGCTCCCTTGACAAAGGAAGCACGTGTGACCGTGCGCGAAGGGTGAACTACTCAGAGTTCTCCACTTCCCACTGCCTACGTATCTCTTTAGAGAATCAGGTCAAACGTAGTTCCCAATAGTTAACGAGCTGTTGGACCCCACATGGCATTACTGAAAAGGTACTCGGACCTCAGAGGTACTCGGACCTCAGAGGTACTCGGACCTCAGCTCCCCGCACTCGGCAAGGCATCACTCAAGAGGTACTCGGACCTCGACTCCTTGCACTCGGCAAGGCAAACTCAAGAGGTACTCGGACCTCGACTCCTTGCACTCGGCAAGGCAAACTCAAGAGGTACTCGGACCTCGACTCCTTGTGTCACACCCCAATTCTGATCCAACCAGAATGGTGTGAGTGAACCGTCATTGAACCAACGGTTCACACCAGGATCTCGAATAGGCCGTGTCCACTCATACAAACCATTACACATAACCACAATCAGAATATAAATAATACAGCGAAAGTCTTTAAATAGAATGAACTGAGAATCTATTGATAAATGTAAATAAAATATCTAATTATTCAGATTTAAACATAAAATATAATATTCTTACATTCACTTTAATCCAACTGAAACAACTGAAAATAAATAAAACTAAAATCAAAGGTACACGCAGAAAGGGCACTCGCATGAAGCGTCATGCTCGTTCTCTCCTGCCTGTACATCCAACGCAGCAACACCACCATACGCCGGAGCGTTCACATAATCGTCCACCGTGTAACCTGCATCAACATCTAAAACAATGTACATACAAAGGGTGAGCTCACAACTTAGCTCAGTAAGACAATCAGACAGTTTCACAATATTATGCATGAGTAACAATCAATTTTATGCTGGTCTGGTTTAAGTTTGCAATGTGCTATAGAAAGGTTTGGTGGCCCCCGCACCTCTATACACGAGTGTGTGGCACCTCATGGATCACACCCCCATTGGCCCACATGCACCCATTATGGAATAGAGATAGAGCTAAGATACCCCCGTACCTCCCCTGATGCTCTACCCATACCAGTACCTAAGCCCCTATTGGCCAGGGCTCGCAAACTGGGCTCGCAACTAACCAATCCTATATGTCATCAATGTATGCTCTATCCCAGCACAGCCGTTTACGGCATATAGATAGAGCTAAGGCATTCCCACACCTCCCCTGATGCCCTATCCGCAACTAACCCACTAGGATAGAAACAATACGCAGTAGAACCTATCCCAACATAACTCCCTACGGCATAGAGATAGAGCTAAAGCATCGTGGACAAGCCAGCGTCGACCTCGGAGACCACAATGCCACATAACCATGGCCAGGCCAGCATCAACATCGGAGACCACCGTACCACGACCTTCCCCTGATGCCCCACCCGTACCAAGCATGTTAAGACAGAATACTACAAAAGGTGCTAGTGTGAGGAGCGATCCCAGGCCCATGCCCCACTCCACACACTAACGAAAACAATCACAGCTTAACAATCACATCCTTTCATGCATGAACAATAATAACAACTGAAAGTAAAGGATGGCATGTGAATATGCACAAACATCACATCATATATATTCAGTGTCAATAACAAAGATTTACTGTCCATTAATTATTAGGTTTAGGTCAGATTCCCTTACCTGACGCTCGTTTGTTAGCTTGCTCCCCGTCGCAAGATCCAAACGTGCTTTCACAAAGTCCTACAATATTATTAGGGTTTCATTAGAATATTTTTCTTAGGGTTTCATGTTGGTCGAAAACCAACAAAGTTACAAAAATACCCTCATAGAGCTGACCGGTGGCATGTACCGGTCGTAGCTCTGTGCGGAAGACTGGCGACCGGTATGGTCAGCTGGTCCCCACAGACCAGCCTCCCGGAAGATACCGGTGGCAACATACCGGCCGTACTGTGTGCAACTGGTATAGTCGACCGGTATGTCTCCGGAAGACCATACATGGGTTTTTCGACCGCTGTCGATCATCCTCCATGGATTTCCAAGGTTTCTCCTATCCATTCTAAGTTTAATCTTTGAGTTAGAGTTATCTCCAACTCATTCAAGTCTTATTTCGATGAATATCATCTCGAAACTCGAATCTAGGGTTTGACGGCAACTTAGGGTTTATTGGCCAATTTAGGGTTTTAGATCAATACCTACTTTGCATAGTATTGATCCACCCACACAACTAACCTAAAATCACAGAGTAAGAAGAATGATTAAAACACTTACCGTTGACGGGCGTAACGTGAGTGTCGTCGAACGGTAATGGCGGCACCTTCTTCTTCTTCCTAGCTCCTTCTCCTTTCCAACCTCCTTCTCTTCTCTAGAGTTTGTGAGAGATAATGGAAAGGATTTGAGGAGGTTTAAGGGTGTATTTATAGGCTAACATTAGGGTTTAGTAACCCTATTAAGATTAAGAAGGTTCAGGCATTAGGGTTTAGGAAAATGGGACCCACAGAGATCAAATTCCGGATCTCCACACTCAGCTGCGCAGAGCTGACCGGTCGACCGGTACCAAGACCGGTACCATCGATCGGTCAACATAAAATCATGTTGATTTGATCGTCTTTGGTCTGATTTCGTACCTGTTTGTCATCCGCTCGTCCCGTCTGGCCCTCGGAAGACCTGCTACAACATAAAACCAAGGTTTAGACCGGGTTTACGGAGTGCGGGTCTTACACCTTGCACTCGGCAAGGCAAACTCAAGAGGTACTCGGACCTCGACTCCTTGCACTCGGCGAGACAAACTCAAGAGGTACTCGGACCTCGACTCCTTGCACTCGGCAATGCATCACTCAATATTTGAAAATGGTCCGCACACCAATTCCCAAACATGGGAGATGATTGGCCTAAGGCCAAAGACAAAACTGGGTAATAGCTAGGTTGGAGGTCAACATGATCGCAACCGTCGCTAGATACATGAAGACAACACAATTTTTTTGTATTTTTCTTTGAGAAGGGGGAAAAAAATTATGTGACGAACCCTAATGGTTGAGCGGGCCCATGGCCTAGGCAGGACCCACACCAGTCAACATGAGATTTGGGAATCCCAACAAAGATACTCACTGGAGTCATCCTAAAGTTTCACACCAGTGGGGGAGGGGATATATGCAATGACTAAGCATAAATATGACTAACTAAGCATGTGATTACATCAAATTAAACACATGGGGAAGTTAGCCAAGCATATGATCAAAGCAAGCAATTAAACCAAACCAAGTACTTTAAACCAAGCTAATTACTTTAAAACCAAACCAAATATATTGGTTGAACCTAGTGTATGGGCTGAATTAAGTTTAAGCCTATGGTATAAATCAATCAAACCAGGCCCATAACAATCACACCAAGCCCATTATGGGGCTGAATCAGATCAACCCACTTAAGCCAAACCTATTAAAGGAGTGAACCAAACCAATACAATTAGGCCTACCCTATCATAGGGTTGAACCAGCCTAATACAAATGAACCAAATCCACTATGGGGTTGAACCCAATCTGATCCTATAAGTCCAGTATCGAGGATGGTTCGAACTCTAAACCATGGTCCAATGAAGGCACAAAACCAAACCAGATTTATAACATTCGAAAATGATGTTAGATAGAACATCAAAATTAGACAAATCCAAGCATTATCTCAGGGCAGATTCAAATATGGATTGATCCAAACAAGGACTGGTTCAAGCATTGGATCGAGTTGGTTTTGAGCATTGAGATGAAACAAAACAAATCAGACCAGCCTTAATCAACATAATAAACCAAACCAAACCAAACAATTAGATTTGACTACAAAAAACCGACTCTAACTCAAACAGATTTTGACATTGAGACCAAATGGAATTAAATCAGACTTTGACATCAAAGGGAACCACTTCAAGATTTAACATTAATTAACAAAAATGGAAAACAAATAAAGAGGAACATATCTAACCTGTTCTTCCAATGCAACAACACAATAGCTTCAGCAGATTTTTATGTTGAAGCCTCAATATCAGCAGGGTTTCATTCATAGAACTGAACTTGAAAATGGAGTTATCAGCTTTAGCAACTGTGGCAGCAGCTTGTCCACGAAGCCGACCAGTCCTCCTTACAGCAATGAGACCAACCTTCTGGCCAGGAGGTGCATCACGACGGGCTGTGCTTGCATGCCCAATGTGTTGGTGGTTTCCTCCTCCATGAGGATGCTCCACCGAATTATCGCAATCAGCATTCCCATCAAGAACCTTATCCGTCATCTCCAAGTATGCAGACTCACTGACCTCAAGAGCCCTTGACAAAGCCCTCAAAACCGATCCATGATCAATGGGACCCACCGACACCTACTTGCTTCTCTAAATCTGGCTGCTTACCAGCAGCTGCCCAGGCAAAGCTGTAAGGACTTTTTTTGAATTTCCCTGCAATGATAACAAGAGCTCAAGGTAATTGTTCCTCTCCTCTGCCTTAGAATCCAAAATGTTAGGGAGGAAAGTAACAAAGCAGATGGCAGCTGAGCTGCATTTCTCTTCCATCACCTCAGCGCTAGTTAGCTTAGTCACTTTAGGGGGTGCTACATTTGTCTCCAGCTGCTCTAGTGCAAATGCTTCAATAGCTGAAGCAACTCGTGCACCTTCATACAGGACTGGGCTGTCTTTGTCAACACCGAAAACCAATATGGTGGGGAATCCTTGTACATTAAACCTGTTCATCAGAGACTTTTCTGAATCACAATCGACGTGACCCAGCTTCACCTTCCCCATCTCTCTATCTCACCACTCTCTTTGTTAGTGATAGCTGGAGTTGAATTTTGTTGAACTAAACAGAGAAGAAAGAGAAAAGTTGGAAAGCCACTTACGATATCCAAGCAAAGTGATCATAAACCATTAGCAATTGACTTCTTCTGCAGATTCTGCTTTGAATTCTTCTAATTTATTCTTTCTCTTCTAACTTCTTCTCTCCTCTGCAACTCTTCCTCCCTACTTCTGTGGCCATTTCTCCATCTCAATTTCTCTCTGCTCTCACGGCTCCAACCAAAGCCTTCTTTCCCCAGAATTTTCTCTTAGCTTACTCCTTTTTCTCTTTTCTTTTTCATCTGTCTCTCACTGTTCTCTCCCCATTTCTCCTCCTTTTCATTCAACAGATTACCAAACTCCTTTTCTTCCACGATGGGTTTCTGAAGTGATCCATTCAAATCCGGACGGTTATTGATCTCACCACGCAAAGCAGCTTCAACCCTTGTAAATCGATTTCTTCAGAGGAATTCCAAGATGACTTCTACCGAGTCAGCCATTACCAACTTCTGTTACCAAGTAAACCTACAAGTTTATACTAGAAAGAAGAGCTCGTGACACAGATCGAAAGAGAAGTTCGATTAGAGAAGCAACAAAGAATAAAAGCTAAGACCTTGGGTTTTCAACAAAGGAAGAGAGGATTGGATTCCGTCGTCTCAGGATTCCAATGCCATCAGAAAATCCAGAAACAATAGCAACAAAAAAATACCACAGGAGCTTTGGGTTTTTCTACTCTCTATCATCTTCTGCATTCCACTCACCCACGCTTGTCTCTCCCCTCTCTTTTCTACCGCCTTCTCTCAACTCTTCTTGTCACTGTTCTTCCTTCCATTACTGCTTTTTTTCCTCTCTTGATTTCTCTCTTTGCAGAAATCACCACCCTCTGCTCTCTCACCCTTTCCCAGCAACACCTTGTTAATTTTCCCTTTCAACAGTTGCCGGCCCTCTTTTCTTCTTCTTTCTTTTCGTCTGCAATGACTCTCTCTTCAACCCTTTGCCGATCTCAACTCTCCCTCTTCTTCATTCTTCTATCGTCCCTTCTCTTCTTACTGAAACTGAAGAGATTCTATCCTAAAACCCTCTTCTCCAATCTCCCTTATTCAACGCACCAGCTTTCCTTGCCGCAGCTGCTCTCCATCTTCTTCAAATAATCACCTCTCTCTTCTACCTTCAGCCACCATAGTCACGACCAGATCTCCCTCTCTTTTCCTTCTCTTCCTTTTTATCCCCTTTGCTGCTGCCTTCCTCCCTTTCTTCCTCTCTCTACCCACAACAGTCCCCTCCTTTTTTATTGTCTAGGTTTCTTTTCTAACCCTTAATCCAAGGGCCAATATTCTTCCAGTTGATCCCCTTTCAACCCATCTCACTGACCCAAACCCAACCATAACCTAACCCATTAAACTAAACCCGTTGACCTTAGTTCTAAACCCACTTAAACATCCTAAAACCCAAGGCTAAGAGCCCAAGCCCATTTAAAAAAAACAGAAATTATCATAAACTTAAGCCCACTAAACTAAAACCTATTGACACCTAATCTAAACCCACTCCAAACCCAATATTCAAAATCCTAAACACAAGCCTAAACTAAACCCAGCCTAAACCTATTGTTCTATATCCTAAACACCAACCTAAACTAAACCAGCCTAAACCCATTTTTTTAATGAAGCCCATTAATAAAGTAAGCCCATAAAAATACAAAAACCCAACATAATCCTAATTGACTCCAAATTCCTAGTTAGACTATCCTAAACCCAAACTCTCTCAATTTTTTGTAATTTTATAATTTTTTCTTCTTTTTAATGATTTCTATTTTTTTTTTTATATTTTTCCTAACAACCTAAAAATATAAGAAATTCTAATATGATCAAAATGATAAAAAAATGTCCTCAATAAGACATGGGCCAAAATTAGGGTCTTACACCTGGTCACCAGACTCTAGCTCTATCGTTACTCAAGTCTTGCTCATTGACATCGTCGTATTGCCATTACCTTAGCAGAACTATTACGTCGTAGGGCATCAGGAGAGGTGGTCTCAGACTGTGTGGTCTTTGACTTTGCCGGGGGGCCTTAGCTCTATCTCTATGGACGTATTGAGGGATGCTGAGGTGAGGCCTTGGATATACTGGATGGAATTAGGATTGATTAGTTGAGAGTCCAGTTTGCAAGCCCTCGCCAACAGGGGCTTACGTGTTGGTATGGGTAGGGCATCAGGGGAAGTGTTGGCGGTGTATGATCCGGACACTTTTGCTCTATCTCTATTCTATGGTGGATGCATGTGGGACGGTAATGATGTTTAATCCATTGGACAGATTCACACACTCATGTATAGAGATGCCGTGTCGCCAATCCTTTCTATAGCACATTGCAAACTTAAAAACCAGACCAAAGATATGAATTGAATGCACGTATATGTTTGTTGCATTGTTTTGTTTACTCACTGAGCTCAAGTTGGAGAGTTGACCCTCGTGCACATAATTTTTTTTAGTTTCTGATGTTACATGTGTTACCGTTGAAGACTACATAAATGCGCCAACATATGGACATGTGGCGGCTATGGATGTGCAAGCTGTGGAGGACGATTATGACTAGTTAAGCGAGTGTTTCAACGATGTTTATGCTTAGTGTTTAACTTTCGTATTTTGATACATGTAAGATGTATTAATTATATTTGGTTACTTGAAAATAACTGATTTATTATCTACTTATCACTGTAGACACTCAGTTCATTATTAATAAAGATTTTTGCTATTTACTTTAATATCTTTGATTGTTACTGTGGAATGTGTTTTGGTTTAACATGGTTGGCACAACCTATACGAGATCCTGGTTTGAACCGTTGGTTCTCATGATGGTTCATCACACCACTGGTTAGTCCAAAATTGGGGTGTGACAACTGTACTGTGACAACAAGAGTGTCATTCAAATTGCTCATATTTCTGTCTTTTATAAGTGCACGAAGCACATTGAGATTGATTATCACTTTGTTCGTCATCATTTTCAGAGTGGATCTATTAGCTTACCATTTGTTGCCTCCACTCTTCAATTGACAGACTTCTTTACCAAAGCTCACACCATGGCTTGCTTTCAGTTTCTTCTTGCTAAACTCATATTAATTTCCTGTAACTCGTCATGAGTTTAAAGGGGGGTTTGAACGTCAATAGCTAGCCTTATTTAGAGCCTTATTTCGATGCTTATTTAGATGCCTTAGTCAGATGGTTAGATAGTGGCAATGGATCTTATTAATCCTATTTAGAATATATTTTATTATTTGTTTCCTTTCTCTTTCAGCTTGGATTTTTTATTTAGCCCTCTTGTAAACGTTAATTCAAGTTATGACTTTTACATTCAATAAAGGAACTCTCTTTCCCTTCATCTTTTTCTCAAAGTTATCAGAGGGGTCAGAAACAATTATCGAAATGGCAGAATCAAGAGGAGGAGCATGTAACAAGGAGAGGAAGGGGGTTGGTTCACAAAGGTGAAACCAAAGAATGTAGCTACGGTTATCAAGGATTAAGAATGAGTGGTAGATGAAGAGAATGAGGACATAAGGGTGAAACAAGGATATGTGAAGGGGGTCAAAAGGATAAGGTAAGGTACTTGCAAAAGTCGCCTAAACAGAAATAGACGGAGTCAAAGGGAGGAACGGGCTTAGGCTAGGACCAACGGGCAAGGAAGATCCATGGTTCCTAGGGGAGCCATGGGAACACAACTGAACAGAGAGGGTGTCAGCAACAGGAGGGGTTTGGGGGGTTCAAGGGGAAGGCCTAAAATCTTCGAGGAAACAAATAAGAGGGAAGGAGAGAATGCAGTTGTAAGATTCGTTGTAAGACCCGCATGCCATGAACTCTATCTAACCTTACGTTCTCGTGTCGTAACGGGTCTTCCCATCATAACCTACTCAAGTGAATCAATTGTATGAAGAAATCATAAGATAAGATAAGCAACAAGTCAAATTTAGTTGGTGTGGTTGACTGTTTAAGATCGTGTGGAAGCAACCAGTCAAAAACTAAAAACCAAAAAATTTTGATCATGTGGTGGCAGTTTTGAGGGGTGTGGTCAACCACATATGAGACCACATGACATGTGGTTGCATATTTTGGATGTGTGGTCGACGGATTCTGCGACCACAAGATGCTTAACCAACTCCGTGTTTAGAAAAATTTCTTAATTTAAGGGGGACTCTTTCCTAATTGAAGTGAGACTCTCTATGAAGGTTTTTCTCTATATAAAGGATGTCCCTTAGCCTCTCTCACTCTTTTAGAACCCAAATTGAAACTCTAAACCTAAGAGAAAAAGAGAAAGAGGAAGAGAAAGAGAAGAAGGAGATTTGGAGAGGAAAGCTTTGGAAAAGATTTTGCAGAGAAGAGTTTTATCTTTCTACATCAAACTTTAGGTATGGACTTGACTCTATAGGGTAGATCAGATAGGATAGGTTTCTTTTATCAAGTTGATGTGTTGAATCTAATGTAACGATTTCGATTGTGGAATTTCTATGAAAACCGTAAGGGAATAGGTTAGGGATAATTGATAATGAGAAACTATAAATAATGGCCATAGGATAACCATAGCATGAACCCCAATAATGAGCCGAGGAATCGACTAAAAAAGAATTCGGATTGAAGATGAAAACTGGCCAAAGATCATGTGGTCGCAGCCTGTGGTCGACTACAGGGTGACCAGAGGATCGACCACAGTTATTCGGGAAGTTTTCAGGAAAGGTGCGGTCACAGGGTGTGGTCGCATAAAATGCGACCATAGGGTTCTACCACATAGTGTGTGGTCGCATATATTGCGACCACAGGTTCAACCACACGTGTAACCACACGATAATAGCGAGCATATTTTGAGACCAAACAATGTTTTTGACTACTGTAACTTGGTAAACTTGAACCCTAACTTAAATACATTAATTGTTTAGGTTCCAATAGATTCAAAGTAACTTCTAAAGCTTAGGAGAGGAACAAACATCAATCAAAGGTGAGGGAACAAGACTTAAACTAATTGGTTAATAACAAACTATTTTATTTTATTTGCCAATACAATAATTGATTCTATGCTTGTATGTTTGTAATGTGCATCTCACATGTCATCCAATATTACTACTATTTCTGTTCATGCATATTTATTTTTGTCTATTTATAACATGATAATGATGATACTAGGAATAAGCATGCGATTGTGTATGTGTGGTTAGTGTATTGGATATGAGTGGGGCATCAGGGGGAGGACGTGGCATTGTGATTCGGCCTGGTCACTAGATTCTAGCTCTATCTCTACTCAAGTCTGACTCACTAACATCGTCGTATCGCCATTACCTTAGCAGAACTATTACATCGTAGGGCATCAGGGGAGGTGGTCTCGGACCGTATGTGTAAGACCCATATCGAACTAACCAGTCTTACCACATTGTACCAGGTCTACCTATCATGGTTGAGCCAAGAGGACCAAGTGCGTGAAGAAACCACAAGACCAGGTATGAAGTCTAACCCAAAATCAGTCAAATATGAGGGTAGGATCGCATGCCTAAACAGGTATGATCGACCCCACCTCAAAAGAGTTCAACCCATGACTTTTTAGTCATGGGGTCGCATGACTAGAAAAACGTAGGGTCGACGGATTCTGCGACCCTACATGCGACCCTACGATAGCAGACAAAATCCGAAAACTAGAAAACCTTCCTAATTCAAAGGGGGGTCTTTCCTAAACTCATTGGGACTTATTATGGAGGGTTTTTCTCTATAAATAGGACGTCCCTTAGCCTCTTTCACTCCTTTAGAATCCTAATTGAAAGTGAGGAAAGAGAAAGAGAAGGAAGAGAAGAAGAGAAGGAAACTTGAGGAAGAAGACTAAGAAAGAGGAGAAAGTTCAGAAAAACCTCTGAATTAAGGTACGTATGAACCTAATTCTTTACCTGAATAAGAGAGCTTAGAATAGTTTATGAAGAACATAGGATTAGGAGAAACCCAAATCATCCATCCATGGATAGATTCCAAGAGATTCCATAGACGAAATCATTATGGACAATGAATGGTGTATAAATTGTAGTTTTGAGCCATAGAACAATCATAAAATGGACCATGATAGTAAGCCAAAGGATCCAAACATGAAGGAATGGACTGTAGAGTGAAAGGTCAACACAGAATACGTGTGGTCGCATGTAGGGTCGAATGATATCGACCCTACGAGACCATATGATCGACCACATACCCTCGGGAAGTCTCAGGGAGGGTGTGGTCACACGTAGGGTCGAATGGTATCCGACCCCACCTGCGACCCTACACCCTGGGGTCGCAGAAACTGCTACCCTAGGTGCTACCCCACCTGCGACCCTACGGTTCTATTAGTTTAAACATATTGGAATTAATTTTAATTAAAATATATCGACTTGTTAGGTCTTTTCAGTGGTTTAAAAGTGAATTATAAGCTTTAACGAGGATCTACTAGCAACCAAAGGTGAGGGAACAAGACCTAAACTAATTGGCTAATAATAAACTGTTTTCGTTTATTGAGTCCAATACCATGAATGATTCTATGCTTATATGATTGTAATGTGTATATCACATGTCATCTACTATTCTTGTTATTACTGTTCAAGCATATTTAATTTCGTTTATTATAACATGATGATGATGATGATGATGCTAGGAATAAGCATGTGAATGTATGTGTGTGGTTAGTGTACTTGATGCGAGTGGAGCATCAGGGGGAGGACATGACACTGTGGTTCATCCTGGTCACCAGACTCTAGCTCTATCTCTACTCAAGTCTTGTCCACTAACATCGTCGTATCGCCATTACCTTAGCAAAACTATTACGTTATAGGACATCAGGGGAGGTGGTCTTGGACCGTGTAGTCTCTGACTCTCCCGGGGGGCCTTAGCTCTATCTCTATGGACGTATTGAGGGATGCTGGGGTGAGGCATTGGATACACTGTTTGACATTAGGATTGGTTAGTTGCGAGTCCAGTTTGCAAGCCCTAGCCAACAGAGGCTTACGTGTTGGTATGGGTAGAGCATCAGGGGAAGTGTGATGCGGTGCGATCCTAAGCACTTTAGCTCTATCTCTATTCCATGGTGGGTGCATGTGGGGGCGATAATGGTGTTTGATCCATTGGGCGGTTCCACACATTCGTGTATAGAGGTGCGAAGGCTACCTATCCTTTTTATTGCACATTGCAAACTTATGAACCAGACCAAAGATATGAATTGAATGCATGAATATGTTTGTTGCATTATTTTATTTGCTCACTGAGCCGTGATGTGTGCTTACCCTTTCGATGTCGAATATTTTTAGTTGATGATGCAGGTACCACAGTGGAAGATTATATGAATGATCCAACGTATGGGCATGTTGTGGTGATGGATGCAGAAGCTATAATGGAGTCGCATGATTCGTCATGCGAATGCAATTCATGCGTTTTTTATTAGATTTTTATTTGGATTAATAAGGGAATGCAATTGGTTATTTTATTTACTTATGTCTTAGTCGATGAAAGATAATTTGATATTTTATTTAAGTTATCATTCTTAGATTTTCAGTTCATTTAATATATAAGACTTCCGCTATTGTTTATTTACTCTGATTATGGTTGTAGATGTGTATGGTTTAAGCAAATGGACATAGCCTATTTGAAATCCTGGTTGAACCGTTAATTTATTAGCGGTTCATCACACCATTCTGAATAGTGCGAAATTGGGTTGTGACACTGTGGTCTTTGACTCTACCGGGGGGCCTTAGCTCTATCTCTATAAATGTATTGAGGGATGCTTGGATGAGGTCTTGGATACACTGGATAGCATTATGATTGGTTAGTTGCCAACCCAGTTTGTAAGTCCTCGTCAATAGGGACTTAAGTATTGGTATGGATAGGGCATCGGGGGAAGTGTTGGTGGTGTGTGATCCAGACACTTTAGCTCTATCTCTATTCCATGGTAGGGTGGATGTGGACGACAATGGTGTTTGATCCATTGGATGGGTTTACACACCAGTGTATAGATGTGCGGTGACTGCCAATCCTTTCTATAGCACATTACAAACTTAAAAACCAGACCAAAGATATGAATTGAATGCATGCATATGTTTGTTGCATTGTTTTGTTTACTCACTGAGCTCAAGTTGGAGAGCTGACCCTCGAGTGTGTAATTCTTTTTAGTTTATGATGTTGTAGGTGTTACAATTGAAGACTACATGGATAATCCAACGTATGGACATGTGGCGGCCATGGACGAGCAAGCTGTGGAGGATGAATATGACTTGTCAAGCGAGTGTTTCAACTATGATTACGCTTAGTGTTTAACTTTCGTATTTGGATATTTGTAATAGGTTGTTATAATTATGTTTTGATTACTTTGAGATAACTTGATTATTTAATTATTTATCATGAGACCTCAGTTCATTATTAATAAGACTTCCGCTATTTAATTATTATATCTAATTATTACTGTGGATTGTGTTTTGGTTTAACAGGGTGGGCACAACCTATACGAGATCCTGGTTTGAATCGTCGGTTCTTATGATAGTTCATCACACCACTGGTTAATCCAGAATTGGGGTGTGACATCCATACTCTACGAACCCAGTCTAACATGGGTTATCGTGTCATGATAGGTCTTCATATCATAACTAGGCCAGAGGAGACGATCAGATGATAAGCCTCGTGTTACAGGTATAAAAACTAGCAACCTTAACATTGTCTGATTTGACTGGTTAAGCATGTCCGATCGCACAGGCTATGCCACCAGACATGCGACCGGACAGCCCCAGATTAGAGTTCGAGAATAGGAAAGTTTCTTAATTTGTGTGGACTACTCTCCTAAATGAGAAAGGATCCACAATAGGAGGTTGCCCTCCATATAAAAGGATAATTCTCCCACTCTCTCTCACTCTTTTACCAAACACTAACCCTAGAGTTGAGAAGGATTTTCAAGAGAGGAGTTGTGGAGAAGAAGAGGCTGTGGAGAGGAAGACTTCGTCGTCAATTTTCGATCAACGTCACCAAAGAACCAACTGTAAGTCCTTGATCACTGTAGGTAGGATATGATGTGCGTGAGATTGGACTCACAGCCATCAGAAATCGTTAACTTAATTCTAATACGATAGGAATAGTATTGTCGAATGGTTCACAAAGATCCATCGACAAGAACATGTGTTAGAACTAGAGTTAAAATGAAAGAGTTAGTTCCAACATGTTTACAACCTTAGAACAATGTAAGATGAACCCTAAAGCGAGTTGAGGGATCGACTCCAAAGAAAACATAGACGGAGAACCATTCTGGGCAATGTCAGCAATGTTCTCCGATGGGACATATGGTGCCACCGGTGACAACACCGGACACTCTCAGGAAGTGTCTCAGGGATTGACTGATGGGATGTCTGGTCGGACATTATGTTTTCAGAATTAAACCTAATTAAATCTTAATGTTTGTCTTGGACTTATAATCAAGCAAAGCTAGTTTCTACGTCTTAGAGAAAATCAAACATCACTCAACAGGTAAGGGCCGGACAAAACCCCAAATTAATTGATTAATAATCAAACTACCTTGTGTGTCGTTGATTGTTCTGTATTATATATATAACATGTCATCCAATGTCTGCTATTTACTGTTCATGCATATTTACTCTTGTTATAATGTGACTGAGGATAGACATGCGTTTGTATGTTGGGTGGAGAGAGGTTGGAGCCTTTAACCATTCAGCACACTGACATCGTTGTATCATCATCTATCTTAACGTGCTTAGTATGAGATCGGGTATTAGGGGGGTGTTGGCGGTATTGGCCATGGTCTTACTGTCAGGCTCTAGCTCTATCTCTGTTTCGTATTGAAGGGTGCTGGGGTAGGATCATGGATACACATGTGATGACATCTAGGATTGGTTAGTGATGAAACTCAGTTTGCAAGCCCTTGCCAGTAAGGGTGTACGTACTAGTATGAGGAAGGGTATCATGGGGTGCTAGCGGTAGTGTGATTGTAGTTTGACCGTTGGACTCTAGCTCTATCTCTCTCTCATAGTGAGTGATGTGGGGCAATAGTGGTAGTGTGGTTGGAGCTTGACCATTGGATGTACTCACACTCTCGTGTATGAAAGTTAGAATTAGTTGTGCAATACGAAACCTAACTTTACCATAACACATTACAAACTTTACCAGATCCAATGATTTAATGTTATCTCATGCATATTGCTTACTGCATGTTTTGTTTCTTACTGAGTTAAGTTGCAAGCTCACCTCATAAATTCATATCTTTTTAGTTGATGATGCAGGTATAACTGTAGAAGACTATATTAATACGCTTTCTTATGGATGGATGGCAGCTCTGGAAATGGTGGATGGCGAACATGACTCGTCATGCTAGTGCTACTACTACGTTTATCTTTAAGGTTTTACTTTTGTATTTGGGATTATAAGAATTGTAACAGATATTATTATTTATGTTTTAGTCAACATTTGAATAATTGAATTATTTATAAATTTTTATTTAGATTCTCAATTCATTAATAAAGACTTCCGCTATTATCTATTTATTCAGATTATTGGTTATATGTATGGTTTGAATGTTGGTACGATTCTTTGTGATACTGGCTTGAGCTATTGATTTGTTAGCGATTCAATCACACTTCTGATTCGATTAGAATTGGAGTGTGACAGTAGTCAAGGGAGCAAAGGTAGGGATAGAGGGTGTAGGAGTGGAGGAGCTAGAGATGTCAGCACCATCCAACTCAGTAAGATGACAGAACATTTTGTATGAGGGAGAAAAGACGCAGCAAAAGGTTGTAGCAAGAGGGTTTTTAAAAAAAATGGCCTTTGCCTCTGGCCTTTCTGAAACCGGTTAAGTTAATTAAGCTTCCCAAATTCGTGCTAGGCTCGCGAGTTTGCTCAGGGGTGGAACCCAACTGGTGATTAGAAGCACCAGAAATTCCAGCCGTAGGATCAACATCCTCCACATCGCAAGCAACCAAAGTCTCATGATCGGGTTCATCTTCAACCTCGAACTGCTTTAAGAGGACAGAATGCTCACCAGAAATCTTGAGTTGCGGGGATTTTGTAGAAGGCGACCCAGGCCTTTCATTGACCTGTTGAATTTCATCTTTGCTACAAGGCTGAGCTTGTTTAGGCAAGCACAATGAGGAGGGATGACCGAAAACTTTGCAGTAAGTGCAATGATCTGGAACCCAGTCATACTTAACTGGCTAGAGAAACAAGTTCCCCTCATCGTCTTCGATGTTGGCAATTTCCTGAGGAGCAGAATCACTTGAGAAATCCACGCAAATTCTAGCAAAGGCCAACTGATCTCTGCAAAGGTCTTCCTAAAACGGTACCTATGATGCTAAGAGCCTTCTCTCCCCAAAGATGAAGAGGGAGATCTAGAAAGGTTACCAAAAGGGGAACCGATTTCAGGCCAACTCTCTCAGAGGGGAGATTTCAGTCCCTACACCTGAAGAAAATGGGCCTTCCACCCACATGAAAGACATTACGTTCAAGCACTTTGAGTTCGTCTCCCTCATCCGAAAACTTAAACACAATCTGCCATTCATCAACAAATAACAGTTCACAATTCCATTTAATTTCCAATGCTGCGACGAGGCCTTCTTGATCACATAGTTGGAAGGCTGGTCCTTTTCCGAGGAAGAACCCGACCAGGGTGTTCTTCAGCTCACCCACCAAGTCCTCAACAGAAGAGGGAGAATATCGGCCTACCAATGAATCACCCACCGAACTTGGTTTGATGAACTTAAGTTTACCCATAACTTCCTTTCGAGGTTCCAGCATGTATGCATCATCCACAGCTCCAAATAGATTCTTCTTCCAACTCGCTTTTGATTTTTGATGCATAGAAAGGAGGTCCTTCCCATGGCTTGGAAGAGGGGGAAGGGGGGGAGTCTTCTCTTCCATTAATCAAATCCACTCCATTAGCCTCACCAGATACGGTACCATCAACCCCTCCCTCTTCTTCTTCATCAGCTTCTGTAGCCTCAACAAACTTCCCACCCGAATTGGTTTCACCATCTCCCGGACCATAACGAGTAACAGTCTTAAGGGGTTTCAGATTTCTTTTCTTCACGAATATTAACCTCCTTAGCTGTCTCCACCCTAGGACTCTTGGAGGGAAGAGCAGGGAACTCCTCCAAGACATCCTCCATCTCAAATTGATAACTACTTAATTAGTGAAAATTATTTCTTTAGATGCTGTTTACGCTTTATTCTGTATCAAGAGGATCACTTAGTGCATTGCATGATATTGCTTCTTATTGTAATCGCTAGTATGATGGTGGTGTTGGCATTCCTTGGCTTATGCACGTAAGCATTCGTCTTTTCCTCACATGCTTGAATATTTAAATATAGAAAAAATTTCATCTAGACCTCATCAAAGATCGTTAATATCATCTACATCCACAAGAATGCAAAAACATTATCTACACCTCAAAAATTTGGCTGTGGTAATCAAAGAAGTCCATTCCGTCAATTGATTCCCGTTAGATGCTGACGTTAGGTGGATTGTACTATTTTAGAGACGATAATACCCTTTTGACCTATTGAAAAGACCATTATACCCCAGTCATTTTCCATTATCTTCTCTTCTCTGTTGAGTTTCTATGAGTTGCTGAGAAAGCATATCAGAAATTGAATTTTTTTTCTCTTTCAATCCACTATATAGTGAAACAAGCTTTACTAAGAAAAAAAGATGGTCACCGGATTCCGCCGTTCATTTTCGTTTTCCACCTCAAGTCCCCAACGCTCCCTATCGCTGGAGAAATCCCACCACGTTAGATCAATCAGTCTCCCACGCAGATCTCACCCCTTGGTCTCTCATCTCAAGAATAAGATCAACGAGATGAGGAGCTAGGAATCTGAATTACAGGCCTCCACCAGAGCTTCTTCAGCTTGGCTATGTAAGGGATTGATCCTGCTCAAGAACATCCATGACTACTTCGATGATCTCCTAGATCTTCCCTAGATGCAGGAGTGTCTCCGCCGTCGATCCTACTGGGTCGAGAATCTTCTAGAAGATTTCCTCTGCTTCGTCAATGTCTACGACATCTTCCAATTTTCAGTCGTTGCTCTGAAAGAATAACAGTTGGCGCTTTATTGAACAATGTCGATTTTTTTTTTCCAGTTCAATATATCTGATTTATATTCAATTTTTAGATCGATATTACAGCATCTTCAATTTCAGATCGAGTTTTGGATCAATATTCAGATCGAGATTTAGAATCAGTTCGATATCCCATGGCTCTGTGATGCCCTCTTTGATACTCCAAGCAGCTTCGTTATTGTCTGGCTCATTGTTATGGCGCCCTCACCAGCAACTTCCATTGCAGGTTTCTCTGTAAGAATTTCTACTCCGTGAAACACACCGGAGAATCTCAGATAGGAGGAATGGTTCATGCTTAGAGAATTCCGTTGGAGGGAGGCAGAGAGAGAGAGAGAGAGAGAGAGAGAGAGAGAGAGAGCAGAGAGCAGAGACTTTGGCTCAAGCTCAAGTTGCCGAAAAAATATTCACGTCGCCGGAGAGGAAGGCATTTTGAAAATATAAGTTACATTTGAAGGATAAATTAGTAAATAAACATAATTTTTAAATTTTTAAATTTATAATTTGAGGGGTAAAATTGTATTTCAACAAATTTAGTGATTTTCGTCAGTTAAGTGGACCTAGGTGATGTTTTTGCATTCTTGTGGGTGTAGATGATGTTAGCAATCTTTGATGGGGTCTAGATGAAATTTTTTCTTAAATATATATACAATATTTAGATTTTTGCTTATAATTTGCAATGTTTTTTTTTTAGGTGAATGGAAATATATTAAGACAGAACGAGGAATATACAAGATCCAAGGGGGAAAAGAAGAAAAAAAATTGTAAAACCCTTCCATGGGGCCAAAAAAACTCATTAAAGAAGTCTACTATTAGCCCTCCAATGTTTCAGCAATGTTGATTACCTACTGCCTTTTTTTTTCTGTTGTTGACATATAGATTCTTGTGTAATTGATGATATTATTCAGAAACTCATTGCAGGCTAATTATGAAGTGTATATATTTTCTTCATCCATTACTAATTGAAAGTTGAAGTATCGGCCAGGTAAACCTTCGGTTTTGTTGTCTCGCTTGGTCATGAACTCACATCAATTTTCTACTTTTTTACAATTGTCTCGCTTGGTCATGAACTCACATCAATTTTCTACTTTTTTACAATCTCCTCCTTTTTTTTTTTGGTGTATGTTAACGACGGGTATTCAGGCTTCGACTTGACTACTCCCGCAGGCCGTTATTGACCCCACAGTCGTATGGATCAGATCTTTCCAGAGTTGAATGAGAGTCATTCCATTTACACCCAAAACAGGAAAAAAAGAGCACTTAGCACCTCCGTGTGACTAGCCCCAAGACAATAAGAGGGTCGAACTCATAACTTTCCATTTTCTGAGGCATAGGTTGCTTGCCAACTAAACTATCCCCTTTGTGTTTTTTCTTTTTCATGCTTCATCACTAAGCCCAAGAATTAAAAATGTGTGCTATAGCTATAAGAATATAGAATGAGTTGTTGATTAACTCAAGCTTCCTTGCATTGCATAAGGTGGAATTTTTTTTTTTTTTTTTTTTTTTTTTTTTGTTAACGATGAATATCTAGACCTTTGCCCTGACTAATCTTGTGGACTCATACTGATCCCACAACCGTATGAACTGGGTCATTACAGGGTTGAATGAGAACCATTCCACTTGCACCCATAGCAGGGAAAAAAAGCACTTAACACCCCCATGTGAGTGGCCCCAAGGTATTAAGAATAGTCGAACTCAATACCTTCCGCTTCCTGAAGTGTAGGCTCCTTGTCAATTCAGCTACCCCCTTGGGGTTTGCACTGCATAGGTATAATTCTTTCTTTTTCTATTAATATAGTTTTTTATATGTCGTACTAATTATTAATTCTTAATAATCACTCCAAGGTATTAACTGCCACATGACCTCTCCTGCCTTGCAAGGTTTTATTGCTGTAATGTGTCCTTTTTATTAATACTCAAATCAAATCTGGTTCAAATATATGGATTTGGGTAGGTGTAGATATCAGAATAGTTCACCTCTATATACTTATTATATCCTCCCTAGGATTTCATTACCGTTTATATCCAGTGAGTCCCACACTTTAGTGAGTCTCACATCACATCGATGGTGATGGGATCCTAAGACCGGCCGAATCCTCTGTAGTGACTGCCAAACGGCAATGAAGATTCTGTCCACTCATAGTGTGCCAATGCATTATGTGTGGTCAGGATCCTCACTATCAGAAGGCAACTAGACAAAAGATCTTTATGTGAGATCCTATGCATGAAAAATACATATACATACAGGTAATCCAAACTCAATATTAACTGTGGTCAATTCCATTTTATATGTGTTCTTCTTCCACCAAGAATGATTCCGTTCTTTCTTCTCCTTGCATCTTCTCCTTTTAGACCCTTTGGCACATATCCAAACACATAAACACACACATGCAATGGACACACTCACTGACGGATGCATGCAAAGATGGGTTATTGATCAATGGATATAATAGCAGTCTGTGGTTAAAAAAAAAAAAAAAAAAGGGTTTTTGATTTAAATGAAGATGCTATTGCTGTATATCCTTAAATTCTCCTTGATCAGTTAAACCATAAATAATTATCTATTTTATTGTTTTATTAAATATTTTACATGTAATTTTAAGTTTGGAATAGAATGTTTCAAACAATTGAAATGTATTAAAATTTATTCCAAACATTTTCTCTCTCTGCAACACGTTCATACATGTGCATATTTATTATTATATATAAAAATTTCAAACAAAATACCTGATTTATTAAAAAATTTCATTTCAGTTCTTTGATTGAAATGGGTACCAAAATGAAATTTACAACAAAGATTTCAACCTATTTTCTTTATTCGTTTTCACTGAAATTTTAGTGGTGATCTAGGTTGTTGTATTTCTAGCACATGGTGGCAGTAGGTTGAAAAGTGCCAAGTTTTCTCCATTGGTTTTACAGCCATCTTACATTTATGGGCCTAAGGAGGTAAAGCTTTAGGAATGTAGGGAACATTTTAAGAGATATTTGCAGCCAAAAAAATAAATCTTGAAACGTTTGGCATGTATTCTTGTTTTTGGAGTATGAAATGAATTAGAGAATGCAAATTCCCCCCACAACATGGAGAGGTTGTTTCCGTGTATGTTTTGAATTTATGATCACCAAGTTGCAATATGACAACTTTACCGTCATACCAAGGCTCGCCCTTGAAGAATGCATTTCAATAATGAATAAAAATGCATGCTTCTTGTTTGGTATGCATTGTATGTAGGTCAAGAACACATTCTGAGATGACAAAAACAGTATTGACATGCATTCTCGTTCTTGGATCATGGAGTGCATTCTCTAATAGAGCCTAATCTAGAATATGCTATTCAACCCATTCTACATTCTAAGCCTAGAATGGAAATATCTCACTTTTAGCACATCTTCATTCTATAATAGGAATATATGGTGGAAGGTTGGGAAACTCACCAAAGAAGGGGGTAGGTGGCTAGGGTTTGGAGGATGTAAGCAAAGAAGTGGGGGCCAGATCAAGCAAAGGGGTAAATGAAGGAGTTGGATGAGGTTAAGTGTGCAAGAGAGCACCGAAGCAGAGATGAGGGGCTTCAAGGGTTTGGGAGGGAGGAGTTAATAATTAGGGAAAGGGAAGATGGCAGGGGAGAGAGCTGGGCTATATTTTGTTTTGTTTTTAATTTGCAAACATCCGTTGGGTTGGATGATTGGCCCTTTGCTTGTTGAAGTAGAGGTTGGGAAGAGGTATTGAATTTGAGTCAAAAAAAAAAAAAAAAAAAAAAAAAAAAAAAAGAAGATGGTGATATCACAACCATAGAAAGAAAAAGTACGTATTTTTGCTTTTTACCTTGCAAAACTAAAACCAAATGGAATCTAAACCAAAACCAGATCAAAACTAAAATTTTCTTATTGGGCAATAATTATGTTTCACAGTTTGAGTGTAAAACCGAAACTGAATTAGATCAGATCAAAATTGAACCAAACTGACCCGTTGACACCTCTACAATGAACCAAACTGACCCGTTGACACCTCTACAATAACCATCTACCATGGAATGATATCAGAATATTTAAGAGTTTTTTCTTTTCTTTTTTTTCTTGTTTTTTGGGTTGGAAGAATATCATCTGTTGCACTTCTATGTAGCAAAGAGGATATTCTTGAGCATTTAAAGTACATCAGGACTGTGTCCCAATGTCCTGCCAATGCTCAAGATCGAAACTACTGTACTGAAATGTAGCAAACGATCCCAGTCCTTTAGGGTTGGAGGAGTGCGGTTGAGTTTGTTTAAATTAGGGGTGCGAGTTTTACCCTGACAACTCGAACCAGCCCAAACCTACCCTGAACCTTGGCAGGGCTGGGTCAGAGGCCTAAATTTTGATCAATCCTGGCAGGGTTGGGTTGGGTTAAGGATGACCCCTGGGTTGAGCCTGGCCTGGCCTGATATATACATATATATACCCTAGTAGGGTTGGATTGGGTTAGGGTTGACCCCTGGGTTGAGCCCGACCTGGCCCGATATATATATATATATATATATATATATATATATATATATATATATATATATATATATATATATATATATATATATATATATATATATATTTGTGTTTATTATATGTTTAAGTTATAATTGTTATATGTATGTTATTTGACAATTTGTTGTATGTTTTATGGTTAATCAGGGTTAATCCGGCCCAATTCGGTCCTATCATGGTCAATTAGGGTAGATTAGGGTTAGCCCAACCCTGTCAGGGTCAGAGTTAGGGTTGTACATTTTCTGACCCTAACACAGTTGGACTTGAATAAAATAAAATTTAAATAATCAGGATTAAGGTTAGGGTTTTGTAAAACTTTACCCAACCCAACCCGTTGCAGCCCTAATTTAAATAAGGTGTTGAAGTAGAAGACGGCGTCAATTAAATACGGTACGTCAGCATGGTTATCTGGTCTACAGTCTAGAAGAGCATCGGAGATGCCTCTTGAATGGTTAGTGGGCTGTCTCTCTGGACTCAGGAAGTCCGTGATACTGATAACTCTTAAAAGACAAACGTGAGGTGTGCTACAGAATCTAAACTTAAAGACGTTTCTCACACGAACGGGAATAAGGGATAGCCGTACACGTGGATGGAATGTTGATTCTCATGTTTGTGATCACTAATTTGGTTTTTGTACAACGCAAAAGTACTCACATGATCCATGCATCATATTCTTTCTCTCTCTCTCTCTTCTTATGACATAGGTTCATTTCATAATTAAACAAAAAAAAATTAATTTCATAATTTAATATTTTATTTATCTATTTTTTAAGATAGAGAAAAAAATTTAAAAAAAGGTATGTGAGAGTGAATATCGTACACGGCTAGTTTATAGAATTTTTTTTTATTTTTTATTTTGGATAAAGATTCCCTTAATTACTTAATTGGAAAGATACTCAAATTTTATAGATAGATACATTCAAAGTCCATTGCTCATGTATAAAGTTTAGTCTAATACAAATTTACCAAGTGGAAATATAGAGTTTTGAAAAATTCAGGATTATTAGAAAATTGCACAACAGTAGTATTTGGAGCAATCATATGTATTCATCGATATATATGAAGATATATATATTATTGCAAAAGGAATATTTGATTGAATTAAATTCTAAAATTTGACACAATATAAATCCACATTACTTTATATATCTAATGGACAAAATTGTCATATTAGTCCTCAACTTCGGCCAAATAGATGACCTTTTCCCTTAATTTTCAGTCCTCACAAATTTTGGTTTTCTTATATTAACTGATTTATTTTGGTAGTGAACTGAGTCTCACAGTCATGGATTTGGTATCGGATTGTGGCTAATTCGTATAGATTTCAGCCCTTGATAGATATTGATCCGATACTAATTATCCTTGTTTTCAAAGATTGGCCAGGTATCGAATCTAGTAACGGATTGCCCGATACCTTTTTTCCCTACATACTTCGTGACACGAGTAACCCACCAACAAATAAAGTTGCCATGTGTCAATCATCCATAGGTACCAATAATATAATTTTTTTATTAATGAAAAAAATCATTGGATCAATCTACAAAGGTGGCGTATGAAAAAAAAAATTAATCATAATTTAATCCTATGGAAGTAGCTCAGTTGACAAGGAACCTATGCCTCAGAAAACGGAAGTTATGAGTTTGACTACTCTTTTCGCCTGGGGGCCAGTCACGGGGTGTCAAGTGTTTTTTCTTTTTTGCTATGAGTGTAAATGGAATAGTTTTCATTCAACCCCAGAATGATCCAATCCATGCGATTGTAGAGTCAGTATGAGACTATCCAGACTAGAACTTTGAATACCCGTCCTTACCAACCAGCTGGATATGGATTATTATTATTATTATTATTATTATTATTATTTTGGGGTAAAAGATACGGATTACTTCAACTATGCTCACAGTGTATAGAAATCCTCTCCTGCCTGAAATTTGGTAGGAGAGTTGGCGGCCCGGATGGTTGGCCGACACCTGGCCCTCGGGTGAATCTGGACTCGGCTCGGGTGTTGGTTCGGATGGAGGGTTCGGATTCACCCGCGAGGACCAGGTGTCGGCTGTCCATCTGGACTGCCAAATCTCATGTGGAAGAGGATGTGGATCCGCTCACAGCACAACCCGAGTCAAGCTTCTAACCAAGGGAAGCAAGAAAGAAGAAACATCTATGTGCTACATATCTAATAGTACGTGGGTATATTATATAGGAAGATGATATAGTTAATAATAAACTGATTCTCTGTTTGGATATCCTTTCTGAGACCAGACCATATTGCTTTTAAAAATATAAGAAAACCCTCTTTCATGTGAGTTCACCTTGGGATCATGGGTATTCCTTCTTGAATGGGGATCACTGCTGCGAATCCAAAATATGAATCTACAAGCTAGACAATCTGTTTTTTCATTGTTTGTTCGTCATCAGTCTAATCTCAAATATGTCGCCATTAGTAGTAGGGTACAGACAAACCTGCATGCGGTATAGACCTTTCAAATCTAAACAATTCTGGTTACTAATTAGTGAAGCATCGATCTTATAATATCAACAATTTCTGTCATCGTTATTCAGCATCACAAGCTTTTCAATATTTATATAACAACCAGAGAGACAAATCCGTGATCGCCGACAGCGGGCATCCAGCGTCAGCAAACGTGAACCCACTGCACATACTTCCCAACGCTCTCTGCCCACCCACTTGAACTGTTTTTTTAGGGTTCCTACTAAACTATCTGTGATTCTGTTCTTCCACCCACCCCTTTTTGCCTTCAATTTCTTCTCCACTCCATTCTCTCTCTCTCTCTCTCTCTCTCTCTCTCTCTCTCTTAGGTAGAAATACAAGGGTATCATAGAAACTGATAGGGAGGGGTTAGTGTTCTTTTCTCATCTCTTTTAGCTATGAGGAACTAGTTCTGTTTAGTCTCTCATCTGTTGTCTCCATGCTAGGAAGCAACAGGTACTGGGAGGGATTAGGGATCTAGGGTTCCAATATATCTCATCCCCCAGTTTGAACTTGCACGTGGAGGGACTCTCAGACATATAATTAAGGGAATGATTAGAGACTAGAGACAGTGAAAATCTGCAATGATATCATATAAAGTTTCTATCTCCAAAGTTAAAACTGGTAAACGAACCGAGGATGGTCGATGTACATCTTGTCTCATTGCTGTGATGCAATCTGCATAGGTTTATATTATCAGATTTAATTCTTGCTAGAAGAAGCTGTGGAGAATTCAACTTTTGTTGTTTTTTTTTTTTTCTTCTTCTTTCTGGGTCTGAATATCCATCACTTGGAGTTTGGGTGATTTGTGTTCTCTCTCTCTCTCTCTCTCTCTCTCTCTCATATTCTCTTTGGCAAAGCTTTCAAAGTTGGAGCAGTCTGACAGGGCAAAAGAGCACTGAAGATGAAGGAAAATGAAAATAGTTGTGATGATTTGAAGATGGACCCTTGTACTTCTATCAGCAAGAACAAAGAGAAGAGTTGCAGCAACAGCTCCATCTCCATTGAGAATGAAAGTGAGAATAAGAAGAGTAGTTCCACTAGGTTACGACCATATGTGCGATCCAAGTTGCCAAGGCTACGTTGGACGCCAGATCTACATCTTTGTTTCATTAATGCTATTGAAAGCTTAGGAGGCAATGATAGTGAGTGCAAGAATCCCTTCCTCTAGGCCATAAGTGCTGCTCTCCCTTACTGTCATTTTTAATTCATTCCTTTGTTGCAGGAGCAACACCTAAACTAGTACTTCAACTCATGAACGTCAAGGACCTTAGCATTGCTCATGTCAAGAGCCATTTACAGGTAAAATAGAGAGTTGTATTGATATTTTCTTTGAGTCTCTCTATCTTTAATTATTGGGTTTTTGTTATTGTAAACTACAACAGATGTATAGGAACAAGAAGATGGAAGAGCAAAGTCAAGGTAGAGAGATTTTTCCAACATTAATTTCCATAAACAAATTATGAAAATAGGGTTCCTGAGGCATCTTTCTGATCATGTGTGTTATTGTTGCTTTCTCATGACAGTTGCTATAGACAAAAAGCATCTCATGGAAACTGGTCTCAATTTTATTCACAACCCATGTCAGATTTCCTTGCTACAAAGTCTTAATGAAAGAATTACTTCCAATAATGCCATTACACCAATCAGTATGGAAGACAACCGTGCAGCTCAATTTCAAGCAAGACTGAAGGAGACCAGAGAAGAGGCAAACACAATAAAAAGGAAGGTCGAGGAACATGACCTTGATTTGTGTCTGTCACTGAATTCAAAAGCAGGACAACAGAAGAAATTTCGAAGAATTTGGGAGGAACAACAAGAAGATACCGATCTATGTCTTTCTTTATTGTCTCCTATGGAAAGGTATTCATTTGATCCAAACCAGACTTCAAAGCCTGTTAGGTTGGAAGAAAATGATTGTAGGATGAATTCAAGAATGGCAACCACATTGAATCTGACTTTATGAATGAGACTATATAGGCCTTGAGGTTACTATTGTCCATTAGGATTCAGTATATGGACAATTGTCATTTTTTCTGCTAAAGTATAGATCATTGTCATGAATCATCTGAAAAAGGAAAAAGGAACTTAAGCTATCTTTTTCATACATGGACTATGCATGTGCACGGCTAGGGCTTCAACACTTGGTTTAGTAAAAAGGAAGACAATTTTGAGAGTACATATTTCTTTTTCTGTCCCATATCAGATGGTATATATGATATGTGCACGGCTGTACACAAAACCTTTAGTCATATATTATAAAAAAAATAATGCAACTGAATCTCGATGCTGTCCTTCAATTCCAAGAGAAGTTCTTTCAGTGGGAAGTTCATGAAACTTCATGCCATTGGGGATTTGCAGTATCATTATCTTATTTTCTATAGACTTCGTTTTTTTTGCCGTAAAATTTTACATGTTAAAAAAAAAAAAAATCCAATGTTTGTTTTCAATAGCTATGTTCCGTTTGTTTCGATGTAAAATTTTATGTGTAATATTTTATATGTAAAAAATATTTTCAAAATTTGTTTCCAATAGATAAATGAAAAACGAAGTTCCTTATCCATCCCTCGTAGATATCATTATATTTTATCTCTTGGAAATAAACATTGAATTTTTTTTTTATATACAAAATGTTACATGTAAAATTTTACATCAAAACAAACGGAGCACTCTAAGGTAAATATAGTGATCTCTAAGGAGAAGGGAAAATGAAGTTTATCTTTCTTTTACCTCCTAGAAATAAACTTTAAGAATTTTTTTAATATATAAAATGTTACACGTACAACAACAACAACAACAAAGCCTTATCCCAACTAAATGGGGTTGGCTACATGGATTCTTATCCACCAATTAGCTCTGTTCGATGTCAAACTTGAAGCAAGGCCTAAGCTATACATGTCTTTCTTCACCACCTCCCCTAGAGTCATCTTAGGTCTACCCCTTTCTCTCTTAACCCCGTCAATCTGAATCAAATCACTCATCCGAACGGGAGCATCTAACGGCCTCCGTTGAACATGGCCATACCATCTCAAACGACTTTCTCGTAACTTATCATGTATTGGTGCTACTCCCAAATCAGCTCTAATACGGTCATTCTTTACCTTATCTTTCCTAGTTTTGCCACACATCCATCTTAACATCTTTATTTCAGCTACACTAAGTTTATCAATATGATGCTTATTGACTGCCCAACATTCAGCACCATACATCATAGCTGGTCGAATAACTGTCCTATAGAATTTTCTTTTAAGTTTTAAAGGAATACGTCGATCACACAGCACTCCAGACGCACTTCTCAACTTCATCCATCCTATTTTAATCCTCTGTGAAACATCATCGTTTATATCACCTTCTTTGTTTATGATTGAACCAAATATCTAAAATGATCACTTTGCTGTATTTCCCTCTTAAGAATGTTCACCACCTCATTATCCGTCCTTGTGTGACTAAAGTTGTACACTATATACTCCGTCTTCGTTCTACTTATCTTAAAACCTTTTGAATCCAAATATGATCTCCATAGCTCCAACTTTGCATTAATCTCTGCTTTTATCTCATCCACCAAAATAATATCATCAGCGAAAAACATACACCAAGGAACTTCATCTTGAATGTCTCTGGTAAGATCATCCATGATGAGGGCAAACAAATAAGGGCTTAAATCTGATCCTTGTTGTAACCCAATTGTAATTGGGAATTCACGACCTTGACCCCCCATGGTTTTCACACTAGTCACCACATTATAATACATATCCTTAACTTTGTCCACATATTTGCTTGAAACACATCTCTTCTCTAGTACTTTCCAAATTAACTCCCTAGGGACTCTATCATAAGCCTTTTCTAGATCGATGAAAATCATATGGAGGTCCTTCTTGCCTTCTCTACATCTTTCCATGAGTCTTCTAAGCAAGTAAATAGCCTCTACTGTGGATCTACCTGGCATAAAACTAAGCTGGTTCTCCGTAATGGTAGTTTCTTTTCTCAAGCAGGTTTCAAAAACTCTCTCCCATAGTTTCGTAGTATGACTCATTAGTTTTATACCTCTGTAATTATTGCAACTCTGAATATCGCCTTTGTTTTTGTAGATCGGAACCACAATACTACTTCTCCATTCATTTGGTATTTTTCCTGAGCTCATAATTTTATTGAACAACATAGTTAGCCAAGATACTCCATACATTCCTAGGCTCTTTCAAAATTCTATTGGGACCTCATCTGGGCCAGGTGCTTTTCCTACATTCATCCTCTTTAAAGCCTCTTTCACTTCTGTCACCCTAATTTTACGTATATACCTATGACCTGTGGTGTCATGGTGAGTAATGGAGTAATCTAGAGCACTATTTCCTGAGATGTCTTAATTTAGTAGGCTGTAAAAATAATCGTTCCATCTCTCTTTAATGTCCTCATCCCTTACTAGAACTCTATCATCTGTACTTTTAATACATCTAACATGATCTAAATCTCTACTCTGTCTTTCCCTCATCTTAGCTATTTTATAGATAGCTTTTTCTCCTTCCTTAGTGCTTAGATTGATATAAAGATCTTCATATTTTTTTCGCCCTTACTTGTCCCACAGTCTTCTTGGCTTCATTTCTAGCAAATCTATATCTTTTTAGATCATCTATATCCTTAGTCTTTTGGCATACCTTAAAACTATCTTTCTTATCTTTAATGGCTGCTTGAACCTCATCATCCCACCACCAAGACTCTCTAGGAGAATGATATTTTCCTTTTGATACACCTAGAACCTCTTTAGCAACTTTTTTAATACAAGCAGTCATCTCGTTCCACATTGTATCAGTGTCTCCTTTAAAGTTCCACATTCCTTGTTTAATCACATGGAATGTGGAACTTTGAAGGAGACACTGATAAAATGTTACATGTAATGGAGCCAAAATATTGCCTTAGAAGATGTTACCATCTTGCGGATTGAGATTTATTACACATCCTGAAAATGGTAAACAAGAATCCTCTCTCAATTTCCAAAGACTGCTTCAAAGATCAATAATTCCTTAATTAAGAGCCTCTCTCTCTCTCTCTCTCTCTCTCTCTCTCTCTCTCTCTCTCTCTCTCTCTCTCAACACACACATACACTTTGTCTATTGCAGACCATAGTTAGCAAATACGCGTATTATAAGCGTGCCATATTTTATAACGTATTTTTTTGTATTTTTATGAATATACGTGTAGATTTGTTTAAAGTTTTTTACAAAATCATATTATACACGTTTAATACGTGTATCGCATATTAAATGTGTATAATACGGCCACAGTTTATAAAAAATTAAAAATTAAAAAGAAAAATGTTAGGGTTTCCCCAAAGCATCTCTTGTCGATTGCCCAAACACTTTAAACAATTGTTAGGGTTTCCCCAAAGCAAAATAGAGTCTTGTTCCCCAAATCCCTTTCCCCTTGTTAACCAAAACCCTTTCATGGCCGTTGGTATGCGAAGATCTTGCAAGCATATAAGTGGATAAGCCCATCTATGCCTATTATGTAATTGGCTTCTATTTTATTAATTGGTTCTCATGGTGTCTTTTGGGCTCGGGCAAGAGGGTGATAGACCCCTTTACGGGTCTTTCCGATTCTTCTCTTGGCCAAGAGATTTTCTAAGCAGGCAAGCCTCCACTATGGCGAAACTTTTAGTCTAGTTGTCAAGCCAACAATGATTCGCACGATGCTCTCTCTTGCGTTGCTCTATAACTGACCAATCTGCCAATTGTATGTTCACAATGCATTCTTACATGGCACTTCTACATGAAATTGTTTATATGTCTCAACTTGTTAGTTTCTTTAATCCTCTCCATTCGGATCATGTTTGTCATCTTCGTCGATCTCTCTATGGGTAAAAAACAAGCCCTGCGGGCGTGGTTTACACTTTTTTGCTCTTATCTCTTTTAGATGGGCATCACTACTTCAAAGTCAGATGCCTCTATGTTTTTGGCTTATCACCCCAATGAGACCGTGTTCATTCTTATATATGTCAACGACATTATTA
>CM053269.1:42340432-42587955 GCA_028583415.1 Protea cynaroides | reverse complement strand
TAGGATTTCTTAACCATTCAAGCATAAATTTCAACTTGAACAATGAACTTAATCATGCACAAGCATAAATCACATCCATAAACTTTAATCACACCTAAACTACGATGGTGAACCTGATTTTCGAAATAAATCCGTAATACGTAGGCAATCTGATGGATACAGATTCGGTTCAATGATATCAAACCACTTGGTTTGGTTTGGCTTAACAAATAAAGTCTAGCATAGGAAATGTATAGGAGACCGATTTCGATCGGGCGGTTTGGGTGCCTAACCCCTTCCATAATCGTAACCTGACACTTACCCAATCTCTGATGGACCAGAATTCCAATCTAAGGGTCATGAGTCAATCGAAGTCTTACCTAGGGGTGAGATTTCATATTTCTAAGGTCCTAGACCAAAATCTAGGTGGCGACTTCTAAAGATTTTCATCTTTGTCCTCACAGAGTATCGGCATTGTTGTACCACATGCACCCATACCAACACGTAAGCCCCTATTGGTGAGGGCTTGCAAACTGGGCTCGCAACTAACCAATCCTAATGTCAAATAGTGTATCCAAGGCCTCACCCTAGCATCCCTCAATACGTCTATAGAGATAGAGCCAAGGCCCCCCGGCAGAGTCAGAGACTACACGGTCCGAAACCACCTCCCCTGATGCCCTACGACATAATAGCTATGCTAAGGTAATGGCGATACGACGATGTTAATGGACAAGACTTGAGTATAGATAGAGCTAGAGTCTGGTGACCAAGAAAAATCATAGTGTCACGTCCTCCCCCTGATACCCTACTCGCATCAAGTACGCTAACCACACACAAACATTCACATGCCTATTCCTAGTTTCATCATCATCATTATGTTACAAATAAATAAAATTAAATATGCATGAATAGTAATAGCAGAAATATTGAATGACATGTTAAATGCACAATACACGCATACATGTATAGAATCAATCAATCATGGTATCAGACTCAATAAGCAAAAATAACTTTTTATTATCCAATTAGTTTAGGTCTTGTTCCTGCACTTGACGCTTGTTTGATAGTTCGCTCCACGTTACAAGGTCCAAACGTGCTATCACAAGGTCCTACACGATATTAAGGTTTAGTTAGAATAGGTTTACGTTGGTTGAAAAACCAATAATGGCAAAACACATCTCACAGAGCTGACCGGTCACAGTGCCGGTCGCAGCACTGTAGGGAAACCTGCGACCGGTATGGTCGATCAGTCCCCACAGACCAGTCCCCGGGAAGTACCGGTCGCAGTACCTGTCACATGTGGTGCGACCGGTATGGTCGACCGGTATGTCTCTGGAAGACCATACGTCCGGTTTCTTTACTTTTGTCGATCGTCCCCTAATGATCCTAGGGTTTCTTCTACACATTCTAGGTCTGAGCATTGCGTTAGAGTTGTTTCCAACTCCATTAAAGTCTTAGTTTCGATGGTCTCAACCTAGAACTTGAATCTAGGGTTTACCGACTAGATTAGGGTTCGACGGCAAAATAGGGTTTAGATCAATACCTCGCTTTGCATGGTATTGATCCAACTACAATTAACCATTCTAGATTACTTATGGTAGAGGAAGGTTTGAGCACTTACCGTTGACTTGCGGTAACTTGTTCTTCGTCGAACGACAATGGTGGCTCTTGCCTCCCCTTCCTAGCTTCTTCTCCTTCCTAGGGTTTGTGAGGATCATGGAAAAGGTTTTAGGAGGTTTAGAGGGGTTTATATAGGCTAGGTTTAGGTTTAGGAAGCCTCCTAGCATTAGGAAAGTCCTTCGATTTAAAATTTGGAAAGTGGGACCCGCAGAGATCCGTTTCCAGATCTTAGTGGTCTGCTGCGCAGGCTATACTGGTCGATAGGTACCAAGACCGGTACCATCGACCGGTATGAATTAAAATACACTTAATTCGGTCCATTTTGTACCTGTTTGTCATCCGCTTGTCCTGTCTGGCCCGGTGATGATTGGAAGGCCTGTTACGACATGAATTCAAGGTTTAGATCGGGTTCATGGAGTGAGGGTCTTACACCAAGTGCGTGAAGAAACCACAAAGCTAGGTATGAAATCGAATCCAAAATCATCTAATTAGGAGCGTGTGGTAGCGTACCTACACAGGTGGGGTCGACCACACCTCAGAATAATGGGACCACTTGAGTCTGGGACGTGTGGTTGTAGTTTTTGAACGTGTGGTCGACGGGTTCTGCGACCCCACTTGCAACCACACGATGTTATAACCAACTCCGTGATTAGGAAACCTTCCTAATCTGAAGGGGGTTCTTTCCTAATCAAAGTAGGACCCTATATGGAGGGTTTTCCTCTATATATAGGACGTCCCATAGCCTCTTTCATTCTTTTAGAACTCAAACTGAAAGAGAGAGAAAGAGAGGAGGAGGAAGAGAATGAGAATTGAAGAGGAAGACTAAGAGAAGGAATTTCAGAGAGAACTCTGATTCTTCAACAAGTTTAAGATATGAAAATATCCCCTACATCAGTTGAATGCCTAGAATAGATCATGGAGGAGATAGTGATTCGAAGGAAGATCTAAATCCTAAGACCATGGACAAAACTCTCAGGGATCCTTGGAGAATGGATTAAAGTGAAGAATTATGTAAAAATATGAATTTTAAGCCATAGAACAATCATAGGAAGGATCATAATGATAGTTCAAGGAATCAAGACATGAAAGTATTGGATTAAGAGTGAAAAGTCGACCAGCACTAGTGGGGTCGCAGTTTGATCGACCACACGAGGCACATATGTTCGACCACACTCCCTCGGGGAGGTTCCAGGGAGGGTGTGGTCACATGATATGCGACCACATGTATCGACCCTACACCCTGTGGTCACAGAAACTGAGACCACAGGTGCGGCCACACCTGCGACAACTCAGCTTCTAGAGGTCTGATTGATTCCAGATGAGACATTTAAACACTGTAATTAATGAATATGAACTCTAACTTAGAATCCATAAATTTATTAGGTTTCCAAGTGGTTCAAAAGTGATTTACAAAGCTTGAAAGAGGAACAACCATAGATCAAAGGTGAGGGAACAAGACCTAAACTAATTGGATAATAATAAACTGTTTATTTTATTGAGTCAAATGCCATGATTGATTCTATACTTGTATGCTTGTAATGTGCATCTCACATGTTATCCAATATTCTTGCTATTACTGTTCATGCATATTTAATTCTGTTTATTTATAACATGATGATGATGGGTGCACGTGGAACAACCATCGATCAAAGGTAAGGTGTTTGATCCGGACACTTTAGCTCTACCTCTATTCCATGGTAGGTGTACGTGGAACGACAATGATGTTCGATCCATTGGACGGATTCACACACTCGTGTATAGAGGTGCGGGGGCCACCAAACCTTTCTATAGCACATTGTAAATTTAAAAATCAGACCAAAGATATGAATTGAATGCATGCATATATTTGTTACATTGTTTTGTTTGGTCACTGAGTCGTGATGTGTGTTCACCCTTTCGACGTCGAATATTTTTAGTTCTTGATGCAGGTCCTACTGTGGAAGATTATATGGACATGCCGACGAATGGATACATAGCGGCGATGGACGTGGAAGCTATGGAAGAAGTGCATGATCCGTCGTGCGAGTGCAACTCATGTTTTTTTTATTAGCTTAGTTGTTTAGTTATTGGAACATTTAATTGATTATTCTATTTTATTTTATGTCTTGAGGCATATTGGAGATAATTGGATACTTAATTATGCTATCACTGTTAGATATTCAGTTCATTAGTATTAAAAACTTCCGCTATAGTTTATTTACTCTGATTTTGCTTGTGCAATGTATCTGGTTTAATCGAATGGGCACGATCTATACGAGATCCTAATTGCACCATTGATTTATGAACGATTCATCACATCATTCTGATTGGTTTAGAATTATAATCTGAGAGTGGGAGTATGAATCATTGGGAAAGGACTTACATTTGTCAGTCAAGGAAAGCATGTCAATAGTAGATCCGTGGCTCATTATCTAAAAGGCTATAGTAATGAATCCTCTCTGACGTTGTTTCCCATCTATTATATAATATTGGTTCCTTTCGTTTGTGGAGATCTTTTTCCCATCTATTATATACCGGTTCCTTTCGTTTTCCAAAGCAGAAACGTGATTAAGAAATTAAGAACAGTGATCAAATTAAATAAGATGAAAGGGCTCAAGTTCCAGTCCCAATAATCTCATGAATCATGCATGCATGCCTTTGCAAACATGAACATCTACTAGCTAGGTGTCCAATGGTTGATGAAGTGTGGCTTCAAGTCGTTATTTACATAAAATGTAGATTGACAACCAATTTGCAATGTACAAAGAATTATAATGATAAAGCAAATTTCTTGGGCTAAAGTTTTATGGTTGTGATTGGACTAGTTATTTTTCATAAAAAAAAAATAAATAAATAAAGAAGAAGAAGAAGAAGAAGAAGATTGGAATAGTTATTCATGTTAATACAGGGATACTTATTCGACCAGGAGATAGGTGTTCTATTTTCATTCTAAAATCTATTTTCTCAACTAGCAGGTACAAAACGATTTCTATTTCTATCCCATAAATTGTCCTCATAAAAAAATTCTCATAAATATAATAGAAATTATAATAGAAATCATAGCAAAAGTGAACCTAACAAGGATAATGATTCATTATGATACCCCTTGTAATTGATTAAAAAATCAATTTGATGAGTATGGTGTGGGAGAGGGGGGAGCTTGCCAACCCCACAGAAAATGTGAGGGATGTCCTTCACAAGATAACACAAGTATATCCCTCATGAGTACCAAAAAAATAAAAAAATAAAGTTGCTCGACTGATGCTTGACGCGGGTTATAAAGATGTATAATTTGAGGTCCAAGGGCACATATGTCCGATCAGTTACTGAAGACGTACATGCTACTGTTACTATATCATGGGTGAAGTAAATGACCTTGCCACTAATACCATTACTCAGTGGTTGATAAACAACCATTCCACTAAGGAAAAGAACCGATTGAAATCATCCAAAGAACGGTTGAAGACAAAGGGTCAGGAACCAACTCCTCATTCTCTATAAAACAATCCAAACATCATAAGGTAGGGGATCAGATTTTTCTACTGTCCAGGACCTATTGACTCTCTTTCTATAATGACCCCTTTTCATATTGATTGATATTGCTTGAACTTAATTTAGGCATTGGAGTGGTCTTCCCGAACCCCAAGTTCGGGCACTCTTATGCTTTCCCCTCTTGTCACTTGCAGTATAAGCCCCACCTTAGAAGATTAGTCTAGATTCTTACGGCAATAGTTTGGTGATAGTGGGTGCTTCACCTCTTTCCACTTCTGTAACCTCCTATAACCTGACTCCGTACCCAGACTTCTAGTCACAGACTAAAATATGGAGTTATTCTTACTTGTCTCAATGGTGAGATGGGCAGTACGGGTCCTTGACCCTTATTCCAGGTGACGACTCATTGTTTTTCATTCTCTTTTGATGACAGAAAAGACTGATCAACCCCTCCCCCCCCCTCCTCATAACCCAATCAAATAGAAATGACAATTTTGTCGTGCAATCTGTGATTACAAACTAATGTACGAAATGAGGCCCAAGTCTCTATCGGCTGTGGTATTCACATATATATACTCGAGTCCCTCCATTTACTAGTTTGAATTTTTGAGATAGAAACTTAACATGGTATCAGTGCTTCAAGTTCTCTCCTTACAATCATCCAAAAGAAAAGACCACATATGTCCCATGTACTGCCACTTAAAAGACGGGTAACATGTGAGGGGGATTGTGGGGAATAATTTCCCATTGGTTAAGTCTTGAACATTAGGTGCTTTATATACTTGAGAGTTCCTCTATTTACCAGTTTGAATTGTTGAGATAGAAACTTAATACTCTTGTACTATTGGTTTTTTTGTTTGGCGGGGTTGAAATGCCAGCTGATCCTGCCTGGATTCGATTGAAGCCGATCCCATGCAACACCGTAAGTGAGCTTGGTTTGACCCATTTTTTTACTCGTGAAGATGGATTTTTAGGGCTTTTGTGGCTGATCTGGCTAGATCTAGGCCAATCGGACTCGAAATTAAATAGAGTCAGCATACTATAACCATGACTCCAAGTCATGAATCTTTTAAGATAGGAGGATCCTATTGTTATTGTGTTCAATGGTTTGACTTCAATTCCATCCTTAGTAACTAACGGATAAATTGTACTATGTGGATCTTGTGTAACACACAAAACAATAAATAAATTCTTCCTTTACCCAAAAAAAAAAAAAAGAAAAAAAAAAACCCTCTTAAGATAAAAAAAAAATTATGTACACATTGCTGGTTATATACTTTATCACAGACTTCCTTTCCTGGTATCTCTCATCCCGTTCCCTCTTGCCTGTGTGACTTACTTACCATGAATCATAACAGACTCCCGTTTTTAGCGACCAACGGTTTGGCATGTAAATCCCCTGATCCTTAATAATAATGGAAACTACTACGACTCAAGTCTTTGTAACAATTGGATTTACTCATAGAACGGGACCCACTTACCTAGGGAAATGGGTCCCATGTATCTGGGAAGATCTCAATCAAAATTATATTAAGCGTAAAAATACCCTTATTTATACGTGGAGCCCACTGTGAAACATGTGTAGACAAGGTAAACCGTACAAAAGGCATCAATGAGATTAACCAACCAATCAGATTTCGTTTCCCCTCAGACCCTCTAGAAACTTAAAAAAAAAAAAAAAAAAAAAAAAAAGAGGTCCCCTCTTTCCGCATATACTTCCAGGCTGCCAGCATCTCTTGTTATGCCCATAAATTTAATTTCTTTTAAATCCCTAAAAAATATAAATAGTAAACAAACTGAAAAATATTTTACAAAAACTCCCTCCATTCTCTCTCTTCACTCTTCAATTGACTTCAGGTTTAAGATTTTAGCCTTCCAGCACTCCTTCCTGTGACTCTTCTTCTTCTTCCTAACTCTCTCTCTCTCCTCAGCCATTCTCAGCGCATGGCGCGGAATACTCCTATTCTACATCACCATCACCACGACCTCTACTTCCATCCTTTTCGGTCTTCTTCTGCTTCTTCTCAGTCTATCTCACTAAACTTTTTCAATGTTCATCCCACAACAATTTGTCTCAGAAGAGACCTTACCTCTTTCTCCTCCTCTTTAAGTTCATCTTCTTATCCTTCTTTTTGTTCTGTGAGACGCGTTTCTACAGCTCCAGTTGAATCGGAATCTGTTCCAGAAGATTTTGATTTCCAGAATGAAATAGCACGTCTTCACAACCTTCGGTCCAGGCTTTCGCACGCTAAGAACCTCAGAGAGAAGCTTGGGGTACTTGACTTGGATTCCAGGGTGAAGGATTTCTTTGGGACTAAGGTTTTAACTTCTTTCAATGGGCTTGAGCTCTCTGAGTTGTTTCTGCTCAAGTGTTTAGTTGCTGCCGGGCAAGAACACGTTTTTGGTTCCGAATTTGATTTTGTCGAGAATGAATTCGATCCCGTGAAGGGCTCCTTGAAGTCTGCGCTGTATGTTTTAGTGGATATGATTGAGAATTTGGATGTTAATAATGGTGGTGTTGAAGAGACAAAAAGTAGGGGTCATGACAGAGTTCTTGCACCGTTGAAGAAGCTTTTGCGGACCTTGCAAGAAATTGAGCAGTTTTACGACTGCATTGGTGGAATTATAGGGTAAGTTCGTCTCTGATCAGTATCATGTGTGGACAATTTCTTCGTTTGGTTTCTATGTTGTGTCACTGCAGACTGACATGCATCATAAGTTTGAATTCCTTAGAAATTTTAAAACATTATGTTCTCGTTTTATGCAAAAAATGCAATTGAATGCTTAATTCTCATCAAAACTCATTCCTAATTGGAAAAAAAGGTGTATCTCTTGCATTTAGTCTTGTTGCAGCTACTTTCTGACTAATTCCCTTGTTTAGTGGGGTCAGGCTTATTGCATTTACTCTTTCAAGTATGAATTGCAGTTATCAGATAACCGTATTGGAGGTGCTATCCTCTTCATCATCGGAAATTCAGACCATGAGCTTGTCTCAGCACCTAGACGACAGAGGGAAATACCAGTTCCAAGAAATTCATGTTCCTAGAGGACTGGATCTTTCTCGAGATACTGAATATGCATCTCAAGCTGCTCTATGGGGGATTGAGGTTTGGCTAGATAATTGAAATTTTTTTTATCGTGCAAGCAGAGATCTTTCATTATCTATTTGTGTATTTATCTTCCAATCTAAACCTGCGGAGGTGTATCTTAATAATGATGGTTAAGATTCCATTATTGACAGGGATTGCCGGAGCTGGGTGAAATTTACCCTTTGGGAGGTTCTGGGGATAGACTTGGTTTGGTTGACCCTCATACATGTGAAGCTCTTCCTGCTGCCATGCTTCCTTACTGTGGACGGACCTTATTGGAAGGTCTCATAAGAGATCTTCAGGTATAAGATCTCTGTTAATACTGTAGCAATTATTCTTCCCTTTGATAAGAAAACAACCCTGCAAGATTTGGGATCATTATTGACAGTAGTTGTACTTGATTGCATTTAAAGTGATATTTATGGATCTCTCTCACTATGATCAGGCTAGGGAGTTCCTCCACTTCAAAATCTATGGAAAGCAATGCATCACCCCTGTTGCAATAATGACAAGTTCAGCAAAGAACAATCATGAGCTCATTACTTCTTTATGTGAAAGACTCATGTGGTTTGGAAGAGGTCGATTAAGCTTTAAATTTTTTGAGCAGGTCTGATGAGGATATGAGGTCACTTTTGTCCTCTCTCCTTAATGAATAATACATTTTTAATTATTTCCGTATCATACAAATAATATATGCTCTTGGTGTTTTGTTTGGGTACTTCCAGCCACTAGTTCCAGCCGTGAGTGCAGAAGATGGCCAATGGTTGCTTAGCAAACCTTTCAGTCCAGTATGCAAACCTGGGGGCCATGGCGTAATATGGAAACTTGCATGTGACAAAGGAATTTTTCAATGGTTTTATGATCATGGAAGAAGGGGTGCAACAGTCCGCCAAGTCAGGTTATCATTGGATAGTCTATTTCTGATATGATATTCCCCTTTTTCCTGTTTCCGGGCTTCTGGAGATTCAGTTGGGCTATGACCATAGCATAGATTAAGAAGTATGACATTATTATGTGGTGACTTTGCAGTAATGTTGTGGCTGCTACAGATTTCACTCTTTTATCATTGGCAGGGATAGGTCTACACGGTAAAAAGGTAAAGAGTTTCTTTAATTCTAGAACTGTTTGCCCACCTCCCTCTTTTTGTTGGCTGTGACTATATGAAACCAATAGATATGGTGTCTGATTGTAAAACAAGTATTAGATCCTTAATTTTAACAAAAAATGTAGTGGGCAAAGCTATTTATTGGTCTGATGGTCCTACAAAAAGTAAGCATAAAGAAGTAAGAATTATAGGCAAGTACATGAAACTAAGGAGTGCTAGGGAATTTGTGGATGAAAATGGATGAGTTTAGAGCATGTCTATATGTGGTTGATGTCGTATTCACATTTTAGGTTGAATCGCTCAGGTCAGAGAGGAATCACTCACCCTCTCATACAATGCTTTCTTTATCTCATAGTTTTTTCTATCTACGGAATGCAAAAGGCGTCAAGGGATGTAGAGATCGCACCAATCAAGGTATCGGAAAACTGACGGGGGTGATAGTCTAGAACACACGCAAGGTAGAATTTGCTTCTTTAAACCTTTCGCTTGAAAGTCCGCTCACATTCCCCTCCTAATCCAGCTAGAGTGCACCACTAAAGATAAGAGGTGAGACCTCGACAACTTTTTCCACCGTGGTTGATGCGCTCCCAGGGTTAAAGATACTTTAGTTACGACAGTTGTGCCTTAGTCACGTCTTTAGAGTTGCCCCCATCCTCTTCAGCAGAGCCATTAAGGAAATTGGCAAAGAATAGGGTTTAGAGGATGTGTAATTGAATTTAAGAAGAACCTAACCAAAAAGCCATAATGGATTGATGGAAGGATCAAAGGAGAGGTTTTGACAAGTTTGAAAATCTATCCTATTTGTACTAGTATGTTTAGGCCCTACGCTGCTCCAAGTATCATGAATAAGGTTTGAGGTGCTGGTTTCGAGCCCTAAAAGTGTTTTTCTTGTTTTTTTTTCTAGCCTTTTTACCATTTTACACCTATTTTCCACATTAGTTTTAAAGAAAAACATCCAAAATGATATATGCTAGTTTGGACCCAGGTTTGCTAGTGTACGTTAAGACTTGGTATTGTGTCTAGAGTTAAGTAGGCAATACTTATTTATGATCAATATCATTTAAGTAAATATTTAAACAAACACCTCCAATTTAAATCCAATATAATAGTTATAAATTTTAAGTTCCAAAAGGATTAGAAGTTTACTTTCCAGTTTAAGACAAAAACCGGATTTTTGGGTGCTGGGGCAATTTTCAACTTCCAAATGTTAGGATTTTTCCAAAATCTAAAAATTTCATAAATCTCATTTTAGTAAAGCATCACTAAAAACCAATAGTGCACCAAAATAATCTCATGCTTTGATTCTAAAAAAATATTTTCATCAAGGGCGACTTTAAACAGCATTCACCTACTTCAAACAAGATTTGATCATAGCATAACTCATTCAATATAACTTGGATTCAAGCAATTTTGAATTTGTTGCAAAGCTAGCATAATCAGCTTTCCAAAAAATCCAAAATTGCTTGAATCCAAGTTAAATATAGGAGTTACACTCTAGTCATGCCTTGTTTGGAATACCCAAATGCTATTTAAAGCCGTCTGAATGGAAATAATTTTTTAGGCATCAAAGCAAGCGATTATTTTGTTGTAGTCTTGGTTTTTAGTGATGCTTCACTATAATGAGATTTTTGAAATTTTTAGATTTGGAAAAAAATGTAGTATTTGGAAGTTGAAAATTGCTTATGTACCCAAAAATCTGATTTTTGTTCTGGAACTGGAGGGTTGACTTTTTATTCCTTTGAAATTTGAATTTTAGACTATTTTTATTGTATTCAGATGGAGAGGGTTTGCTTATTTATGAATAAATCTTAAGTAAATGTTTCTAAACTTAAATGATATTAATCGTAAATAAGTACAGCCTAATAAGTAATAAGTCTTGCTCATGTGTACTGTCTAATAAGTGTGTTCCTAGCTTTAGAATCAAAATCTGGTCGAGTTTGGGTTGAAACTTGTTGAAATAGACAGGTTTTGATCAAAACCCAGCCTTTTATAAGGCTGGGTGGGTGGACCAAAACCAAGTCGAAACCAGGTTTCGGTCGAAATCTGGTCGAGTTAGACCAGGTGGTACTTTTTAGTACCGACCTATGACTGGGTTTCGATCAGGGTCGAAAACGAGTTATGTCGGTCGAAATCAGTGGTTTCGATTGGCACCTCAAACCATGATCATGAATGGACAAAGGTTTGGTGGAAGTGGATTTAGAGGTAAAAATTGATGGTAGAAACTAATGCGTTATTGTTGGATGTCAACCATAATGTTCTTTTATGTATGAGTATGTCAGACATGTTGCCTACGACATAGCAAGGAATAAATGAGTTGCAGGCATGCTACCGTTTTTCCTTGGATTTTGAAACGGTTTTTGAACAGCCACTGTCAATCACAAATATTGCGAATCAGGTATTACATGAATGTGAGGGACAAATTGCAAGACTAACTTGTATCAATTGTCATGTGGGAATTGGGATATGAACTTATTTTAATTTCTTACATTCTTTGCAACAGCAAGTGAAACTTTTTTTTACTGATAAATTGCAGAGAATTCAAAGGTCTAAACTGGTGTAACTCATGCTTCTTTGAAGAAGATTGAAATCTCTGAAGATGGGGGGTGACTCACACTGATTCTCACTCTTCTGGCTGTGTGGAGGAGTGTGCTTCACTTAGCCTTTGTGCTTGTTGTCTAAGTCGGCCTTTTTCTCCATAGAAGGGGTATATACAAATGTTTCTTGCTCAAAGATATAAGTGCTTGCACTTGTAGAGTTCCTTTATCTGGCTGTCTTCATAAGACTGCGAAAAAGTCTTATCACTGAAGGGGTATTAAACCTATCCAAAGGCTTGCTTACGAGAATAAGTTCCTTCCTTCGGTTTTATTGTCATGAAGAGTTTTGCTGTCCACCTACATCAACTAGTTTTAATAGTTTAAGAGAACTTTGTTTGGTGGCCTGTAAGTGCTTCTTGCAGGCTTGTAATGTAGGCCTCAGTGAGAGAGAGAGATGGGTTGGGTCCGCCATATTCATTTAAGAATAAAGGGATGGGTTGGGTTCTTTGGAGATCCCATTGGCATGTTACATGAGTACTTTTGTGGATTAATAATGTGGATGGATACTGAGGGGACCTAAAATTACCACAGATTAGATTACAATTTAGATATTAAACATTCGTTCCTGTGAAGGTCACCTTGACTAGTTCTTGAGAGGGAATTGTTAGTTCAAATTATACCAAAATTTCCTTGTGTCTGTTCTGTATAGACATTATTTTCTTGTTCATTGGTCAGAGCTGCAAACAGTTGGTAATTATATAGTTACAAATCAAGTAAGATTTGCTTTAGATTTTTTTTTTTTTGCCACTATTAGCGTAATAAAATAAAATACTATCCTAACTAATTGCTGACTTAGTCAAAGCAGTTTGTCCTAATCATGTGGACTCCTAGTTAGTTTATTAGTTTCCTTTACCAATTAAGTTTGTTAGTTTTCTTTTCCTATTTTTGAGTTTACTTTGTTATTAGTTTGTGACTAGGACTCTGACTTGTAGAGTCCTAGACCCTATCTAATAGTTGTTTTCTATTTTCTATAAATATAAATTACAAGGAGGCGAGCAGCACCAACTAATTTGATTCTGCTCTCTCTCTCTCTCTCTCTCTCTCTCTCTCTCTCTCTCTCTCCCTTTATTTCTTCTCTTATTTTCTATTTTGTTGCATGGTATCAGAACGATTGATCTGATCTACTATTTTGAGAGTTGTTTAAAGGTTTCCGTTTTAGTGTGTAGCCACCATTGTTATTGCTGCATCTTCCTTATTAGTTTCTGATTTGATTAAGTTTTGATTTGTTCCTACTACTGCTGCATTTGAAGGAGTTTCGGTTTGTTTTTGAATCTCAGTTTCTGGTTCTACTTTGTATGTTTGAATCTGGCCAAAGAATTGGTTCGATGCCCTGATTCTTATTCCTAATCTGAGTGTTTCCTCTTTGGTTCGATTCCCTAATTTTATTCTTCATGACTGGTTTAATTATCAAGTAAGTTTCTGATCTCAGATCTGTTTTCAGTCCATTACTGTGATTTGAAAATTTGCAACTGGTTTTAATCTCCATTATCAAGTATCTACCTTGCTGCTGTTTAGCTTCCGATATGGTTCAATATTATTCATGTTTTGTCGACTCTATCATAACCTGGTTCTGTGGTTTTCTTCCATACTTGAATACCTCGAACTGGTTGTTAATGAAGCCCATCGACTTGTGATCTTATTGCTGCTTTGTTTCATATTATTTACTTTAGGATTTGGGATTATATGCTGATTCTTGCTGCTGATCATCAATTACTATTGGGTTTGAATTTATAATCTGATTTCTAAGTTAGATCTGCTTGTCAGATCTAAAACTGTTCTTCATACTAACATCAAATCTGCTGCTGGTTTACGTATGTTTTGACTTCTAATTATCTGTCCATCAATTATTAGTATTTTCTATATTCTGATCTATTATTGCTGAATCTGTTAAGTTACAGCCCACTGCCATTGATTGCTAGTTTAATAATCCTAATCTAATTCTATTTACTGCTGTTGACATTAACTTATAGACTTCTATCAGTTTAGTGTTTTCTTGGTATTTTTTCTAATCTCCACACCTCATCCTGATCAATTTTGTACTTGGTGACCAATCCTAGTAGACTAAAGGTCAGTTATTGGTTTTTTAATTACTGCTGAAAATCCACTTGCATCATTACCATATGCTTAGTCACATTAGGACTTCACCATATTTCTTAATCCAACTGTTGGATGGTTTTGAAATTTGGATATTTTGTTTCTATTGATATTTTAATCTCTATCCTACAGTTTGACGTCTCCCGCCATAATTTGTTCACGTAGAATGCTCCATGTGAGGGGGAGATGGAACATATACTTGGCTTATGTTCGTATCCGCTTGTGGAAGAGATACTTTTATCATTGTTCAGCCTACTTATTGCATTTGATGCAACCTACTTCCTTTTGCTCATGATGAAGCCTATTATATTTTGCTCATGTCGAAGCCTACTACCGGTTGCACGTGATGCAACCTCTACTACTTGCACGTGATGCAATCTCTATTACCTACACCTGATGCGACCTCTACTACCTTCATGTGATGCAACTTCTACTACCTCTTTGATTGTGTTGGAGCCTACTTCCTTTTTGGGGTTTGCTACGTGGGCCTATGATGTTGCTACTATCTACTACTATATACTCTGCTCTTGCTACTACAACTGCTACTGTTGCTTCTGCTGCTAGCTTGTTATTGTTCCAATCTGAAGCTCTCACATTCCCCCATGCTCTAACTTAAGAGAGAGGGAAGGGGGGTGTCAACGTAATAGAATAAAGTACTATCTTAACTAATTGCTTTGACTTAGTCCTAATCGTGTGGACTGGTGGACTCCTACTTAGTTTATTAGTTTTCTTTGTTAGTTTCCTTTATCAATTAGGCTTGTTAGTTTCCTTTTCCTATTTTGAGTTTACTTTGTTTTTAGTTTGTGATAGGACTTTGACTTGTAGAGTCTTAAATCTTATGTAATAGTTGTTTTCTATTTTCTATAAATAGAAACTACAAGGACAAAAACAGCACTAACTCCTCTCTCTCTCTCTCTCTTTCTCTCTTCTCTTCCTTCATTCTTATCTTATTTTATTTTGTTACTCCATTGGTCGGGCATAGATTATTTCGCTGTTGTTACGATATGGCCCATTAGGCCCATATCGGTATCGGTTGGGCGGTAATTACCGCCAACGATACCTATATGGGTGGTTTAGTTTTCCTTTTTGTTGTTTGGTTGTTTCCTATTATGAGTTTATTGTATTTCTCTTTTTAGTCTTCTCTTATTATAGTGACTTTCCTTGTAATAGATGTTTACATTCTCTATAAATAAAAGTGATTAAGAAGAGAGCCTTTTTATCAGTTTCGGCTACAGCACATTGTTGTTGTCGAAATCTCTCTCTCCTTTTCTTCTTCTTCTCTCTTTGTTTTTTAGTTTGTGAGCTTGTTGTTCATCTCTTTGTGGAATTGTTACATGGTATTAAAGCGATGATTGGTGGCGGATGTGAGTATACTGGTCTGTACTACTTGGAACACACTGATCACATTCCTACTGTCGCAACTGCCTCCACTACTATCCCTCTTCAATGGCACCACCAGTTTGGTAACTTATTTCTGTCTAAGAAGAAAGTTCTTATCCCTAGTTGCAAGTCTCTCTCTACTCTACAATGTAAGACTTGTAAATTAGAGAAACATCATCGTTCGTCTTTTTTTACTAGTATTACATCTAGGAATTCTAACCCTTTTTCTTTAGTCCATTATGATATTTGGGGTCCTTGTCGTATCCTCAATAGGCTAGGGCTTTCTTATTTTGTAACCTTTGTAGATGATTTTTCCAGGATGACCTGGTTCTATTTAATTAAATATCGTTCTGAGTTTCTTATTATTTTTCAAGGGTTTTATATAGAAATTTTAAATCAGTTCAGGGTTTCCATTAAGGTCTTACGTACAGACAATGCTCTTGAATATGTTTAAACAGCTGTTTTTGATTTTTGCTTTGAACATGGCATAATACACCATACTAGTTGTGTCTATACCCCTCAACAAAATGGGGTTATTGAACGTAAAAATCGACATCTTTTGGATATTGCCTGGTCTCTGATGTTTCATATGAATGTACTTAGATTTTATTAGTGTGATGCCGTCTTGACTACTTGTTATCTTATTAATCGGATGCCCTCTTCCGTTTTACACAATAAAATTCCCTTCCGTCTTCTTTATTTAGATACTTCCTTATTTCATGTCTACCTTAGAGTTTTTGGTGGTACCTGTTTTGTCCATATCATGCATCCTAAATTGAGAAAACTTGCTCATTGCTTCCGTTAGTGTATTTTTCTTGGTTATTCCTATACTCAAAAGGAGTGACAACTAGCTTTTTCATTCCAGATGAAAGACTTAGGACTACTTCATTATTTTCTGGGGATTGAAGTGGTTTGTAGTAGTAAAAGTATTAGTCTTTCTCAAAGAAAATATGTTCTTGATTTGCTTTCTGAAACAGGACTTCTTGGAGCCAAACCAGCTGATGCACCAATGGACCCAAATTAAAAGCTTGAAACATGTGATAGTCCTAGATATTCTGATATCCATAATTATAGATGCTTGGTTGGAAAGCTGATCTATCTTACTATAACTCGGCCTGACATTTCTTTTGCTGTTGGAGTGGTTAACCAATTTATGCATACTCCTAAGGTTGCCTACTAGAAAACTGCCTGTAGAATATTACGATATCTCAAGAAGTCTCCTGGTACTGGTCTTATTTATCATCGACATCGTTACCTTGATATTGTTGGTTTTTCTGATGTTGATTGGGTAGGAGCTAATGGTGATAGGCGTTCTAATACTGGATATTGTACCTTTGTTGGAGGTAATCTTGTTACTTGGCGAAGTAAGAAGCAAACTACTATATCCAAGTCCAGTGCTGAAGCTTAATATCATCCTATGACACAGACTACTATTGAATTATTATGGATAAGAAATCCTTTGCAAGAACTTGGATTTCGTATCTCTGTCTCTTATGTGACAATCAAGCTGCTATCTATATTGCTAACAATTCAGTGTTTCATGAGGTACCAAACATATAGAGGTGGATTGCCATTTTGTTCGAGATGTTGTTATGAAGAAGCTAGTTGTCACTCCTTTTGTATATTCTTCAAATCAGTTTGCAGACATTCTTACAAAGCCCTTGTTCGGACCAGCATATCGGTTAAATTGGTACAAACTTGGATTGAGTGATTTGTACACTCGAGCTTGAGGGAGGGAGTTACGATATGGCCCATTAGGCCCATATCGGTATCGGCTGGGCCGCGATACCTATATGGGTGATTTAGTTCTTTCCTTTTTGTTATTTGGTTGTTTCCTATTATGAGTTTATTGTATTTCTCTTTTTAGTCTTCTCTTATTATAGAAACTTTCCTTGTAATAGATGTTTACATTCTCTATAAATAAAAGTGATTGAGAGTATAGCCTTTTTATCAGTTTCGGCTACAGTACACTGCTGTTGTTGAAATCTCTCTCTCCTTCTCTTCTTCTTCTCTTCAATCTTCTTCTCTCTTTGTTTTTTGGTTTGTGAGCTTGCTGTTCATCTCTTTGTGGAATTGTTACAGCTGTAGTTGTTAATATATTTTATATTTTCATCTTTAGGGTCATTAAATTTTCAATATTTGTCTAGTTTTGAAGCTTAGCAGTTTACGATCTTGGTACCATGTAATGTTATTATCCTTCCCTTTTATAAAGTTCTCTTGAGGAAAAAGGATGCTATTCCAACACTTACTACTGTATCTCAGAGTTTCAGTCGAAGTAATTTCTGTTTATATGGTTACTAATTATGCTAGTGAATTTTGTGTTTATTTTCTCTAAATATGCATGTTGCAGAAACTTGGGTTTGCGTCATGTAGCAGGAGGTTGGGAGCTACAGAAGGCGTTAATGTTCTCATTGAAAAAAAGAATCTTGATGGGAAGTGGACATATGGTTTATCATGCATTGAATACACTGAGTTTGATAAATATGGCATCACAGATGGTCCCATTTCTCCTGACAGGTATATAATGTATATCCTTCAAGATTTATTTTTATGCCGTGATGTTTGTCTTCTTTTTTCACTACAACTTCCATACTATATAACAGTTTTTTTTATGGAGTTTAACATTTGAATTGCATGAATGAGCATGAATGAAATTACAATTCCTTGGGATACCATGTCAAGTGTTTTTTATACAAGAGGTGGAAAAAAAGCACGAAGGCTTCCAAGCTCTTGGAGGCACAAGGCATGTGTGCCCGTGCAACTGAATGAACTGTGACACTATTAAAAAAAAAAAAATACAAGTAATATGTCTAAAGCAGTCCTTAGAAGCTGATGTTCTGCTCAAGCAGAAAAGCCTCTAAACTATATCCAAGGAGGTTTTTTTTTTTTTTCTTCCCCTTCTTGGCTTCAATTGGATGATCTTGTTGGTACAGAATATCAGGGCAATTCTATTATGTTACCGGTTTAATATTAAAATTCTGATTTTTTTTATCAGGGGCCTGGTCTTATCAATGGGTAAGTGTGGTTGATGAGCGAATGATTCCCATAGCCAGAATCTCAGTGAACTGATTAGAACCAGAATTCAAACAATGAGAATATATGGAAACTAAAATAACAGGATCCAGCCCAAGAATGGATTATCAGAACAGGTAATGATGATGTAAGCTATAATAGATGATGGAAACAATGTATCAAAAGATGGAATCAATCTAAGGGAGAGATTAGAAGATATGATGGAAGTAATGGATCCTGGAAAAACAATAGCATAACAGAACTGAAATCGATGCAATGCTGATAACCAGAAAACATATTCAGTTAGTACTATTGATAGGCAGTCATGGAAGAATCAATGGTATGAAGGGGATGGAATAAAACAAAAAAGTAAAAAGAATAATTGAGGTTGATGATGTATGGACCAGAATTGGAACAAATGCAAGAAATTAACTTACCTGATGATTGAAGAAGAACATAAACAGAAAATAAAATATGGACCTTAGGCATCTCACCTAGGAACTTGTTGACATCCCATCAACCTTTCTAGTCTCCCACTAGCATAGCTGAATCCCACAACTCCATTCTGAGTTTCACAGAGAAATAAAGGCAACAACCATAACTTTAATTCATAATTTCGTCCTCAGGCTTGTAGCCCCTTACAAACCTATATAGAAGACTTAAAACATGAAGCAAACTAGTTCGAAAACTCATCCGAACAATAATTTACCTTAAAATAACTTAAAACACTTAAAAGCAATAAAAGACTTAAAATATTAGAAGTCTTATCCAACTAGATAAAGACTTATCTAACTAGACTTGAGATGCTAACACACTAATCCCGTACTCTTACCTTCTACCCATAGTTTAGGCCCATCAAAGTGGCCTATTACAATGAAAACCCATGGGATCAAGGCCCAACATACGTAATCCAACCCAAGGCTTTTTTTATTTATTTATTAAAATAAGTCCATTGCTATGTTGTATGTGCATCAGTGGTTCGTGTAATTTCTTGTATTGATTAGGGTAATTTGGGCTAGCCGTGTGTAATAAAGGTGGATAATTGCTGTTAGGGTCTTTATTGGAGTCCTAGTAAAGGTAGGAATCATACTATTAGTAGTCTTTAACTCTATCGTGGTTCACATGTCATTTGTCTGTTGGGAATATGCTTGTAGGGGTATATTTATCATATGTTGTCGTTATAGGTGTATTGTGCTGTTTTATGTATAAGGGTAGTCATGTAATTTGTACCTTTTAAGTTATTGATTCATAATAAAATTGAGGTCTGTGTCCAAATGGGCATAACACACTTTCACACTCTTCCCTTATTTTTCTCCTTTCTCTCATCTCTCTCTCTTCCACGGAAACTCCCTCACAAACACACACAACAACATCAATTTTTTCTTGTCACCTCCCTATCAAGCTGGGGCTGAATTAGAGAACTTTATGTGAAAACAGGAACCATAAGTACAAAAAATGAGGGGAAAAATAAACCAAAGAACCTTCACTAGGCAAGAGGGGGTGGGGAAGAAAGAGAAAGAAAATGATACAACCCTCAAAAATCCGTAGAGCACCTTCACTAGGCTTTGAGAAACCGCCAAATACATAGAAATCCTTACAGCATCTTTCCTTATCAGATCATTTGTGAAAGAATTATTTGATCTGAGAGTCCTTGAGAGTCTACAAGAATTATGAGAAGCAATTTATCTCATCTTCCTTCCCCCTCCTGGGTGAGTGGTCATAATCTGAACCCAAAGGATGGTGTCATCATAACTCAAAACAATAACCACAGAATCATTGTGACTTATTAAGTGTACCCCCACTGTATATGAGAAGATGTATTTGATTGGTACTGAGTCATTCAGTGTTTTGTATTGAACATGTCTCTCTATGGATTCAGTCTATTGGTTTTGTTGTCTTGGTTTATAAAATTAAGTTTATGCTGCATTTTATGCATTTGGTGGTTCCATCTTCACCTCTTCAAAGACAATCTGGATTTTTGATTATGTTTATGATATTTGATTTAATACCTCCTTTACCTAGATATTCTTAAACTACTCCAAGTGTAACCCTTGTTCCTTGTGTTTAAGTTTGCAGGAAGAGTTCCCTGCCAATACAAACATTCTGTATGTTGACTTACCTTCTGCAGAGAAAGTTGGATCATCCAAAAATACAACCTGTTTGCCAGGCATGGTGCTTAATCTAAAGAAGCCAATTGTATATGTGGACCATCTTGGTTTTGAGCATAGGTACATACTTTATTCCACAAGTTTCAGTGTTTCCATATTTTGCATTCTCATTTATGTGTGCAATGCTATGATCTTGGTAGCGTGTCGACAAGTCACCACTGAATTTTCTAGATTCCAATAATAAAACATGCCAGACTAAAGCTGTGTTTTAAGTTGTGTGCTAATTGGACTGTTCTATCCACCTGATGCAAACTATTGCAAGTTATACCTGTTCGATGAAACCCTACCAGTCATCATAGTGCAGAGGGAGGTCTGAATTATCTTTGTATTCTTTCCTTTGATATTATCCTTGAATGTATATTTGGTTGATAAGGATTACTGCCTAGTTACCACGAAATGATAGGAGCCAGTTCAGCTTGTCGAGCAAGATGTTGAAACTGCACTTGGGAAAAGTTTTATGAAAAAGCTAGAAGCATCTGTAGAAGCATCCTGATTTTAAGCCAAGGGATTATGTATTACCTATGCATAATAAGGTTGAGAATGAAAATTGGAGGTTGAAGAGGAAAGAATCAGAGATGTCTGATAACTGAATGTTGAAAAGTCTACCAGAGGAATAAAAAAAGAAAAGAAAGGGAAGGCGATATCTGTTAGAAGAAAGGTCCTGAAAAAATGTATTTTTTTTTAATATGACATAGGTGTGTTAATTGTGGATGGAAATGATATAATAGACAAGTAGAAAATGGTTACGCATTTCTAATGTTCAAGAACTGTATAATTCTTAACCCTCCAGTGATCCAGTGGTTTTAGGCTGGAGGGATTAGAATGGGGATCCCTCCTGTAGCATAAATCTGAATTGGTGGAAAGGAGACTTATAAAGGAAAAATAAGCCGTTTTTTAGACCATGGAGACAATGTTATTGTGATGGATGGGTTCTCACTATGTTTGTCCCAGAATGTATGTGATGCACTGCTAAAATATGATGTCATAAAGGTTGCTGCAGATTTTTCTTGGCATGGTATGATTAACAAAAGAAACTTCATTTGCCCCATTTCTAAGAAATCTTGGGCAAGAACACCAAAGGAGTTTGGTTCGATTGATTTGCTTGAGAACATTTATAAGATTACAACAGAGTCCTTTCTAGGGAGCTTCATGAAGAGTAGAACAGTAATTGATGAAATCCTTGTTACTAATAAATGTGTGGAAAGATGAGTATTTATGGAGGAAGGCAATGGTTAATGAATTTGATATTGAAAATCCAGAAAGGTATTAGTGACTTTGGCTTAATTCCATATCCCTTTAGCTGCTCCAGGCATGTTTTGTCAGATCTGCCTGTGTATTTTAGGGGCATTTTCCTCCTTTATGTCTTGCCATGTGTGGAAAATTCTTTACGTTCCCTACCTTACCCTGCCCCGCCCCGCCCCGCCCCGCCCCGACCTAACCATGGTTCGAAAACTTGACCGAGATGGGTCGAGATCTTGACCTCCTCGCTAGTCTCGACTGGGTCGAGATGAGAATTAGGTTTGAAACTGGGTCTTGACCAGTCTCGACCAGTTCTCGACTGGTTTCGACCAGTTTCGAACTGGTTTCGACAAACCTCGACCCAACTCGACTTTATTGAACCAGTTTCGACTGATTTAAGTGATAAAATAGGAGTCTCGGTCGAGGTCGATCTCGACCGAAACTCATTTTTTCCCTAAAATTCCTTCTTCTCCAACCCTGCATCTAAGGTTCGACAACCTTGTTCTTTGCAAATCTCTCCATCAAAGTGCTGTTGGAGCCTCATGTTGACCTGTTCTTGGCAAATCTAAGGTTTGAGGTATGATTTTTTTCCCTAAAACTTACTTTTTTACATGAATATGTTCAATATATGTTGGTTCATCATGAAATTTATATATGTGAGTCATTAGGCCAATTTACAACCTCATCCTTTCGAATTATTTTCTTGCATATATATTTTTTATTTTGATTTTCTGTTAAAAAAAAGGAATTTTCCAGCAATTAAAAATTAAAAATTAAAAATTAAAAAAATATGATAAATATTAATTAGATGGTGTTAAAAATATTTAAAAATATTATATGATGAACACCGTTGGCCAAACTACGTGGCCACGGTTTCATTTGTTTTCTGTATATATATATATATATATATATATATATATTTGTTTAAAAAATAAAAAATACATTTCTTAAATATTAATTGGTTTACTTTCAAAATAATATATGTTGAACACCGTTGGCCGATCTACGCGGTCACGGTTTCAGTTTTTTTTTTCTGTACATATTTTTATTTTTATGAATTTTTTATTAATAAATTTTATTTTCCAGCAATAAAAAATTAATAAAAAAATATTAATACTTATTTGTTGGTGTTAAAAATAATATATGTTGAATACCATTGGTCAATCTATGGTTCCATGTTGTCAGATTATATTTTTGGAAAAATAAATTATTTTTATTTAATATCCAAAATTATTAATAATATCTAAATAATTATGGAAAATTAGGAAAAATATTCTGTTTTCTTATAACATAGTTTTAAAATTTTGAAAACTAATTTCAATGTGTTTTGAGTTGTTTCACATATTTGATGCTTTTATGTTCTTCAATTTTAAGTTTTATTATTGTAAATCTATTGATTTAAATTTTTCTATTTATCATCTTATGTAATAGTGTCTCGTTCTAAATATTATGGCTGCTTCGGGTTCTCGTGAGGGAGGTGGTGATGCTAGTCGTACTGACATGGCTTGGCAGTATTGTACCACTATTAATGGTGATAGAAAGAAGACCCAATGCAAATTCTGTGGGAAGAAGCTTATGTCTGGTGGGATTACCAGACTTAAGCAACACTTGAGTGAGACTTCTACAGATGTGGAAAAGTGTGCTATAGTTCCTATGGAGATTACCAGGGCCATTGTTGCACAGATGAAGGGAGGCCAACAGAGAAGGGCAAAGAAAGAAAAAAATAAAAAACAATTTGAGGAAGCAATCCGAGGCACAATGCGTGGTTTGGATGATGATGGTTCAGATGATGATGGTTCAGATGATGATGGTATGGATATCAGGGGTTTGACTGAGCAAGAGGCCAGAGATCTGAGACGGGCAATAATGGCTAATAAAGTCAGCCATGAGATGGACATGGAAAGGTTGAGGCAAAGAGCCTTAGGGGAAGGTGGTAGTGGATCATTTTAGCAGCCTGAAGAACTACAAACACAGAGTAAGGGAGGTTGGATTCTATGTTTAGAAGATCAAAAAGTACTAGAGCATAACCCGATGCACCACCACCTATTACTAGGGATGAAGATTATGTTGAGATTCTACAGTAGGATCCAACAGTTTTTAGAAAGGTTGGCGCTAAACAGAAGTGATTGAAGAGTATGTGGAACTGAAAGGGTACAAAAGAATTTATTGGGGATGCCTTTTGCTAGGTGGTCCATTTATAATAATATCCCAGTAAATGCCAGTGGTGGCCCATACTATCAGCCTTTCTTTGATGCAGTTGCTCAGGCTGGTCCTGGTGTTAAAGCCCCCACTTCATATGAAGTGATGAATGTTTATCTCCCAAGAATTAAAAAAGAGCTAGAAGTATGGATAGAAGGGTTAAAGAATAACTGGGGTACATATGGGGTCACTATTATGTGTGATGGTTGGACTGGTTTCACTAGAAAGTCCATCATCAACTTCGTGGTTTACATTGATGGGAAGACATCATACTTGAAGTCTGTGGATGCATCTGCATGCACAAAAGATGCTAACTACATCTATGGATTGCTACAGACAGTGGTGGATGAAGTTGGTGCTACAAATGTGGTGCAAATTATGACAGACAATGACAGCAACTACAAGAAGGCAAGAGAGATGATGATGACTAACTATAATCTTTTTTGGACTCCATGTGCTGCCCATTGCATTGACTTGATGTTGAAGGACATGGGCAAGATCCAAAAAGTAAAGCAAGTGGTTGAATAAGCACGCCAGGTGACAACATTTGTATACAACCATGGCTATTTTTTGAACTTGCTGAGGGAGAGATGTGGAGGGGACTTGGTAAGACCCGGCATTACCAGATTTGCTACCAACTACATATCACTAAAGAGCTTTCAGGCAAAGATGGTAGGCTTCAGATCGATGTTTGCATCTGAGGACTAGTTTAGGTGGAGGGAATCCAGCTCTCTTGCTGGGATTCAGACTACTATAGCTTCAGAGGAATTTTGGAGAACACTGAAGGATGTAGTCAAAATCCTGGAGCCAATGGTGAATGTGCTGAGATTAGTAGATACAACATTCTAGCCCACCATACCACATTTATATGCTGTCATGGATATGTTGAAGGACCGTATAAAAACTGTGCTTCCACGTGGAAACAAACATTTTGTGAAGATTATCAAAGATCGATGGGAGAGTCAACTGATGCACCCATTGCATAAGGCTGTTGAGTATATTTAATAATGTCTTTAATTTAGTTTCACTTAATAGTTAATACTTTATTTTAATCTGGCGACTCATATTTTGCAGCATACTATTTGAACCCCAAGTATCAATATTCACATGTGCTTGGGCTCAATTCTGACCTTATCGGTGTAGTAAAAGATGTTGTGGCAAAATTGGTGCCAGATTATACTGGACAAGCATTGGTCAATCTGGAAGTGAGTTGTGTGGTTTAAGTACTGAATTATTTGAATATCCATATATTACAATGGCTAATGGTTATAAATTTTGAAATGAGTATAGATTAAAACGTTCAGAGATGGTCTTGGGAGTTTTGGAACTCCAACCGCAGTGGCTGGACGTGATAAGACCGATCCTGGTATGGAATTATGAAAATTCAAATTTCCAAGTAACATATCTTATTTAATATGTGTATTAAAATGTGTTCTTCTTCTTTTGCAGCTGAGTGGTGGTTGTTGTATGGCGAGCATGCAGCTGAGTTGAGGAGAATAGTAATCAAAGTCCTATCTCAGACATGTTCCGCATCTGGGTGTAAGCGAAATGTAGTATTTTCTCCCTTATCCATTCAAAGAGGTGGAATAAATTGGGCTCTCAACGGCTAAATGACTTGGTGTATGCCAATTACAACATGAGACTGAGGGTACAGTGCTTGAAATTTGAACAAAGAAATGAACAAGAGCTGATCGAGCTAGCCGATGTCTTCCAACTATCTTTAGATGAAGAGGATCCCTATGTGGAATGGGTGAGAGACAGAGCAGTTCCAATGATGGATGACCCTGGTGGGATGCCCGACCCCACTGTGTCTGCTCTGATGGGTTCTACTCTCCAGCGGTTTATGTCCTCGGATGAGGGTTGTGTACACGGACAGTCGTCTAGACCGTTTGACCCCCCAGCTGATAGTGACCTAGAAGGCGATGATGATACAATGGATCAAAGTGGCTGGTCAGTTTCTAATAGTGGTGGTGATGATGGTAGTGGTGGTGGTGATGAGGGTGGTGGTGGTTATGATGGTGGTGGTTGTGGTGATCCTAGACCGACTGTACCCATTATTAGATGGACCGGCTAGAGTCAGTATACACACGTTACACAGGATCCAGATCATGGTGAAAGCACATCTTCATCACGGCCTACGACTGGGTATACATGTAGGTCTCGTCAACGGGAATGCCCTTTGCAACCAGTGGAAGAAGAAGAAGATCTTTTCTTTAACATCATTCCTGATCCTGATATTATTCCTGATGTTGAAATTGATAGCATGTCCACAAGTTTTAGAGGACTAAGCATTGAGGGTAGTAGTGGACGGGAGCAGGGGCAGTGGAGTGCTCATGGATTTGGCACCACTTCGGCATACAGTTCTTATTCCGGTGATAATGACCGCATGATGGGAAGTGCATATGATTATTCCGCTGATACTAGTAATGCTACATCACAGACTGACTCAAACTTTGTGGACAGTCTCTTTTCAGTCCCAAATTTGCAGAGAACCACGCCCCCACACCAGCCAATACATTATAGTGAATTGTATCCAAGGTTAGGTATCTTTAGAAACTTCCTGGATCATATGTATGAGAAATATGTGGAAGACTACCAGACCTTCTATAGCCGAAGGATGTCGTGGTAGGACTTTGTTTATCAGACCGAGATATATTTTCTTCGGCAAAGTCAATCTGATCAGATGGAACCAGCACGCCACTCTACATATGATTCGATATTGGGATGGACTGATGGGAATGTATTATTTCATTTTGAATTTTTAAGTCTTTCATATAATGAGCACTTGTCGGTTATGTCATTTTGTGGGATTTGTGATTTATGAATGTATGATTTTTCGACAATGTGATTATTTTTTTTTGCTTCAAATGTGTTTATATATGTTAAATAAGTATTTTCCTGCAATATATAGCCTTAAAATGACTTTAATATGGCCTTAAAACATCAAAAAATGGCTTATATCATAAAAAAATACTTGTCGAAATTTTCATTTTAACCTTTGAGAGTTTCGGCAGGTTCTCGCTGAGATCTCGGTAATCTCGGTTTTCTCAAGGGTCGAGACACCCTCGACATCCGAGATTTCGAACTATGAACCTAACCCCCCCTAGAGTTTACTAGGAGTTATCCACTTAGTAATGCCTTTGAAATTTTATGTTGCTGTGAATTAATGTTCTTTATACAAATGAAGCGGCAAACAAGTTCCTTTTCTATAGTGTTGGTGTAATTTCTAATTGGTTTTCTTTTCACTCTATTCCAACTCTTATTAATGTGTGTGTGTGTGTTTGTTTTTTTTTTTTTTAATACAAAAATCCTAATTTTCATTACTTGTTTTTCATTGATGAATGCAACTTCATCAGTGCATCTAAGGGTGTGAATTTTGAACCGAAACCGTTTACCGCATTTGAACTGAACCATTTAAACCAGAACTGTTATTTTATCGGTTTGGTCTGGTTTTGAAAATTGAAACCGATCAATAAAAATCTGTTTGATTCTGGTTTTGGCAACTGAAACAGAATAATAATCAGTTTGGTTTGATTAAGTTGAACCAATAAAACCGTTCGTTCAGAAACAATTAAAACCGATTATAAACCGGCTTAATATTATACTTTATGCCATGGAATAAAATTTCGGCGGCGAGATCTCGCCATTAGCTGAGACGAAAACAGGGTCAATAACCCTTTCGTCTCGGCAGATACATAATCTCGAAGAGATCTCGCCGAGATGGTAAATCTCGGTAAATCTCGCCATATCTCGACATTTCTCGCCAATTTCTCGGCGAGAAATTGCTTTTCGCTTTTTTTTTCTCTTTATAAAAGAGAGAAGTCACTGTTCTCGGTCGAGAACTCGACCGAGAACTACTGCTTCCTTTTCTTTCTTAGTTTTTTGAAGATTTTTTCATTTCTTCCTCATTCTTTCTTTGTTTGGACTTTTAACTTGCAACTGGTGGTGCTTTGGATTGCGGGGATTGCTGTAGGAGCTTTATATCAATTGTTGAAGGTAAGTTTCTTGTCGAAAAATGAGATTTTTACATGAGACTACGAGGGAGAGAAAAAAAATTTCTAGAATGTGATGAAATTTTTATATGTTAGATATGTGAGCCCGATCTACAATTTTCTAGAATGTGATGAAATTTTCTAGGATGGATCATCCACGACACTCTACGTATTACTAGACATTGTATCTGTATGAAGATTGTGGAATTGTGGACTATGAGATCATTCAATATTGAATATTTGAACTATGATGTAATGATTTATAATGAAGTGTTATTTTGTTTCTCTTTCCCCTAATGCATTATGTTATTGTCTCATTTGCCATATTTGATTGAATATAATAGCTAATATTAGCCTAAATTTACAACAGACTTCAGCGTTGACTGTCAAAACATGGGTGTAAACCCAAACAACCACAAAGAGTCATTATTTTTACAATTTTATACTCTAAATGTGTTTATGTATGTAAAAATGAGGTTCCCCTGAAGTTGGAAACCTAAAAAATGTATTTTGGCCACCGAGACAGCCTAAATACACTGTCTCGGCGAGTTCTCGCCGAGATCTCGGTTTCGGAGGAGGCCGAGACTCCTCCGAAACCCGAGATTTTAAACCTTGCTTTATGCTTGTATTCCATTGTCTATACTCTAGAGAGTTTGAGACTCTTCCTCCCCCACCCAAGGTTTCAGATCATTCTGAGGCCAACACATGGTCATGAGCCCCCTTTTGTCCGTTCTTCTCACTCCCATATCTTATGGTCTCCTCTTCCCAACCATACTCTATTTCTCTCTTCCTTCTCCTTTCTTGGTGACCAGGTGCCGTCTTGGGTCCAAGGTGATTGCACACCTTGTTTGATGTGAGAAAGATGACACTGCCTTGACAACTATTACTGAAGGGCAACACCGAACACCTCATGGTTTTGGGGGATTTCTTGTACTTGAATTGTGTTGTGGGTGTCAAAGTAGCTTTTTGGTTGTTTTGGGGCCCGGGCATAAGGGATCAGAGTCAAACCCATGAGGATGAGGTACTGGACGGCTAGTAGTGAACTGAGAAGCTCTCACAGCCATATTTTGTTTCTGATCTTTGAGGTTTCTTCATAAAAATGGGAGCTACAGTTGGGAATTGGGATATAGCCAAAGCAAATACCACTAGGGTTTTTTGGGGTAGAAGACGATGATGACGACAATGTAGGTGGCATGGGTTCAGGTGACTTTTGGGGGGGGGGGGGTTTCTATGTGGTTTTATTTGGTTTTCTCCTTCATCGATATGTTTACAGTGTTCTCGTTGATCTTGCAAGGTGTAAAAGAACCATACAAATCTAAAATCTCCACGAAGCTTAGTGCAGACTTTTTTGCTAATACACACCCAAAATCTATTTCTAAATCTCCCCTTTCTCTAAATCCACCTCTTTGTTTCTGTTGGTTCAATGTTTTGTGCATTTGTCATATTTACCCTATCATCTCTTCTATCAATAAAGATCTATGATCTTCTGTTGGTAAAGAAGATAAAATTCTTACTTGACTTCTTGATTTTATGTGATATTTGGTCAAATGTCTTCCATGAAAGGTCCCACTCTACCACTCCAAGTCTGGCAATGATCTCAAAGATGTGAACTTGTGCTCACCGTGAGGAAGACGCTGAAAATCAATTAAGAACCAAATAACTGAAACTGATTGCTAATTGGTTTCAATTTTGGTGAATTGGACTGATTATTAATTAGTTTGGATTTTATTTCTGTACATCACATCATGAACCGAACAAACTAACACCTTTAAGTGCATCATGATTTATATCATAATGAGAGGGTAAGACAACTAGGAAAGTCCAAGCTGAGATGACTCCTCAGCAGGGTAATTTTATGTTTCTTTCTTTATATTATTACATCTCGAATATAATCATTTATAGCCCAATAAAGGAGATTTATGTGGGTGAAATGAAATAAAATTTTCCATTGGATAAAACCATTGTTTTTCCATGTGGCAGTGTATCTGGTGGCAGGTTAGAGTGCACAATGCAAAACATAGCAGATAACTTTACAAACACGTTTTCCTCGCGTTGTTACGCTGGTATAGAAGGTATGGCATTGTCTGATTACCTGTGATAAAGTTCCTCAATATAACATGCAGGCTATGCTTTGTCATGCACTATTGATATGTGCTATTGGGCAGCAGATGCACTAGACACCTTTATTGTGTATAATGAAAGAAAGAGGGTTACTTCATCTGCCAAGAAGAAAAGAAGACACACTAACAAATCTTTGCACCAGGTTTATTTCTAGCCCCCTATTAATGTTTTATTCTGACCAATTTTTGTTATGAAATATTTGTGTTCCCAACTTGCCAAAATAAATAAAGCATAGGCCTTATCAGGAATTTATCATAATTTTAAACATATCAAGAATCATTATTTTGTAGTGAAAAATCAAAAGAAAAAAAATGCATTTAAACTTTTTAGTAGGGTAGTGGCTCATGTGTCTTGTAAGTAGAGAAGGAAAATTTCTTGATAAATCTACTCAGAGGAAGTGAGTTCCCAAGTATCATTATGTATCTTGTAAATGGAGAATGAAAATTTCTTGATGAACCCTACTCAGAGGAAGTGAGTTTCACTTGTATCAATAAAATGCTACGGTAGCCAAATGAAATAACCCTTTCATAGTTTCACTGGACCTGCTTTCGTGTGCTCAATCAGATCATATTCAAATCTGATAGTCCAATTTGCGGTTTTGTTCTTGTTAATAATGCAAGTTAAGCCACAAAGTCTTGCTCATGATCATGTCTTTAGAATGATGCGAGAGGGATAGCTTAACAAGAAGAATCGAAGGAAAAATTAAGAAACTCCTTTGGGTTTGTGAAGAAAATCCACAAAACACCCGCTTCTCAATCCTGTTCAATGGAGAGAAAACAAGAGGTATAGAACTCCACAATTTTACTGAAAAAAGTGACTAGAACCATCCAGGCTTTTGCCATTTAAAAATTAAAATGTTTATATATGAAAAATCTTTATAAAACCTAATCTTGACCCTTAAATGTAATGTAATTAAGTAAAAGACTGAAATAATCCTAAAATCCTAAATTCATAATCTAATGGCACTATCATGGTAGCCAGGCCACTGCTTTTGATCCCAAACTCCAGTTTTGATTATATATAGCTTGTTCGAAAAAGTTCTCATGCATTTTCTTCAAATTCTGACATTTTAGTTCCAAAATTTGACCTAAATATGGATACATGAATACTGATGAATTTTCTTCCTATATTTGAGATCATCTTATCTGAACCCTTCTTTTAGTCTCCCATAGCTTGGAATCTTGGATCACCTGTATTATTGTATATTTGGCCAAGAACATTGTTAGCAAAACCTTCGTGTTACAAACTCCTTTCATTCTTCTTATGCTTCAAGTTGCTGAAACGGAACAGAACCAGTCTAAGCCTGTAAGTTGCATGGATTCCTGTCAAGGCTATGCTTAAGCTCTACCCAAGCCACTGGTCTACAATCCAGCTGGTACTTGATTGGTCTGGGTCCACACAAGTCTTTGGAAGGACCAAACTTTCAACTCTTAAGCTTCTTATTAGAATTTACTAACGTTTCTACTATAAGATAGGGGCGTCCCAGTGCAGTAGGCTTCCGCTATTGCAGGATTTGAGGAGGGCAGAATGTACGCAGTCTTACTCCCACAACGCGGAGAGACTGTTTCCGTGTTTCGTACCTGTGACCACCAGGTTGCAATATGACAACCTTAGCGTCACACCAAGGTTCCCCCTCAACGTTTCTACTAAAAGATATATTTGCTAATTATTATATATCAGGTCCCACTAATGATTGCACCTAAGATTTCCTTTCCTTACTGAGACCATCAAGATTAGCATTGGAGACCTGGAAAATTTGCAGAAATCCTCTGCTTTCTTCTGCCCTTGACCCTAAACTTCCCAGCTGCCATGAGAACATGATCGCCTTCCGATACTTTCGAAACACATTCTTTTCTAAACAATTATGAATTGTTTTTGCTTTTGCAGATATTACCTGCAGTCTGACTTGGTTTGAGTTGCTTTAACCGTCCTGTTTCACTACCAGTCCCACAGGAATTGTTTGACTGTGTGACATAAATTCTTGGCTTGCATCGCAAAATGACTTGTCACCTCAATATTTGCAGCATGCTTTAGGCTGGTTGTAGCAACAATACCAACATCTTCAAATTAAAAGGGTCGGTGCTGTGAGGTTATATGGTTGAACAACACCTGGAAATTAACTGCTGTTGTTTCATTATTTTTTGCCCATTAAGAACATGAAGTGTTGAAAAATGTAGAATATATTATTATGTATTCATAGCTAACATTCTGAGTCTCTACAGTTATGACAATAATTTTATTCTTTTAAACCTTAAATGAAAATAGTAAAGGATCCTCCAATTGAGGATTTCTCTTCTTGCTATATTGATAATTTCCATTATTTAGTATTTATTAAAAAATCAGAATACTGTGAAAGTGAATAACTTGGATCTCTGCCTCGAAAATTCTGTCCAAACCCATCTAAGCCCAAGCCAAAATAATTGCTTACATATCATAGATAAAAATAGTTTTTAGTCATGTGTTAGTTATTCTTTTTCTATACATTATTTGTATTGTATATCTAATTATGTAAGTGTCATACTAAGAAGAAAAAGAGAAGAAATAAGTATGCACATAGATATTAAAGCCATTATCCATATTTCTAAAAAATAATAATAATAACGTTGATGATGATTTAGCTAACAGGAAAAAAGAGAAGAAATTAGGCTGCATATGGCTTTTCTTTAGCTTGCGCATGGTTTTCCTGTGGTAATTACTGATTAGGAATCTTGTTTTTAGTCTGGTCGTGAGTTAGTTTAGAAGATTATTTTCCATCTGAATTCTAGTTGATGTCCTAGAATTGATAGAAATTGATATGTATTATTTTTAATCATAGTTGGAGTAGGAATAGTCCACATAGCTGGCAGCAAGTATGGAATAGCCAGTTTCCTGTTTTCCAGTTCCTGTCTCAGTTTTAAAAGTCTTATGAAGTCCAAATCTTCTGAGTGTGTTCTGTGAAACTCTATAAATATGTGTAAAGGCAACAGGCCATACCCACTATTTTACGAGTAGAATGTTTGAGTTTTCTTTTTTATATTATTTTCTTGTGTTCTGCAACTGTTCTGTGAGTGATCTGCTGTTCTACTTGGGTGAGATTCTCAGGTAGCTGTCTATTGAGATTCCAGTAGAATGCAGGTGGACTTCCTGCTCCTCTATCCCCTCTTCTATTTTCTACTATTCCATCCATTCCATTTCAGTTTCTCTCTTTCTCTAGCTTGTGGCACTCCTGTTCTCTATTCAATTTCTGCTCTTTTGGATCTTGACTTGAAACCTGAGTTACATTTATTGGGATATTTGTTCTGAAGTCACTACTATGTTTTCCTAGTGTCACTAAGAGAACCCTTGCACAACTCTTATTGATCTGAGGTTTCTGCAGGCTAGTATAAAATTCAAGTAAACCACTCGACCTGAGCTTCAGGACATTCTGAATTTTCTTTCCAAGTATAATTTTCTCCCTCATTGGAGGGTTGCATATCATTCTCTAGTTTCTAGCTTGGGATTAGATTTGCCATCAATAATACATGGTCCACTTAGGAAGGCTTTTGTAAATTCAGCCACATAATGGATCAGATGGGAGCCAAATTTTATGGACATGTAGACCCATAGGCCTCCTTGCTCATATGTTAAGATTCAGCCCAGTTGAAATTTTCCAAATGGCAAGATAAAGCGTTGAAAATCCATGACTATAAGAGAGAACACAGTTTTGGTTGGAGTACCATAGGCATGCATCGACATACATGGGTAGGCATGCCCATAGTTAGTTAAAACGTGTATTAAATGACATTTTTTTTGCCTTTTCGTACTATTTCCATTTAAGACGCGTATTATGTTTCACACTGAAAGGAACGGCAAGATACTTCATATGGCTAAGGTCGCTGTTTAAATGCGTATTATACGTGCATCTATTTTTTTTGCTCCATTTTTTTTCAATGTAAAAAATCTCAACTAAAAACTTTTATTTTAATAGTTATTTATTATATGAGTCATAAGCCCACAAACCAAACTTTGGCCCATACCTTTGGTGGTGTATGGGCTATACACCATATGATACCCTTTTGATAGTAAAGCACAAAATGTTTAAGTTACTTTTTCTCCACTCCTTGGTTGTCATTTTATAACCACCAGTCCTTGCTACCTGAGGCAACTTCCGATGTGGAACTAAAATCCACAAGTCCCACTCTCAAATCCAGTTGTCATTTTATGATGATTTCATGGGATCATCATAACTATCATAGTTAATGCATTGCTTACTGATTATAATCATGTATTCCTGCATTGGTTTTAGATGGCATATCACGTGCTTTCTTTTATCATTTACTTCCCAATTTATGCTAGCACTTAGACCCACACTCAAGCAAATACATATAAATAGGCTGAGGTTTCATGTGGCCTTATGGCTATAAAAATGAAAAATCATCATATTTTGATTAAAGACAAGCTCTCGGAAAAATAAAAAAAAAAAAAAACAAAATATTTTTTTATTATTTTTTTTTATTTTAAATAAAAAAAAAAAAAAAAAAAAAAAAAAAAAATAAAAATGAAATTCCCATCTCTTCTTACTATTTTTCAGTTTGGTGACTCTCTCTATCTAAATTCTTGTTTGTTCTTTCTAATTTAGATTGATTAGATCTTTAGGTAGTACCCTAATTGATGTATGACTCGAAAAAATCGAGGTATGAATTGATTATTTAGAATGATTTGTGGATAATAATTACATTTTTCTTGGATGTTATAGTTGATTTATGTGTGTATATTGCCCTTTTTTTTTAGTCTTGTATTGTTCGAATTTTACCTTTTAAAACCCGTACCATCCATTTTCTTTTTTTCTTTTGCTGTCTTCCAAAAAATTGGCCCTTTTTTTGACCGTCTTGTTTAAATTTTGTGCTGTTAATTACCGTTATTTTTTTTTTTTTTTTTTTGCGGTTCCCATATTAACTAATTATGGGCACATCACTACATGAGAGGGTATTTGATTTAATTAAGCATTAATTTTGACATGTGGTAATCCAAACTATATCCTTTCTAAATCAAGGTCAGAATGATCACATCATCAGTCAAACTGATGGACTATTTAGAAAGTCCTTCCAAAAAGGGGCCATGTAAAGGTAATTTTCCATAGTAATAAGTAGTGAATGGATCCATGGGTTTGGGCTCTATGGCTGTGCATTTTTGGGGTCTTGGCTGAGGCTTGACCCTTATTTATTAATCCATAATGGGCCTAGACCTATTCGTAGTTAGTTAAAATAGGAATGAAAAAAAAAAGGAATGGGACGATATGGGTTTTATGGACTGAATAAAAAGGTACGGTAAAAAAGGTGGTCAAACATTAAGAATGACAAAAAAATGAAAATGGACGATACGGGTTTAAATGGATCAAAACTAATACGGTACGATGAAAAAAAGGGCAATATACTTTCATAAATTAGGGAATGATAAAATATAACTCAAGGATAAATAGATAATGAGGTGGATGCTTACAAATAGATAACAATAAATAATTAAAGAGGAAAGAGGAGAGGATAATGGGAGGAGAGAGAAAGTATTTAAGGAAGAGAGATAAAAAAAACAATAAATAATAAATGGATAATAATGGAGAGAGAGAGAAGAGAGGAAGATAATGGAAGGAGAGAGAAATTATTTACTTAAGAAAGAAAGATAGAAGAGACTAGCTTTTAAAAACTCAGCACATATATATCCCACATCGAAAATAGGTTAGAGAATAGAGAATGAGATTAGCTATAAAAAGGGACGATGGGACTCATGTGAGGTAAGAATGAGTTTTGCCGGGCTGCTTGGCAGCCTATGCACCCTACAATATAAGTTAAAAACATTTATTTTATAAAAGCCTGAAGATGCCTTTTTTTAATTAAAAAGGGGAACGCGTTGTCAAGGCGCCAAGGCGAACCAAGGTGTTGGAGGCTTGATAAGGCACTTGGCTAGGCGACCAAGGTGACCGATTTTTCAAGGCGTCACAAGGGGGCGTGAGCGCCTAGGCGGCGATGCCTTGACAACTATGGCATATTAAATGCGTTAGGCAAACCGTATGCCGTTTACCCCATATGTTTGGGATCAATATAGTAATATGCGTTTTAAATGGCATCGTACACCACGGCCATACTACACGCGTTTTAACTAACAAAGGGCCTACTTGAGTCCAACCTGAACCCTACCCAATAACACCCTATTGTAAAAAGAAATGCTTCAACGGAAGACTCCCCTCATTCCAATGGGGTGTTTGAGGCAAAGTCCACTATGCTTCCTTTTTTGTAAATAGACCAAGTCCGAGATTTTCCTAAGAAGTTGTGGAAAGAAAGCCTAGCACCCAAGCAACGGCTGAGCTAGCTAATCTACGACCATTCTCTGTTGGTGGTCGAGCAGATCTACGACCACTGTCTCTTGGTGGTCCATACGTGCGCTAACACGCGCCCCATGTAGGCATCAAAATGGCCGTTTTGAAAAAAGATACACAAAATGACAAGTACAAGTAGAGGGGAGGAATCGGGGAGGGTCTTGGCTGAGGCCTGACACTTATTTACTAATGCAGGCTGGGCCTAGGCCTACCTGAGCCCAGCCTGAACCCTACCCAATAACATCCTATTGTAAAAGAAAAGCTTCAACTGAAATGTGTTCCCTAAATTCATCGATTTACTGATAACTATTTGATGTGCAGACCCCAGATGGTTCACTGTTGGATATTATACGGAATGCCTCTGATATTCTTTCTGGCTCTGACATTAAAGTTCCTGAGGTATTTTATCAGAAATAAAACCTGCAATTCTAGTTCCAAACTTCTCTTCCCTGTTTGTGTGACTTGGATGCCACTAAAAATGTATGTTTCTGCACCATATTATGACATATTTTGATCTTTTATTTTATCAGATAGAAAGCAATGACAAGTATTTCGATTCTGGGCCACCATTTCTCATTCTTCTTCATCCTGCTTTGGGTCCACTTTGGGAGGTCACTAGACAGAAGGTAGGCTTGCTATTTATTGGTTTGATTTTTCCCTGTTGCGTAATTTCAAATGGGTTATCTTGTGAAGCTTGCTGATGGATTTGATATATTAAACTAATGCAATGGAATAGACATATGGAGACTGGAGTAGACGTATTGGATCGATGAACCAAATATAAATATCTTACTGTTAATGTTAATGTTAATGGATGACACAGCATTTCTCTGAAATTGATGAGCCACTCTTTTTCTTGATAGAATCTTCATATGCTTTCTTCTTAGACTATTCCCACTCTCTCTTTCTTAATTTCTTTTGTTAGTGAAAACATTTGAGTGATGGGAAAAAAGAGAAGAAGAGATGTTATTAAATCATGTCCGAACTGTAATTGTCTCTTATGTCACAGTTTTATGGAGGTTCCATTTCCAGGGGCTCTGAATTACAAATTGAGGTTACAGAGTTCTTATGGAGGGATGTACAGGTAGATATTATTGGATACACACCCTAAATGCATCCATGGGTCATGTTTTTGGATCCTAAATAATCTAGACTGTATTTTTCGACTTCAGCTTGATGGGAGCCTGATTATTGTGGCTGAAAACATTATGGGGTCAACTAAGATAGATGAAAATGGTGAACCGATACTTCAGTATGGACACAGGTAATATACTGTCTTTCCCCCCAATTCTTCAATGTTAAGTGTTTTGTAAAGGATGAGTATCCAAAGCTGACATATTTGGTGTTTGGTTTAAGATGTGGAAGATGTAAGCTTCAAAATGTCAAAGTATTTAACAGGGGGATTGACTGGAATTATAGTGAGAATATTTATTGGAAGCATGAAGTTCGGCGATTGGAAACATTAAAGGTCATACTGCATGGAAATGCAGAATTTGAAGCTACAGATGTAGTCCTACAGGTTAGAATGATATTAGAACATTACCCTTTTTTTTTTCCCCCTTCTAATGAGTGGAAAATTTATATTTTAAATTCATCAAAGGTTAACAAACCTATAAATGGAGTGGGAACATCTTGGTCTAGGGCCATGGGCCTATAGAACAGTTTGGGTGCCTATTACTTACCAAGTGTGTCATTTACTGACAAAAGATGGCTGTGCAATGTTAGCTTTTCGCAGTTATCAGTATGGTAAAATAATGTTCATTAAAAAATCTAATCATGCCAATTTTCATTGTAGCAATCTCTTAGATTGGACCATTCATTGGTTGTCTACTCATCTGTGAATAGACTTGTGGCAAGATTTGGGTTTCTGGCCTTTCTACAAATTCTGTATGCTGAGATTGTAAATTTTCCCTATTATGGATCCTCAACTCTTCTTTGGTTAGATAATTGGCATCCTCTTGGGGTCCAGATTCATAAGTATGGGGAGAGGATTAGCTTGGGTCAAGACAGACTTTCTCTTGTATCTGCCATCCTATCACAAGATGCTTGGTGTCCGGGCCAGCTGTCCTCCTCAAGATTGGCTCAAGTCTGGTCTATCCTCCATTCTACTTCCAGAAGCTCCCCCAGTAATGGGAATGTTGTTAGATGGGTAGCTTCTCGGTCGGCTATTTTCTCCTCCCCCTCAGCTTCAGAAGTTGTCAGATCTCGTTCTTCCAATGTTCTTTGGTTTGATGTTGTCTGGTTCTAAGGTCATATCCCCCGGCACAGCTTTATTGCCTGGATAGTCATGACTCGCTCGCTTCCGGCCAGAACTTTCCTTCTGCAGAGGTAGATATCTGTCCAAACCAGTTGATGTCATCTCTGTTGGTCAGCGATGGAAGAGATCCATCATATCTTCTTTGAGTGCCCTTCTCAGCTTGCATATGGGAAGGAATTCTCTGTTGCAGCTGGCTTGATTCGAGATGCATCCGTCCCTTCGAGGTTGAATGGAGATGGATTCATGAGGCCTTCCACGGGAAGTCTAACTGTGACTTGCTGGTAGACTGGCTTTCTGTGCGACCATCTACCATATCTGGATGGAGTGCTGATGAGATCTTGGACCCCAACTCCAACTCCCAAGAAATTTTGGGAGGCTATCCGGCTCGATGTCCGGGGGATCCTCATCCCATCACTAGGCCATCCCCAGACTCCACTTGTAACAGATTTATTGTAAATGTATGGAAATTACCCCCCCTTCTTTTTTCCTTTTCTTTTTCAATCCTTTTGTAGTTCCTTCAGTTGGTGCCGAGTTGCCTTTCTTGGTCCTCCGTCTTTGTATCCTTATTGAATATTGAGTTCTGTTAATTTCAATACCTTATTACCTTATTCGCCAAAAAAATAAAAGCCAAACCGGAAAGGTTTTCTCAATGTGTATGAATGATCATGACTATCCAATCAAGTGAGCTACTACATTTGTTTACTTAGGTCCAGAAATCAATGCAATTGATCTTACTTAGAAGTTTCTAAACTGGGAGGATATAATCAGCCACTCATATTGATATTAACCTTGGACCTCTCCTAGGTGGGACCTGTGGGATTGAAGTTTTCTCTAGTTCCATATTCCCATTTTCTTGGTATTCCAGACATAAATAGAAATTATTGTTTATAGTATTGTTTAGTTGGTAAGCTTTTTCAACCATATCTTCTTTGATAAAATTGGCCCATTTCTAATGCCTTGTCATTTATTTCAGGGAAATCATGTTTTTGAAGTTCCAGATGGCCACAAACTGCAGATTACAGCAGGAAATCCAGGTTCCATTTAAAAACTCACTCTTGCTTTGTACCACTAATTTATCTACCAACTTAAGTTTATTGTCTTTAAATTACAATGAAAATTTGACTTCTCAGAACCACATTGTCATTGTCAAAATTTTCTTGGAGCATTTCAAGTTTTCAACTTGTTTATGGTTAATATGCTGAGAAGGACTCTGCTAAATGCTAATTGTTTGACACAAGATTGGGACCTTTAGCTGTACTTTCTTTGATTAAGGTGACAAGGTGTGATATTTTTTTACAGTTGTTCTCCTGTAGATATTAGAGGCTCCTAAATATTAATGCTGTGGATTTATTTCTCCAGGGAAACCAAATCTTTGAGTTCTAAGATTAGAGCCTTTCTTTTTCCCCTTTCTCATTGGAATTTTAACATTTATCAGAGAAACATATGGTGATAAAAATGTTGAAAAAATTCATGTCCATTCCAGGTTGCTAGCATGAATGGTTACCGTGATAAACTATTGGTGAAGTGTTTCAGGCTGATTTTAAACATATTCTTACTTTTGAATGTGCTGTTAAAATCTCTTATTTTTCTTCTTCCAATTCTGTTAACTATGAGTTTCAGATTATAATCTTCTTAAAAGCTTCTTTCACTTATCAATGGCATAAATTTTATAGCTTCTGCTGAGAGAATTTCGGATTGACATAAGACCTCTTCACGCTAAAGGTTTTCCCTGAAGCAATCAGTCTATTATATTTGGTGTGTAAGATTTTTAGAATGTTAATTGCCAAAATGATCTCTTTGACACTAAATATATTAGGGGTTCTTATTGTTAATATATATATATATATATATATATATATATAAGGTGTTCTTGTGTTTAGAAATAAATCCTTCTGTCTTTTTATTATATGGTGGCATCATTTATCTTTTCAACTCATTTTCTGGGTGTGAAAAGGATGTTTGGTCTCTCTCACTTCATGCATCATTTTATCTTGTCAGTGATTCCATTATACTTTTGACAACTATAGTTAGCTATTAATTCAATCCACATCTTTATTTAGAAAATAAAGTCTGATTTGTTACTTTTGCAGCTAACCAGTTTATTTCTTCATTTATTTTGTTATTGATTTCAGGTTTCTCAGTTAAGTTAGATCCTATTGAAAAGAATATGATGGACAGTGGAAGTTGGTTCTGGAAGTACAAGTTAAATGGGACACACATTCAATTGGAAATGGTAGATTTGTAGAAGACTAACGGGCCCTCAACCCTACATTTTGTTGATTGCAGTTCACATATCAATTGAAAGCTCACCTTCACATTTAAAGCCCTTGTCATCTGATTGATTGAACATACAATAAACCTTCTTTCACTTTATATTTTATGTATGCAACGTAATGTTTTCAAAAGCTTTGGGGTCTATTATAGTGCAACTGTGCGTTGCTCTTGTAATAATTGAATTAAAGCTTTGTATATTGGTGTCTCATTTGTTGGTCGTGTAACAAAATGTTGAGATGAAGCCTTGTTGACAATGAGAATTCATTACAAGCCATGTAATATGAGTTTGAGTTAAAAGGCTTAATAATGCCCTCTCAGTTGTGACAGTCCGATACAATTCTCAAGTGATTTTGAGTGTAAAATTGCTAGATGGCTTCAGTTAATGACTAATAAAATATATTTTTTTCTATTCTTTTTTTCTCCTTGAAGAATCTCCAATTTACAGTTCTATTATAATTTTGGGTTATTCAGTTCTTTGTGGCACACATGGAAGGCTTCCTGCATGGCCCTGATATTTGCAATGTTTGGAATCAGAACTGACCCAAACTTTGTAGAGAAGTAGGGCCCAGGTCTGTTGCTCCCATCTTAAGTTTCAGGCCTGTAATCTCAGGATTCATCAACACATGAAAGATGGACACTCGAATGTTTGGGATGATGCAGGGAAGTTTTGAATTGACATGACAACCATACATAGTTTGTAAATTCGGGTGGAAACAGTTCTTAAGTTCAGAACTCAAAAGAAAAAAAGGGTAGTGTTCTTTAGATTGGATGACAAGCACTATTGCATCTGTGTAATATATTGGAGTTTAGCTTCCTCCTTCCTACTTGAGATTATATATATATATATATATATATATATATATATATATTTTTATATATATATATATATATATATATATATATATATTTTTTTTTTTCTTCTGGTCTGCACTACGGAAAACCAGTTAATATATCATCTTAGACAGTGACCTGACTGTTTATTAAATGGTCGATTTGATTTCGGTCGGTCTCGAGCTGTTTAAGTGGTATTGTTTAGGTTTTGACACCCCTAGTATGTATTATGAATTGTAACTTCTTTACCAAAAAAGAAAAAATAAAATAAAATAAAATGAAACTTCTTGTTTTTTTGGGGCATGGTGGGGAAAAGGGTAGTTGATAAAGTGAAAAAATCAATCAGAATGGGAAAAAAAAATCATCATAACTGGATTAATTTTCAATGATGAGGTGAAACTTTACAACAAAAAAAAAAAATAATAATGATCAAGGTGAAAACATTTCTCTAACTACAACCCAAAAAATAAAAAATAAAAAAAAATAGCAAATGATCTCTGAGCTAACTGTTTGGATTACATCCTCTAATAACTCACTATTTTATTAGTTTTTTTTATAAAGAGTGAAATGCATTTAAGAATGCATACTTTTCACTGCCACCTTAGAATTGTTTCCTACAGGAAAACCCTTTAATTACCATTACATCAATTGCCAGTAGTTTTTCTGACCTCATTCTAGCTATCTCACACCATAATTTGTCAGACATCCATCCTCAAAAGTAAATAAAATCCTACTTTTATTTAGGAAGTTTCAATTATACCTCCAGTAATCTCGTCCTTTGATTTTTCTGATCCCTTGAGTAGAAAACGTTTCCGTATATAAATAAATTGGGCTTGATTTTTAAATGAATCCTCTTCGAGCATGACTCCAAACGTGATGGGCTTTCACCCAAAAAAAAAAAAACGTGATGGGCTGTAAGGCCCATAGTTTTCCAGCCCAAATCCATCAAATTTCATCAGTTCAATATATTAAATAATGGAGTTGTTCCAGCAGACAGTGGTCTAAAAGCTTTGTCAGCCATGAACAACTCTTAAGCTCCCCTTTCTCCATAAAAAGAGAAATAATCTTCATTCCAGAGACAAGAAGGTTGATCATTATGATTTGATCAATCTGAACCATCCATCCATAATGTAGGATGTAAACGGACCCTTTTTTTTTTTTTTTGGGTAAATGACGTAAACGGACCTGATGTAGCTAAAAATGGTGTATTTATCTCCTGTTTTTATGTATGCTTTTTTGCAAATTTACTCATCATTTTAAACGGTCCCGCTCCTTAAGACAGATCCAAATCCTCTCCTCCTAGAGGTTTGGGAGGCGAGGCGGCTACCACCATTCGAAGCCTGATACGTGGGTGTTGGCTGGATCTGAACCCTCCATCTGAATCGATAAGGTGAGTTGACAAGGGGTGTCGACTTATGCACAAGCTCGGATCCAGTCGACACCCACGTGTCGGGCATCAGCGAGTGGGAGTCACCCTCCTCCTGAACCCTTGGGAGGAGAGGATTTGAATACCCTTAACACTGCATTTGGGAGGTAAGAATTGGGGATTCAAATCGTCTCATCCACCGATTGGGAGGCGTGGCGGCACCCCCCGGATGGCGCCACGTGGGTCGGATGAATCCGCCCCCCGTTCGACGACACTCCCCTTGCGCGGGGCAAGGATGGGGCCATCAAAGCCCCCCCCCGATGGACGTTTGTTCTTAGGCATCAAAAATAGAGATATCAAGAGAACTTTGTAAATATGGAAAGATTTGAACCACACCAGATAGTATCTGTCACTTTGGTGTCATGGAGAAAATTCCCATTTTGAAATCATTCTCCACAAAAATCCATCTTGTTTTGTTAAATGTCATTTATATATTGCCTCTTCTGTCTCACAAAAAAAAAAATAATAAAAAAAAAAAAATTTACTTTGGTGTCATGGAGAAAATTCCCATTTTAAAATCATTCTCCACAAATACCCATCTTTTTTTTGTTAAATGTCATTTATATATTGCCTCTTCTGTCATATATATATATATATATATATATATTGTAACAAAAATCAGTCACGTGTAAGCCAATATCGGCCACATGCCTGTATTGGTACAGTATCGGTTCCCATATCAATTTAGCAAAATGATACCATATCGATCAAGTATCTGTATTGATCAGATACCAATATAAATCAGCCAATACGATACTGAAACCTCAAACAATGGATATATCAATGTTCCATATCCAAGTTAAATGAGTCAGATCCCTGATATCCTGTTTGTTAACCCTAGCAACTTGTCATTCACCTCTTTTAAAGGAGGAGACTGGAGAGGACCACTGACTGTCCAATTATACCGATTGAATATGCCAGGATCAGGTCGGAATCGGCCATGGCCAAAACCAATATGATCCAATACCGATTACTAAAACCATGGTTTCGATCCTAAATACGTAATAAAAGCTCACATAGGATAGAATTGTTTGGTTGAAACAAATAAATTAGTATGGAGTCAAATTGAACAGCAGCATGCAGAGGACTGTGTATTCCTTGAATTTGAAATCTCTATGATCTGCAAGATTACATAATCATTGGAACCCAAAATAAGCCATTAAAGAGAAGCTGAGTTACATCCTTGAAAACAAAAGCTGGATGATGAGTTGAAAACAAAAAAAATTCCAAGTACTGATCAAGATCCTTTCAGATCTCTACCTCAACTTTCTTGACTGAGTCTCTAATCCAAATCCAAATGGAAAGAGTGGATCATAATGTGAATCTCCAACATTCAATGGAAGTTGATCAACAGTCTTGAACCAAGTTCGAGCAAGTTTGCCAGTGAAACCATAGTCACCAAAGAGAACATCAGTCACACCTTTGCCTTCAGTACCTGGGAGCCATGCAGCCACAAGAGCATCCATAGAAGCAACATATGGTTCGATCACAACTGGACGACCAGAGATCAAGATGACAACACACTTGATAGCACCACATACGTTAGTGATTGTGCTTGGGCTTGGATCAGGGATTGTTAGGTTCTGGCTATCACCCTTTGTCTCTGTATAAGGGTGTTCCCCAACTACAACAATGGCATAGGAGAAACCATTGGACTTCACAAAGTCTGTGTCAGGGTTCTGGTTGAAGATGACTTCAGTGCTTGGATCGACTGTGTCTTTGATGGCTTTGAGGATGGTGGTTCCTGTTTTTGGGATTTGCCAAATACTTGTTATCAAAGAGAGAATTTTTCAACAGTAGAAATTAATGATCTAGCATTTGTTAAATTTTGAATATGCCATTGATAATTCTATTGAAGTTTGGGTCAATCACATCTAATTTGTAATAAAATCATGTCAGTTGTGACTTCTCTCCCCACACTAAAAGTTTGATTTGCCATGTGGACAAATGATTTGGTCATTTTAACATGGACACATGTCAAATTTGGTGGCATGCATATCTCCACTGTATGATCCACCATGACTCATGCATAGGGTTTTCCCTTATTTTCTGCAGTGGTTGTCATTCTATAAATATTCACTTTGTCAGAAAAAAAAAAAAAGGGAAAAAAAAAGATATTAAAATAGGAAAAATCAATAATTAGTCCAAAAACTAAATTATGATTAGATAAAGATGTGGATAATATGTCCACAAAGCTTAGACCCCAACCGACACTTTGACATGATGAAAAGGAGTGTTGGTGAGGGAAAGGCTTCCCACACTTCTGGACTAAGAAACACTCAATTAAACAAGTAACAGTTGCAAAATAAAAGTTTGGAGAGTAAGGATAGTGAATGGGATTATTACCTTTGGTGAGGTTATTTCCATTGAGTCCTTGCCACTCAATTGTCCATCCACCACACTGGTAACCCAGGTTGTCAGCATGGCTACCAGCAACAAGGATCTTTGGTGCCTTCTTTGGAAGAGGCAGTACTGGTGGATCAGATGCTGTCTTGCCGTTCTTCAACAGCACAAGTGATTTCCTGACAGCTTCCCTTGCCAATTCTCTGTGTTCCTGTTGAAGTTGAAAACTGACACTTTATTTAAACTTAGTGGGTCAAATCCCACATAATATCATAACCATGACTTCTAACCAGAAGAAACATCAAAGACACCATCATATGAACATCAATAACCTGATGCTTGATAGGTGAGTGCAGAAAAGTTTAATTCGATCAGGTTGAATGTGCAAGTTTAATATTGATTTGGCAGTTGAAGAAGCTAACCTGGCATCCAACCTTGGCAACTAAACTGTTGTCAGCTAGAGGATTCTCAAATAGACCCATTGCAAACTTGACCCGCAATATCCTCTTTACAGCATCATTTATACGACTCATGGAGACAGCCTTCTTATTGACCAAATCAGTTAGACCATTAATAAATTCTGTGTAATTATATGGAACCATAACCTGCAAAACATCCACAAAAGTCAATTTATTATCATTGGAAGAAGTTTTTTTTGCATTAACAGTAAACTTAATGGATATAGCAAGATCTGCAGAACTTAAACAAGCTTTATCCAACTAATTGTTATTGGCTAAACGAATCTTGTTTTACCATGTCCTTCGTCAATGTTACAAACAGAACAAGCAATCTTCAAATATGAATTTTCAACAAGATTTTGGAGATTATGATATAATTTAAAGAACAGATACAATATTTTAAACTATGAACAAACTAGAAGCTATGACACATAGGTTGATAAGAGGTTCACTGGACTGGGCATCTACTTTAATTCTTGGAATAATATATTAAATGAAGTAGTAAATGGTTTATAGAACAAGGAGTCATATAAGAGTTGTGTCTTGTATCTTCTGGCATGAAGATATATAAACTATATATGTCCCAAAGGAGCTTATTATGTTGATTTCATACAATGTTGAAGTCAGGGGAAAGAACAAAAAAAAAAACTGAAAAAGGAAATCTAAAATTGTTCTATACAAATTAATTTGCAGTCTGAGAATCAGGAATGCATCACTGGAGATACAAAATAGAACACTCCACTCCTTGTAACATAACAGATGCAGTTGATTCCACAGGGCAACATATTCAACAATTGAATAAATCCTCATATTACTTTTAATAGATAAATTATAAAAAGTTGAAGAGAAGAACATTTAAAATACAAAGATTATGTTCAAATTATATCTGACAGAAATTTTCTACAGGAAGGGTTATCATTGTTATTTACCATGTCAATGCCTGCATTAATTGAAGTTTCAATAGAATAAGAGTAGTTTGCATGGGATGGATCAGTGAGCTTGTCGATACCCTGCCAATCTGAGATGACAAAACCCTGAGATTCAGACAATGACACATAACTCAGTCAGCCACTTAGCAATGTCTCTTTCCAGTTCAAGTGATATTCAAGAAAAGATTATTATATGCAATTGCTTAAAATGATTTTTACCTTGAAGCTAAGGTTTCCCTTGAGGAATCCGGTGATCATATCACGGTCTGCATGCATCTTCACTCCATTCAAACTTGAGAAAGAGGGCATAATTGTTGAGACACCTTTGCTGACTGCATCAAGATAAGCAGGCATATGGATGCTGAACAATTCGTTTTGACTGACAATGGTATTATTCTCATTGATGCCTTTCACTGTGCCACCATCACCTACGTAGTGCTTAGCACAAGTTGCAATCTTATCCCTAATCATTAAGAATTAAAGATTCATTTGACGGTATAAAATAGAAGGATTGGGAGATGTGTAATCTATAGCGAAATTGACTACCTCATGTATGGCAGCCCCTGAAGAAAATACAAAATAAAGAAGAACTAACATCAAAGGAAGTAGATATTGATAGTAAAAATCTTACTTTCCAGTTACATAAGGGACACCCTTAGGGATTTTTTCTGGTAGATCCCCTTGTAAACCAGGTATGATCTCTGTCATCATTTGTACAATCTTGTGGTTTTCACTGTAGCTCTCATAACACCTTCCCCATCTAGGATCTCTGCAGACCTGCATCGATACAGAGATGAAAAAAATGGAATTGGAAAAAGATTAAACCATGAAACAAATTCAATTTACAACATAACTTATCAAGCATTCACAATGATTAGCTGTAAGATCTGTTATGATACCGCAATGCATGGGGCAAAAGCATATTGAATTCCTGTAGCTCTAACTTCAATTGCAGTTGCAATCCCAATCCTTTTCACAAGACCAGGATCCCTGGTGGATCAAAAAAAAAAAAAAAAAAAAAAAAAAGGGGGGGAGGGGGGTAGAATATACCATGGATGAGTCTAATAGTAGTAACTCAAAATTCTGGTCATAATAGTGTCTTCCCAAGTCCAAATGTCCCCATCCTATCAATATAAGTTGAAAGGGTAAATTACACTAAAGGTACCTAACGTTTTTAAGAAACTGCACCAAAAGTATCTAACATTTCATAAATTATGTTTGGGGTACTGAAACCAGAATAAAATTAATCACCGATGATAAAATTTCAATTTTACCCATTGGTTATCTTGTTATATGATTAGTCACTCCATCCTCAAGCATCATCAAATCAGATTGTCTTTCCCCAATGCCAGATGGTCAGAGCAACTGTCCAACCAGAAACCGGCCAGTGAACTTGCCGGGTTCTGACTTTTTTGTGTCAGATTCCAGCCAAATTCCGATGACTTTCACTTTCTTTTACTTGTAGTATCTTATTTATCTCTTGTGGCAAAAAGTATTCCTCCATTGTTGTCATACAAAATCATATGTTTGAGAGTCCAATCAAAAGGGCTAACAACATTTTTGATGATCATGCTTAACCTTTCTTGCCTATAGAATAGATGAAGGATAGTGGCTCTGTCTCTGCAAACCAAATTGTAGCTCATGAGCAAAGTATCCTTTTCAGAAATTAAACAACTGGATATACAAAGTACCCTTGCACCACAAGAATCTCAAAAGAGTGAAATAAACAAAATACTGAAAAGAAAGGAATCTAGAAATTTTAAACAACTCACACTGTAGAAGGAACAACCATACAAAATCAGAATAGAATCTCGATCATAAAAGCCATAACAAAACTGAAAAGCAACAGAATGATCCTTAGTTACTGACTAGATTTGCAACATCTATTTTTCAAAAAATCGACTACTCTCTCCAGACCTCTTAGAAAGAAAAGGGGAAAACCCAAAACACTAACTGCAACATCAGAACCATGGATTCCCATTGTACACATCTAAAATAGAAATAGAATCTGCAAAGCAAACAAAGTTCAAATCATTCAGGAATTGAAATCATAAGCAAGCTAAAAATACCACCATACATGGGATCACTTCAACCAATTGCAAACAAGGAAGAATGACCTAGAAAAATGGGAAGAAAACAAATCTTAAAACATTGACAAGAACTTACAAGGCAACTAGAGTTTCAATTTAACCAAAGACCAAAAACGAACTCCTCTACCAGAACCCCTACAGAGATAGTGAGATTGGAGGGAACAAAGAGAGCAATCTGAAGAGTTGGAACTAATCGGTTACCAATATTGAGGTGGGATCAAGTTGGCTGGCAACATGAATAGTGATTGAACCATGAAGGAAGAATGAGGAGCGATAGAGCAACTTGACGACTTGATCTGAGGAGCGATCGCCTGATTTAGGTACCCCAAACACAATTTATGAAATGTTAGGCACCTTTGGTGCAGTTTTTTAAAGCGTTGGATACACTCGGTGTAGTTTACCCAAGTTGACAAGATTGCATTTAAACTTCATAGAGATCAACTAATCAAGTACTTACATATTTCATTCAATCTTAAGCAATCATCTGAAAAGTAGAAGGTTGATAACTGATGAAAGATTTTTCAGACAAGGAACTATTACAACTAGAGTTCAAAGAATTCAGACAAAAAATTTAGGCTTAAATACTGCTCTACTTTAAAAATGGAATATTTTTATCTAAAACTTAATTTTTTGCAACATTCCTAGGAAGTTCAGATAAGAAAACTGAAGAAGAAAAACAAGCTATAACATAACTGAATGTATTCATAAAGGTGCTTGCCTGGTAACTCCAAGTCCTACATTATGAGGGAATATTGTGGCTTTGTATACATTGTTGTGGCCATGAACAGCATCAATTCCATATATAAATGGAATTCCAAGACGGGTAGCAAGGGATCCTTTCTGGAACTCATTCACCATATTAACCCATGTCTCAGGGGAAGCCTTTGGAGCAGGCACACTTCCTCCAGCACTCAATAAACTCCCTATCCAACATATTATAAAATTTTAGTCCAACTTTAAAAAGATAATCTTCTAAATCTTGTTTAACATAAAGATTCATTAGTCTTTACCAATAAAGTAATTCTTCATAATATCAGCTGTAACATTAACCCGATCAATTTGGACCATTTGGCCGATTTTCTCTGCCAGGGTCATCCGATTTATCAGATCCTTGACCCGAGCACCCAATGGCTGCTTAGGATCCTTGTATTTCATATAACCTTGAGCTTCTGCAATGGCTGCCCAACAACACAAATACAGAAGCCCCAGGAGGGGGATAGAAGTTCTAGCCATCTTCAAGCTGGTGTCCGACTCTTACCAATGTCTCTGGCCCTAAGAGTGGAAGTTAAAAAAAAAAAAGATTATATAGCAAGTTCAAAGTAAAGGAATGCTACAATAGCTCCCCAAAAGAATTTTTAATCCAAAAAAAGGAAAAATCTCCGGCCTATATTTAAAAAGATTTACTATACTATGAATGAACCAAATGCAGCAATCAACGGATGCCCCTAATAATAGAGGAAAGTTGTAGGTAAAAGAAGAGGAAATTTACAAACTTTAAGCTGCAGAAAAAAAAAAAAAAATCTTACCCAAGAAAGTTAGAGAGAAATGTAGATCAATGCAGAAAAAACAGATATCTAAACCCCCAATAAATAAGAAAATAACATGCAAGAAAAAAGGGCAGAAGGAATCATAATGGAACACAATGTGCATGTCTTTCGTGTAAAGTTTCCATCTCAAAAGTTCAAATTAGTGAGTGAGGGGACTCTCAAGTGTATAAGACACCTAAAGTTCAGACTTAATCAATATGGGATTATTCCCAACACTGGGAAAGCTAGAGGCTTAACAAACTAACAACATACAACTAGATACCAAAATCTGCAAAAGCAAAGAGGGGGGTGGGGGCAGGGTACAAAAAATGAAGAACATATGAAAAGGATGTAAATTTCTAAAAGCAAGAAGAAATCCAAAAGGTGGTGAAAACGAGAGAGAAACAGAGAAAGAGAGATAAAAGAACAAAAATATAGAATCAGGAAGAAAGAAAAACTTACAGAGCTGCATGAGCAGAAAGGGTTGATTGAGGGAGTGAGATTAGGCTAAGCTGTTGTCTTATAAGAAATTGAAAACCATAAATAGATGAGAATGGAACCCAACTTACAGCCTGCACTGCAAAAGAGCCCTCTACATTTAGCGGCACGTTGCTTTATCTTCAAATATTTACAGGACATGTTCTCACATTTTGGCATTTAAGCTACTACTTCCCACTAAATTTAGGGGTAGTGGGATGGAGAGATGGGAAACATGGATCCTGCCCACCTTCTTCAACGTATTAATCAGGCAGAAAACATTTTAAGATTGGCGTGTAACGAGTGACTAAGGACATAACTGCTACTTCATCCACTAACGGTCGACGAAAACTAAAACTGAAAAAGACTTTATTTTACCATCTGTCACGTGTCAAATCTGGGCCCGGCCCGGTAGCACGGACCGAGTCGGCCTATATAATCCAATTCCAATCGGAAACTAGCCCTTAATGGACAGGTTTCGGTCTGGGCTTGTAAAGCCCGACACTACTCCAGCCCGGACTGAAACCTCACTGGACCGCCCCGTTAAAAAGCCCAAATTAATCCAAACCAACAATACCCAACTTGAACACTAGTAAGGCCTGTTAAGAAACCCGAGTTAGCCCGAACTCATTCTTTTTGCTGTTCAAATAATAACCAATTGACCAAAGATCTATTTAGTTTTCTTTTAATGACATTTTATGATGACAATAGCATACATTTAAGTACTCGATATGAAATAAGATTGAAATGTTAGATGGTAATTCCTGATGAAGAACATTTGATTTTACTTATATAACATAATATAAGACCTAGCAGCCTGGCTACAAAAATGAATTGTTGCCTAACCACAAAAGAAGATTGAACATATATAGATCAACTTTAAGTATTTAAAATAAACTATGATCCAATTAAAATTTTGGGCAATTGAATCAATTCTATTCTTGATCCTTGATGTATCATGTCCAAGGATTTGAAATTCAATTTCGTACCTGGTTTTGGCCAAGCTAAAAACCAAAATTCCAGTCATTTTGGTCGAAATTTAGCTGAAACCAAGTAATAAAAAATAAAAAAAAAAGCAAGAAAAAAAACTCAGATTTCGAACTTGGTTTTGGGGGCCAAAAAATTTATTTTTGAGTCCAATTTTTTTCTATAATGCAAATTTAACTTTTTTAACATATCCATTGAATCATTTGCATACAAAAAATCAAAAATGGTAATTCTATATCTACATCATAGCATGTTAATGTATGCCATGAGTGAGAAGGGTAGTAAATTAGAAACAAAATAACAGACTAATGTTATATAGTTTATATTATTACAGTATTCCAAAATATTTTTTAATTATCAATTGCATAGAATAAGGAAATCCATTCAAATCACGAGTTTCGTGACGCATCTAATCCCTGAGCCTGAAACCATTGATGTTGCCAATAAAAGTTCTCTCATTTCATCACATATGCATCCCATTCATAGAATTTATATACAAATTTTAAAGGAAAAATAGTTTATGGAAGAAATGGTAACCTTTTTACTTCAAATCTTCAATGCCTTGATGAAACAAAGTTCAATGTACCTTTGGAATTTGAGGTCATGAAGGAAGATGAGAAGAAGAATGGAAGAGATGAAGAAATTTTGGAAGAAAATCAAATATCACTTAAATTTGGTTGAAATTAGCCTCTTTTGATCGAAATCAAGTCGAAATCAACCGAAATCTATTGAAATCTACTGAAATCGATCAAAATTTACCAAAATATGAGACTATTTGGTTTCGACCTATAGTTTCGTTTCCGTTTAGCCAAAAACCGAAACATCTCGGTCGAAATCGAAATTTTCAACCAAAATTTGGAACTATGATCATGTCGGCCAGATAAGCTGGGCCCGGCCCGAGCCAGCCTGAAATCAGCTAAGCCTAGCTCGATAATAAACCTACACCGGACCGACCCATTAATTATTGTGTCCAGTGTAGCTCAACCTAGCCTGAACCCTTAATGGATAGGTTTCGGTCAAGCTTTGTAAAGCCCGACACAGTTTTAGCCCGGACTGAAACAGGACCGGACCGTCCGTTGACATCCTTATCCATATCTAGAACCTTGTCTGCTTAAATCTGCTAAAAAAAAAAAAATTAACTGTTTAAAGTTCAAATGTCTAATTAGTCTTTAAATGGGAAAATTACTTTGATCTTTCTGATTAAGGAAAGTAATTAATTGGAAGGATGTAAAAAAGGATACTTAAAAATCTGAACTTGATTTGCATCCAGATCTATGTAGAGGTATCCTTATCAGGACAGGGGTATCTAGGTCCGAATTCAGATAATCTGAAACATAATCTTTCCAATCCGAATATGTATCCAACTAATAATAAAAAATTAAGTAGCTAATGGAGTTGTAGAGGATTAGGGAAAAGAAAATCATGCAACTAAGGCAATTGAAAGACATGGATTAAGAACGAATCATATCCAATAAGAGAAAAATGTCTTAGGTTACATGAGTCAGAAATGTAAAACGGATGGTTGAAAATCTATATTCAATTTACATCCATACCTGTTTAGGGATATCTAAATCTTGGGCATGTTGGACTGATGTGGCATCGAATACCTCGAGCACTTCTACAGGTGGCTGATTCAATATTCGTCAAACCAGGACTGGCTGGAGGTATGTTGATCTTATTTATGGTTTACAGGGCAAAGGGTATCCAGATCTGATTACATCCGAATTTATATATGTATTTGATCCGTTTACATCGCTTTAGTTGGCCCTCCCCACTTGTCTAATTCAATAAATTAAAAAAAAAAAAAAAATTAACCAGAGGAGGTCGAAGGAATGACTAGTTGTTCTTAAGTTGAGAATCCAAAAGAAAAAAAAGAAGGGTTTAGTGTTCTTTAGATTAGTGTTTTTTAGATTGGATGAATAAAAAGGGAATAGAAGGTGATTGCGAATTATTATTATTATTATTATTATTAATAACTTATAAACATAACAACCTAATAGTGAACTTGAGTTACCTTAAATTTTAGAGAATTGAGGCCATGACTCGATTCTAAATAAAAATGTAGGAATGCATTCTAAATTTCCCAACCATTCCAATTTGAATTTATTCTAATGAGGTTCTAACCTTACTGTTATATACCACTGACCAAGAGATGACAACTAGTTTGATGATTACATATTTTCTTTTAGACTCCGATTGTTTTGATTTAAAATTTTATTACAAGTAAAATTTTCACATGTAATATTGAAAATTTTTCAATGTTTGTTTTCAAGAGATAAAATATTATCGTAAAATTTTTCAATGTTTGTTTGCCATTAATTTTTCATAGTAAAATTATTTAAAATAATTACCTAAGATACCATTATAACAGATGATTTAAAAAATAAACTTATAAGAAACTATTATAAGAGTCCATCCGATATCGTTTTCTATTGTCACTGGTTGACTGCTGGGAAAAAGCAGCTAAGTCCCCTCTCGGGAAATGGGGGTTAGCATCCAACAAAGACTTGCTACAAAGGGGGCTCATTATAAGCACCTGGTCTACCTCTTCCTTTTCAATAAAGCTAACCTCCTTTTCGCTAGCGCTGACATAGTGTGTCATATAGACATCTAAATCGATTTTCACAATAGACGATACAAAAATGACTATTTGATTTAGGTATTCAGATTCATGAGGCAAAAAGATATACTGACTCAACATATCAGACCAATACAGGCTGATACGGCCTATACATATGCAATTTCGTATCTGTTTCTGGAGTGACCAAACCTCTTCCGATATCGTGAACTTTAAAAGCCATGGGCAATAAAGCCTAGATACATGAAAGATAATGCTAAGCAGACAAGAGATTGAACAAATATATTGAACAAAACCAGTTGGACAACTTTTCATCCCAATCCCAAATTTACAAAAAAAAAAAAAAAAAAAAAAAAAAAAAAATGAAACATATATTGTATCACCAAATCAATCCTGAGAAACAACTAAAATATTTAAACATTTATATTCAATTGGAACAATAATGTCTAATTAAGAACCAAACCTCTCCTCAACAACTTGTCATTGTTATTCAAGACCCCGGATACTTCATCCAACATTTCAGAATCGATGTCATCTATCTTCATCACCTCTTTGTAGAGTTTATTTGAAAAGGTAGAAGCAGATTTTTCTCCTTGTGTCAATACCTCTGCAAGTTTTCCAATCTTTGATGCCATCACACCCAAGATATCCAGTAGATCATCATTTACACAAAAACTTTTTTCCCATGCTTCCTAGATGAGGAACCATTAATTAATATTGGATCCAACACGCCCTTGGTTGCAATGTGTTTATGGACTCTATCCACTGCATCTGCTGGCCCTTACTTTGCATTTTTTTTTCCCTTTGGAAACTTGTCCATTGCTCTTGGAGACCTTGGTATCCATATATCCCAGAAAATTTAATTGGACTAGATTTGAGTTTTGGTCAAAATCTCAAAGTTAAGTGGTCATTTGATAGTTCAAGAAACTACTATAGCATTATTTCACCAATCATTAATAAAAAAAAAATGAAGTCATTTTTAGAACCGGTCATTCTTTGATATCTCAACAACTATCTTGTACTTGCAGAATACACCGATGCAGCCCTATATAATTTTGTCAACATTTTCTTACAAGAACTCAAAAAAAATTATAAGTCCAAGTGCTTGAAGAGCGTACACACTCCAAGAAATAGAAAAACCTAGTCAAGCATACTACTCCAGAACAACGAGAATCTAGTGTTAAATTCCTTGATCACTTTTGTGATAGGTGAAGAGCTTAAGACAATAAATATTGCTTTTGGTTCCCATAGTATAGCCCCCATGCTTATTGAACAACCCAAAGAAGTAGGGCAATTTATGTCATGGCAAGTTGTAAGAGAAAAGAATTTACTTGAAAATATTACATTGTCTTAATATATATAAACTTTCTATAATATTGACTGATGTAGGAGGAGAAGTCCACAAGTAACAGGCTCAAATATTTAAATAGAAAATATAAGATGAAAAAACTGAGAAGAGATGTATAACTAAATAATCTACAACTTACCAAAATTTCATGCAAACTACAATAAGAAATAGAACTAAAAGACACCAATCACAAGAGCAGTAAAGCAGACAACTCAACTTCAATTCAAGAAAGCAAATAATAATCCAACTACATAGTTTGGCCAGCTTCTATTCCTTTTAAGAATAGGAAATTGCTTAACTTACTAATTCCTAAACACATTTTAATTCTTCCCCATAAGGGGCGGGGGAAGAAGAGGGAGAAAACATCTTCTAACTCTTGAATTCATTAAAACCCAAACCTCAAAGCACTAGACAACCCTGCATAAAGATTGATGACGAAAAACAAAACCAGAAGCATAAGACAAGAAGTCTAGAACTCCAACCATGATAGAAATAATCAAATGATCCAAAGAAAACAAACATGATTTTCTTTGAAAGTGATTTCACTTTCAAATAAGATGATATACAAATATACATATATGATATGTATATTATCTCAACTAATGGGCCATGTACAGAAAGAAAACAAAATCAGAAACTAATCTCACTTCATACAGATTTCAGCAACTTTGAAAGGATAGCTTTTCTAAATGAAAACCAAAAAGCATTCTGTCCGGGTGTTGTAGGATAGATAACCAACTAATCAGCGGCAACCTAGCAAGTAGGAAACCCATATTTCATGTATTGTTCTATATTTGGCAAGAGAGATTAGTTGCCATGGCTTAATTGTGTCCAGATTCCTAGCCTTGCCTTCTCTATGGTCAGACCGTGGGTTTAAGTCAGAAAAAATTATATTAGGCTAGGATTGACCAAAGGCCAAACGGAAACTGATGCATTACCACTGCAAGGCCTAAAAAGATGGGTAAGGTCAAAGCCAAAACCCTGATCAGCAGGGTCCACAACAAATTCTAGGTGCATAATGAACATTTTCCACTTCAACTGGTGTTCTCAAGGAGATGGGTCCAATAGTACTCAATCAACTTCTTACTCAAAATCAAGGGCTTTCATACCATGAGGATGTCTTTGTGGTCTGCATTGGTCCCAGTCAAATCAAAGGCTTTCAAAAATATATTTGCTTTATCCAATCAAAAGGAAGAAAAAGAAAGATGTTTAGAATTGAAGATAAAATAGAACAGAAACCTTTCAAAAAACGTTCAGGAAAAGTGTAAAACTTTTTTTTTTTTTGGGTAACAGTGTAAAACCTTCTTTAGTTCTTATAAAAGAAAAGCAATAGAAATGAGAATCAGAGCAAATCAATTATAAGAACTTCTGTTTTATGTAGGGAAGCTCAAAAAGAAAATATATAAAGCCCCTCCAAGAATGAAAATGGTTTACATATAACGCCCCTCCAAGAATGAAAATGGTTTACTGTTTTTCCTAAAAATATAATGTAGAGAATCATATAATAAGTTGAACTCAATGGACTGGTTTCAATACTTTTCCTAGACCTGTCACCATTACTCTTAAGGACTTTCTTAACAAGGCAGCAAACAATTAGCACCATAGAAACTAGATTTATGAACATGCAAACAAAACATATAATTTTCCTTAATTTTTCTTATAAGGAAAAATTACGGTTATCTCCCTTGTAGTTTGTTCGAAACTCATGTGCACCTCAAATTTTTCAAACAATTACAACTGTACATTTTTTTAGATGTTGTTAAACTTAAAAGATTAAATGGACAAATATACCCCTCTTTCTCTTTCCCTACACGAAAAAAAGACACGCATGCAAACCCCCTGTTCTAAGGGTGTCAAAACTGGGTCCAGCTCTGTAGCACGGACCGAGCCAGCCCGATATAACCCGAACCCAGCCCAGACCGAGCCTTAATGGATAGGTTTTGGTCTAAGCTTGTAAAGCCCGACACCGTTTCAGCCCAAATCGAAACCAAACCGGACCGGTCCGTTAAGAAGCCCGAATTAGCCCAAACCGATAAAACCCAACTCGAACACTGGTAAGGTCCATTCGGGCCCAATTTCTTAATTTTAATGGTTTTAAATTTTAATAGATTGTGTTACACTGTTAGAGTTCACTTCATGATCTAGAAGATTATGTGAATCTATAGTTGAAAAGATTATGTTAATTGTTATAGTTTATTAAATTACATACATATGGAAGGAATAATGCTAATTTTATAGATATAAATAATAAAATAGGCTATATAGTTTACATATAAAAGGGGCCCGATAAGCCCGATAAACCTGATCCGGACCGAACCAACCCGAAATCACCTCAATAAACCCAGCCCGATATCAAACCGACACCGGACCAGCGCGTTAGTTATTGTGTCCAGCACAGCCCACCCCAGCCCGAACTCTTAATGGATATGTTTTGGACTGGGCTTATAAAACCTGACACCGATTTAGCCCGGACCGAAATCGGCCCATTGACACCCTTACCCTGTTCTAAGTGACAATGTTAGCAACTTGAAACTACGACGACGATAAATGAATGCCGATTGCAGTGGTACCTGACGGGCGGAACACCTAGGTAATCTCAACTACCCATCATTGTCGGTGATTTTCTAGCAGTTCAGCGTCGGTGAGGAGCAAGGGTATAGGATGTCGATGCACTTAATCATGATGGTGACGATCGTGTGGGGGGGGCAAATTGGTAATTAAGTGATGGTGCTCCCAGTGGGACTACAGTAACAGTGTAGCCGGAAAAGCTAGTTTTCAAGAGAGTAGGTAAGAAGTTGAGCATCCTGGTGTGGGTGAAAGCCATAGTCGTCAAGCTTCAAAACCAGAGATTTTGGTACCTCTGGAGACTCCGGCTTGGTCGCTCTAGCTGAGATTGCTGCCACTATTGGGGTCGGGCAGACCCCCAAACGGTTCCCCAGAAGATGATCGACGTTGTCGCCATCAACTGTCTCTTCTCATTGTTCGTAGTCTTACTGTTCGCTGCGCTGATGTGCTTCGGTATCTCATCGCCGCCAGAGGCCCCCATTGCGGCTGCCGACAATATCTTCTATGAGTTCCTCATGAAGTCAGGCAATTGGAGAATAGGCTTTGGTTCCTCAACTGCCCATCTCGACTTCCTCTTACAGGCTCCACTACAAGAATCATCGTTTTGGTTGTCAAACTCCAATGGAGGATATCACCTGCAGAAGAAGTCAATGAATGGTTCATCAATGTTTCATATATAACCTCCGTATACACAAATATTACCGAAAAAGAAGAATCAAAGCCCTAGATTCAGTGGAGAATATGGTCAGACAAAGAGCGCGAGAGTGAGGGCATTTTGGGTATTAAAAGTTATTGCGTCGTCACTCGTCAATTAAAGTAAAATGACTAACAGACTGAGTATTTTTATAATTTGTTTTGATTTTTAAGAGATGTCTTTGTAATTATTTGAAATGTTGAGGTATACTTGAATTATAGATAAACTATAGGGGAGGTACTCATAATTTGCCTCTTTTTTAAAGATAGGAGCAAAGGCATCTGTCCAAGAACATTTGGAGGATGGATCGCCTGTCCTGAAGGGATGAACAACCAGATCTCACATAATCTTTCAAATATTCTTTCTTCATTTTCTGAAAGTTCATGAAAATAAAAGGAATCAGAGCGCTTACAATGCCATGAATCTCTTCAAGGCTCCTAAAATCTCTCACCTCTCTTTTTAGGAAATGAACAATCAGATCTACACTTAATCTTTCATAGGTTCTTTCTTCATTTTCTGAAAGTTCATAAAGTTCATGAAAAAAATGGAATCAGAGCGCTTACAATGCCATGAATCTCTCCAAGGCTCCTAAAATCTCTCACCTCTCTTTTTAGGAAATGAACAATCAGATCTACACCTAATCTTTCAAAGGTTCTTTCTTCATTTTCTGAAAGTTCATAAAGTTCATGAAAATAAATGGAATCAGAGCGCTTACAATGCCATGAATCTCTCCAAGGCTCCTAAAATCTCTCACCTCTCCTTTTAGGAAGCTACATAATTCGTTTCCTCTCTCTCTCTCTCTATCTCTCTATCTCCTTAATGGAGTATGTTCAATGTTCTTGGACAACTCCATTAATGTTCACCTACATTCAACATTTGTCATTTCCCACATTGCTCTACAACTCCATTAATGTTATGGCCACCTTTTCCTTTTTTTTTTTTAATTGGTCACAAGTAAAATGATATGTGCGCTGATATATATCCCTTCCTTTCATCACTAAAATCAGTCTCACCTCAAGATTGTTCCTCTGTTTCCCATCTTAATAAAACTTCCCCAAACCACCCCCCCCCCTCCCCTACCCCACCAAAAAAAAAAAAAAAAAAAAAAAAAAATCAATTGTGCTGTGTGAGAAAATGAAATATGATGAAAATTTTAGGCAAGACTTAGCAATATGACAAGCCCAAATCTCTTGGTCCTTCATGGTAAATTCGGGTGTAACCAAGGTTCAAGTGCACGGGATTGAGACAAATCAGCCACTGGTAATCCTGACCCAATCCCGAGTTGTATTGACTGTTCAGAAATCGCCAATCATATGTGAGTTTACCCGATCCTAATCCTGACTTAAAATTTTGTAAAATATTATTTTACCACGTGATTAATTCCATTTGAACTTAAACTTGACATGAACAAAGGACCTCCAGGTCTACTTATTCACAAAATTTCAACAACATTAAGCTTACCATGTGGCAAGAATTATCTGTGCAGAATAGAAAATTTTCTACTTCATTAGCTAGAGAGTAAAAAATCCCCCACCCTTAATTATTTGTGCAGTTGCTCCAAAGGACAACACCAATGGAGCAGGCACGGCAGAAGAAGCCAAAAGATGGGAGTGCATAGATCCGGACAGATTCAGCATTTCTTTACTGATATTTGGAGCAATCGAACCTAATGGAGTGGCCCCTGCACATGTTTTCTATTTTGTATGACATTATTGTATCTCTGAATAATTTCAAATCTATAATATTTCAGGAAGACATTTAGGAATTAGATGTTCCATGTAAAATCATATGGCTCGGGAAACCAGAACTTCTAAACTCATGCATCTAGGTGATTCATCTTGATGTTGCTTGTACCTAGAAAAAAAAAATGCATTCCTATTCTATAGCAATTCAATAAAACACATTCTAGAATCATTTTTCCTAATTGAATGAATGTAAACAATGTGATTTTTACAACACAAAGCACTAGGTAAATAATGTCTTCTCTTAATTTACACATGAATTATCTGTAAATGAGGTGATAGGGGTGTAAGTTCGGTCTTGTCAGCTTGAATCCGTCTTGATCGACTTTAAGCCTGAATAGGACTTGAGTTGAGATAACCTAGCCCTGACGGTGGGTTAAGGTTGGGAATTTCTGGCTCTAAGTTAGTGCTAGGCAAGCCCGGAGATAAGGCATTGGGCTGAACCCGACCTTGTCATCTTCTTCTTCTTCTTGCTCCTGTTCCTTCTTCTTCCTCTTCTTCGTTCTTTCTTCTTCTTCTTCTTCGTCTTCTTCTTTTTTCCTCTTCCTCCACTTGTTCTTTCTTCTTCTTTTTCTCCTCGGCTCGGCGCAACCTCTGCATCTCACTTAACCCTCCCCATGGTCAAGGCATATTAGGATCTGCCCGAGCCGGCCTTGAAAGCGGGTTAGGGTTGGATTTTTCAGGCCTTGAATTAGAGTCGGGTCAGGCCTAGGCCTAGGCCTAGCTAATTAAGGAGACTCAGGGTTGAGCTGGGGTTCTAAAAAACTTGGTCCAACCTGACCTTTTTTTTTTTTTTTTTGGATAAATACCAATCCGACCTTGTTGCAACCCTACACATGAACAAAGATTCTGAATTGCAATGAAATTTCTTATTGATCACTTTCTCATCCCTTGATCACAAGTGACACCCTAGATCAGAATTAGAAATTTTATGGAATAAAATGTACGGAAAAATACCGATCTAAATTGTTTGCATTGTGGTACACTACCCTTAATGAAGTATAGACTATATTTTTAATTCCTACTAATGATCTTGATCAAGGTCTCCATTTTATTTATTTTTTGAAGAAATCATTCAAACCTAAGAGAAGGATGGGATTTTTCATCCTTTAAATTATAATATGTGGCCGAAGGAGAAGGAAACCTTTTAGCAAGATACCTACCTAAGCAAGATTTTTAAATAAAACTTTTCATTATTTTTTTTTTCAAAATTAGATTTGCACTTATAACAAAATTTTGAAAAGGACATTATTAGAACAAAGAAGTTAAAAAAGGGGGAGGAAGGGGGTGTTAAATGCCTTATAACAAAAGAGATTGCTAAAACGTACCTATAGAAATCTTCATTTCTACATATTATAGTCTTCTAATCTTAAATCATAATCAACAAAAGACATAATTAAGTAGATTCATTTCAACACATTACAATCTTCAAAGTTACCATGCATTATCTTTTCATGTATATACATCTTTACTTTGATGTATATTTGAAGGACATGCATATTTTTACTATTATTACTATTATTATTATTATTATTATTATTATTATTTCTTCTGATAACAAGGTAAAAATCTTATTGTAATTGAAAAGGATGCCACTCCTTAGGATTTAGTTTTGACAAGACAATTTGTTTACCTTTTTTGCCTTAGTTTTGTTTTGAGAATAGTCCCTGGTTGCCTTAAGTCTTGGGTGTTTTAAATACTTGAGAGTTTCACTAGTTTGAATTTCTGAGTTAGAAGCTTAATATGGGAGCACTAGATTCCCTCATTTCCTGTGTCATCTTTGGTGCACTTTGAATTGTAATTATTGGCAAAACGGACTAAGTTTGATGAGAGAGACTATTTGTGGGCCCCATTGGCGATGTGGTAGAGATACTGAAGTTGTGGCATTGATTGAAGAATGAACGACATTTTCTGAAGCATGAAAAAGAAGAAAATAAGAGAGAGGATGAAGCAAGAGAAAGAAGAGAGAGACTGAAGAGAGAGAAAGAGGAGAGAGAATATGGCGGGTCCACCCACCATGTTGCGGTGGCATGCCACCATGGTAGCCAGCTTGGCCGAGGGCCGCGGCACCACAGTGGAAGCCAACCACATGGCCAAAAGTAGCAGCAGGTGCCACACAGCCAAGGTCAACAGTTGCAGCATGCCTTGCCGCAAGCTAACATGCCCACAAGGCTGCAAGGCACATAGTAGGCAGCTGCGCACATGGCTTGGCATGGCCCTGCCGCCATGTGTTCGAGGAAATGCCTAGTGAGAGAAGCAATGGGTTCGATGAGTTGTTTAGAGAGAAGCATTGTTCGGCCTAAGGGGCACTTTCGGTAAGAAGAAAAGGAGCAGATGCAAGATTTGTAGTGTAGATAGGAGCCACATCACGAAGATCCTAATCTGACAATCTCAAAAGTGGCGGACTTTGATGATCATAGTAGTCGCGAAAGGATGCTCTTGCGCAGGTTTTGATTGGCCACCCCCAGGTTTATAAGTTGTACCGCATTCTACATCGAAGGTACCGCGATTCAGTGTGACGCGTACGGTAGAGCGCCATGCTAGATCCGAATCTAACGGATCCCGTCGAGTTCGATATCATTTGGCGCAATCTGTAAGATCTAATGGCAGAAAGCAAATCCCGCCATTTTTTTGACAGATCGGACGGCTGGCTTTAGATATTCCGCAATCGACCAATTAAGGATCAATAGCAGCGCTAACAAGTTAGAGGCGGCAGCAATTACGTGTATCACGGGAGCACGGAAACACTCCAAAAGATTCTATTTTACTTAATTCTATTGGTCGAACTTCAAACCGCCATAACTTCGTCATCTGAGCTCTCGGTCTGTTCAACTTGCACTTTCCTTATTTTCTAGCCCTCTATTTGTTGGACGGTGTTGGGAGTCATAAAAACACTAAGAAAAAGTGAAAAGTGTGAATATACAAGGAGAAAGTGGTTCTCTAAGGTTTTTGAGGTGTGTAGAGTACGGGTTGAGCATTTAATCACCAAACAATTTCTCTATTGCTCAGTAATGGAGTTTTGAATACTTATGAGAGATTGATAGAGCCATTATTGTACATCAGAGAATGGATCCTTACAAACAAGATATGTCTTGTGAATCAAGTTCTACCATCATTGAAGACTGTTGAAGATTCCTGAGAGCAGAGTAAAGCTTCAAAGATATTGCCTGCCATTTGAAAGCATTGGTTGTGAGATTTTCTCAATTCCCTATCTGTTTATTGCTTTCAATATATTATATGCTAGAACAGGTGAAAGTTGTTGAATGCCTAGCTAGTGGGAGAAAAATTGTAAGGCATTGTTATAAGCCTAAAAACTACTATTGTTTGCTTCTCGTGGGTGTGAGTTTAGCGTGGTGTGTGCAGCCAGCGTGTGCTGAACACTGGTACATAGATACCTCATTCCTGGCATTGTTATGTCCTCTCAGTTTTATATTTTCGAAAACACAGGATTAACATCCTTGTCTTGTAAAAGACTAAAAGTAGTGTATTGAGTAAATACGGAGTCCATTGGGCATTCCGTGGACTAGCCATCATACACTGTGGTGGTGAACCACGTAATATCTCTATGTTGATTGTGTTACTTTTCTATATATTATGAAATGCATGGAATGGTTTGCAGGATGGATGTGCAAATTTGGTAGACCTGACTACTAAGTGGTAGTGAGGTAGATTTGCATATGCTCGTGTGTGTGTGACAGTTTGGTTTTCCATCAGCTCTGGGTAGCAGTGATAGAGTCAAGGAAAAAAATTGTACAATGATTCATCCCCCCGTCTCAGTGTCGACTCAGGTTCATCAATCTTTTCATGTGTATATTCATTCCGATTACATTTTCCACGTGTATATATGTTGATGTTCATTCTGGTTAGATGTGAGGAGTATTGTGGGAATAGTCCCACACTGCTTAAGTTGCAACATTTAGTGTCTTAAATACTTAGAGTCCCTTCATTTACTAGTTCGAATTTTTGAGATGGAAAATTAAGATGTCGACCTTACATATAAAAATCAAGTCTTACCAAGGGACATTAATTACTTGATGAAATTTGTAACCTTTTTTTTATAAATAAATTGTTATTGTGAAATTACTTGATGTGACCCTCAATTTAAGTAAAAAAGCATAGGAAAAATTACTTGTACCACCCCAGGACTTAGGTCAAAATACACCTACTATTCTAAAATTCACAACAATTACAATTGCACCCCAATTTTTAACAGTGTTAAGTAAAAAAAATATTTAAAGACAATTTTACCTTTGTTGCATTTACAAGAAAAATAGGTTGAAATGACTTTTTAAACCTTATAAAAATAAGAAATGATGAAATGACCAAAGTACCCTCCCAAACCCTTAAAGGAAATCAAAACCCCACTTACCAAATGTTCCCTGAAGACATTATGAATCTTCACTGCAACCTAGCTCTCTTATCCACCACCAAACATCGTCCCTCTGCCCTGGCTAGTAAGTCTCACGACGATAACCGCTGCTTGTGTAGTGGCAACAGCAGTGTTGCCCGTGGCAGAACCCACTGCAATTGACTGCTTGCTTTGTTCTCTCTCTGTTTCGGTGTAATAAAATCTCAGCAAAGCAGCCTCAGTTGCAAGAATGTTCGCTAGTAGTCTTGCCAGGGCTTGACCAGACCTAGTAGAATAGCTCCCCGACTTGCCAAACACCACCTACTCTTATCTTTGTGGTCACTGCTGTTGGATTTTTCCTTCTGTTCCTTCTCTTTCTTCACCCTCAACAGGCTCCCAAACCATCTCATTGCACCTCCCATTTTTTGAGATCTCAATTGAAGAGGCCTTGAGAAAGTGCGAAAAATATTCTATGAGTGCATCTTATGTAGAAAGTGTTGGACTTTATGTTGTCATTGTTGGCAACTTGGCTGATGTGACAGTGTTTGTGAGCATACAGTCAAAGAAATTAGGAGAGAGAATGTCAGTATAGGAGAGAGAGTGTCAGTGCAATGGTAAAGATGGAGCAACCTTGCATGTATGTTCTACAGTGTTCTACATGTGTCTCAGATGGCTTGCAGCGAGTTAAATTGTATTCTACATCAAGTTTGATGAGAGAGAGTGTCTGTGGACCCCACTGGTGATGTGGCATAGCTTCTCTGGTGATGTGGCCGAGTTTCTGATGATGCGACAGTGTTCCTGAAGCTTTTCTGATCATGTTCATGTTTTTCATGTTTCTGGTGTTGTGGCATTGAAGAGAGAAAGAAGAGAGAGAATCAGAAGAGAGAGAAAGAGGAGAGAGAAAAAATGTGAGTGGGACCCACAGGTGTGGTGGCAAGGTGACATGCCAACACGGCAGCCCACGGCACTTGGCATGCATGCACGCAAAGTTTCAGGTTCAAATTCCAAGGTTTGACAGAGTTTTAACTTTGGGCCTATTTTTGGTGGGTCCCGCAGCAGTTTCATGGAAATGCGATAGTGAAAAGATGTAGAGCGTCGAGTTATCTTTCCAACGCAACTTGAATCACTCAATTCCGACGTCGGATGAGAGAGATATCGCAGTTTCTGTCGGATCGCTCGAAAAAGTCATTTCACAAGTTGTTTAGGGGCAATTTCGGCATTTCATAAATTGTTTAGGGGCAATTTCGGCATAAAAAGAGGAGAAGATGCAAGGTCAGCGGCTGGATTTGAGCCACGATGCTCAGATCTACTTTGAATGGCCCAGATCAAGGCGGGCTTGAGTGCATCGGAGCCGACGCGTCGAGATTCCATCGCGCGCCTTCGGATTGGTTGGATGCAGATTATTACAATGCTCTCTGTTGCATGGAGTACTAGCTTGATTCCGTGTGGCGCACGCGCGGTACTACGCCGCGGTTGATCCAGATCTTACGGTTGTAATTGAAGCTGATCGCGCTTGACGCGATTGATGCAGATCCAGCGGCTCACGTTGAATCCCGCCTTTTTAAGGTTATCCGACGATTGAACGATTAGATTCCGTTTCCGCGAATCAGATCGCGACAGCGCATAGGCGGCGCTGCTACGGTGCGGCGCGGGTGCAAGTTTTGTTTGGAAAAATTCTCTTTCCTTATTTGTGGTTGGCCGAACTTCAAACTGCCATAACTTCTTCATCTGAACTCCAAATCAGTCCGTTCAAGTTGCAGTTTCCATATTTTTTTATGCTCTATCTATTGGGTGCCGTTGGGAGTCGTAAAAACGTAGAGAAAAATCGAAAATAGGATTTTGAAGCTTAACAAAGGGTTTTTCTAGGGTTTCGTGACTGTGTGAGTGATTAATTCTTCACTGTGCATCAATGGAGTGCTAAATCCCTATGAGAGGTCAGTAGAGCTTTTATTTTCACATTCATGGTGATTATGGGTTGTGTGGAAGAGATTGGAAGCCTATCGATGAGGTGTGTGCTCTATGAATCTATCTCTATCATCATTGAAGGCTGTTAGAGAGTACCTGAGAGCAGTGTGAAGCTTCAGAGAGATTGTTGGCTATTTGAAAGCATTGTTTGTGAGATTCTCAATTCTTTATCTATTTATGCTTTCAATTTATTGTATGCTAGCGTAGGTGCAAATTGTTGAATACCTAACTAGTGGGGGAAAATTGTAAGGCAAATTTATAAGCCTAAAAAAATTGTTATTTGCTTCCCGTGGGTGCGGGTTAAACGTGGTGTGCAGCGTGTGCTGAACACTAGTACTTGTTACCTGAATTCCTGACACATGTGTGCCCTCCTAGTTTTATGCTGGGTAAATTGGGTGTATGTACTCCCTGCTGTGTAGACAGCAAAAAGAAGTGTATTGAGTATATACGGAGCCCGTTGGGCATTACTCCGTGGACTAGCCATCACACACTGTGTTGGTGAACCACGTATATCCTGTGTTGTGGATTATCTTTATTTTTCTATATATTTTAGAGTGCGTGGAATGACTTGCAGGATGGGTGTGCAAATCTGGTAGACCTGGTCATTGAGTGGTAGCGAGGTAGATTTGTATGCGCTTGTGTGTGTGTAAAAGAATATATCTCCATTAGCTCTGGACAGCAGTAAATAATCAGGAAAAAGTTTCAGACACTGATTCACCCCCCCTCTCAGTGTCATATCAAGTTCATCAATTGGTATCAGAGCACCAGGCTCAGTGATAGCTTAATCAGCAGCTGAGTGATCAGAGGACAGTCATGGCACTAGGTGAAGGTTTTTGCAAACTCCTACTTTTTTATGGATTTGAATTTTTGTTTTGGAAAAGGAGGATGGAAATATTTTTGGGGTCTCTTGGCTTTGATGTGTGGCAGGCAGTCAGTACTGGGAAGGTAAATGCCCAGTATGACTCTACAGCGAAAAGGGCAATCTTAGATGGATTAGCAGATAATGTGAGAGTCAAAGTCAGTGGATGCGAGACAGCGATGGAACTGTGGAACAGACTACAAAACCTATATGAAGATGAGTTGGCATTCAAGGCTAGTACATCAGCAGTTATTGATTCTACTTTAGAGACAAACTGTAGAAGTTCAGATGAGTGCTCTACTATTGCATCAGAGGATCCTATTACACAAGTTGACTTGACTGGAGAGCTAAGAGCAGCTCAGGATGAGTTGAGACTTGAGAGGGAGAGACTTACAGTGGCATCATGTGACCTTCATAGTGCAAATGAAACTATTTCAATTTTAAAGACACAAGTGAAGGACTCCAGCTTTATCATTACATCCTTAGAGGCTCAAGTCATTAGCAGAGATGAGATGTGTAGGAGCTTTGAGAGGGAGATTACTACATTGAGAACTCAATTGATACAGGTGCAGATGAATCAGAGTTGCATCCCACCAGTGGTTGAGGAGATCATTAAATGTACAGCTCAGACTGGAGATTGTCAAAGTCCTTCCACCATCAGTTTTGATTCTATTACAGAGCATGTTGAAACTTCTAGTAGGCCATAGAGACAAAGCTCAAGCAGATCACAGATAAAGACCCAAAATAAGAGACAGAGAAAGAGAGTGCAGAGGCATAGTGATGTAATACCTCCAGCACACCAGGCACAATATAGAGGTATTCCCCAGTAGAGAGAGCAGAGGCACAGTAATGCAAGACCTTCATCACACCAGGCACAGTGTAGAGGTATTTATCTGCAAAGAGCTCAGACAGGGAAGACAGGCAGTATGCAGAGTAACAGGATTGATAGAATTCATCAGCAGAGACTAGTTGAGAAGAGCAGATTTAGTAGGTCCAGTCATCAAAGGCACAGGCAGCAGGTTTTTCAGCAGAGACAGGTAGTACACACCATGAGGCATGGACCCACACCTAGTTGGCACAGACATTCCCTTGTGAGACAGTCACATTTTCATGGATATTGTCACAGGTGCAATGGGTATGGGCATAGGAGTGCAAATTGCACATCCAGATTTTGTGTTAGTAATTATGGGAGGAAGACATCCACGTCACCCCAGATGAGGCCAGTTGAGTGCCTTAGATGCCATACACTTGGGCATTGGGCCAAGCGATGCAAGGCAGTGCTCACCCACCAGCTTGCTCAAGCAGAAAGAGATTATCAGCTTTCTAGAACTAGAAAAACAAGAGGTTCAAGAAACCAATTCAGAAAACAGGCTAAGGAGTGGTCTCAGTTCAATGATCAGTCTCATATGGCTTTGTACAGTGTATGGAGAAAGAAGACAGTAGAGAGGTCTTCAGTTGGTGAGGTTAGACAGAGACAGAGGACTGTGGCTAAGCTAGTTGACAGGCATTGTCAGAAAAGAGCGTCTGTAGAGAAGCCCAAACAAAGGGCCAAGGTGAATGGTCATGCAGTATGGAGAGAAAGACACATAGAAATACTTACCACCCCTACACTACCCAAGTTGGGTGTGAGAGGGAACACACCTCCTAGGCACTAGGTGCACTGAGGTGCACATGGAGAGGGGGAGCTTACTACATGTTCATTCTTGCCCCCAGACAGACTTTGTTGATTGCAGAAGAGTGCAAGTGCTTGGAATCATCAGGTAAATGGTATAGTTCCTTGTGTTATTGCATCTTGGTGGAGCAGACATCAGATGAGCAATGTTATGTCAATCAGAGTATGGCAGCTAGAAATACTTCTTTGCATTAATATGTTATCAAAAACAATTACTACAGTCATCCATGACAGTGTCAGAGTGTGGCCTTCTTTGCACCAGTGATAGGGGGAGCGATGTGTATTTGTTATATCCTTTTTTTGCTCCCTATGATGGACTTAGGGGGAGTCCTTTGGTATTTACATATTGAATGATATATGCTTGTTCTTCTTCTTATGTTGGACTCAGGGGGAGTCCTGTGATGTTTTTATATGTTGATATAATGGTTTATTATTTTTTTTGGGCCCATAGGATTGGAAAGATGCGGTGGGCACTCCTATGTGGCATATCCCTTTGTATTTGTTGTCAAATGGGGAGAAAGATCTCATGTGGAGAGTGAGTTGCCAACAATTTCAAAGGAGGAGATTGTTGGACTTTATGTTGTCATTGTTGGCAACTTGGCTGATGTGATAGTGTTTGTAAGCATACAGTCAAAGAAATCAGGAGAGAGAATATCAGCGTAGGAGAGAGAGTGTCAGTGCAATGGCAAAGATGGAGCAACCTTGCATGTATGTTCTACAGTGTTCTACATGTGTCTCAGATGGCTTGCAGCGAGTTAAATTGTATTCTACATCAAGTTTGATGAGAGAGAGTGTCTGTGGACCCCACTGGTGATGTGGCACAACTTCTCTGGTGATGTGACCGAGTTTCTGATGATGCGACAGTGTTCCTGAAGCTTTTCTGATCATGTTCAAATTTCTCATGTTTCTGGTGTTGTGGCATTGAAGAGAGAAATTTAAGAGAGAGAAAGAAGAGAGAAAATCAGAAGAGAGAGAAAGAGGATGAGAAAAATGTGAGTGGGACCCACAGGTGTGGTGGCAAGGTGACATGCCAACACGGCAGCCCACGGCACTTGGCATGCATGCACGCAAAGTTTCAGGTTCAAATTCCAAGGTTTGACAGAGTTTTAACTTTGGGCCTATTTTTGGTGGGTCCCGCAACAGGTTCATGGAAATTCGACAGTGAAAAGATGTAGAGCGTCGAGTTATCTTTCCAACGCAACTTGAATCACTCAATTCCGACGTCGGATGAGAGAGATATCGCAGTTTCTGTCGGATCGCTCGAAAAAGTCATTTCACAAGTTGTTTAGGGGCAATTTCGGCATTTCATAAATTGTTTAGGGGCAATTTCGGCATAAAAAGAGGAGAAGATGCAAGATCAGCGGCTGGATTTGAGCCACGATGCTCAGATCTACTTTGAATGGCCCAGATCAAGGCGGGCTTGAGTGCCTCGGAGCTGACGCGTCGAGATTCCATCGCGCGCCTTCAGATTGGTTGGATGCAGATTATTACAATGCTCTCTGTTGCATGGAGTACTAGCTTGATTCCGTGTGGCGCACGCGCGGTACTACGCCGCGGTTGATCCAGATCTTACGGTTGTAATTGAAGCTGATCGCGCTTGACGCGATTGATGCAGATCCAGCGGCTCACGTTGAATCCCGCCTTTTTAAGGTTAGCCGACGGTTGAACGATTAGATTCCGTTTCCGCGAATCAGATCGCGACAGGGCATCGGCAGCGCGGCTACGGTGCGGCGCGGGTCCAAGTTTTGTTTGGAAAGATTCTTTTTCCTTATTTGTGGTTGGTCGAACTTCAAACTGCCATAACTTCTTCATCTGAACTCCAAATCAGTCCGTTCAAATTGCAGTTTCCATATTTTTTGATGCTCTATCTATTGGATGCCGTTGGGAGTCATAAAAACGTGGAGAAAAATCGAAAATAGGGTTTTGAAGCTTAACAAAGGGTTTTTCTAGGGTTTCGTGCCTATGGGTTGATTAATCACCAACTACCTCTTCTCTGTGCATCAATGGAGTGCTAAATCCCTATGAGAGGTTAGTAGAGCTTTTATTTTCACATTCATGGTGATTATGGGTTGTGTGGAAGAGATTGGAAGCCTGTCGATGAGGTGTGCTCTATGAATCTATCTCTATCATCATTGAAGGCTGTTAGAGAGTACCTGAGAGCAGTGTGAAGCTTCAGAGAGATTGTTGGCCATTCGAAAGCATTGTTTGTGAGATTCTCAATTCCTTATCTATTTATGCTTTCAGTTTATTGTATGCTAGCGTAGGTGCAAATTGTTGAATACCTAACTAGTGGGGAAAAATTATAAGGCAAATTTATTAGCCTAAAAAAATTGTTATTTGCTTCCCGTGGGTGTGGGTTAAGCGTGGTGTGCAGCGTGTGCTGAACACTGGTACTTGTTACCTGAATTCGTGGCACATGTGTGCCCTCCTAGTTTTATGCTGTGTAAATTGGGTGTATGTACTCCCTGCTGTGTAAACAACAAAAAAAAGTGTATTGAGTATATACGGAGCCCGTTGGACATTACTCCGTGGACTAGCCATCACACACTGTGTTGGTGAACCACGTATATCCTGTGTTGTGGATTGTCTTTATTTTCCTATATATTTTGGAGTGCGTGGAATGACTTGCAGGATGGGTGTGCAAATCTGGTAGATCTGGTCATTGAGTGGTAGCGAGGTAGATTTGTATGCGCTTGTGTGTGTGTAAAAGAATATATCTCCATCAGCTTTGGGCAGCAGTAAATAATCAGGAAAAAGTTTCAGACACTGATTCACCCCCCCTCTCAGTGTCATATCAAGTTCATCAGAAAGAAGATGATAACTCGATAAGGGGGAAAAGTGACAAAACCCACTTCTAAATTAATATACTGTTTCTTTGTTCTTAGAGTTCTTTAATTTCTTTTCTTCATAGAAAGTTTTTTCTTGTTTTGATTTCCAATCATAAAAAGCGATGAATGTCTAGAACTTAAAGAGTTAGAACGAACGAAGATAATAGGACGGAGGCCCGAGAGGCGAGTTTCGCCATGAGTTACTGATAAGGTTTTAGAAATCTGTATTTGACACAGTATCGGGCTTAAGTGCTGATGACTAAACAGACACAGGTCAAGTACCGAGTCAATGGAAATTTGACACGTGATCAATACGATTAAATAAATAAATGATACTAAAACTATTGCACTTTGAATTGTAATTGTTGACAAATCGGACTAGGTTTGATGAGAGACTGTCTGTGGGCCACACTGGTAATGTGACAGTGTTTCTGATGGCATCTTCTGAAGCATGAAAAAGAAGAAAAGAAGAGAGTGGATGAAGAGAGAGCAACTAGAGAGAGAAACTAGAGAGAGAAAAAAGAGAGAGATTATGGTGGGTGGGACCCACCATACTGAGGTGGCATGCCTTCATGGTAGCCACCATGGCAGTCAGCCTGGTCGAGGGCCAACACCAATACAGTAGCACCAAGGCACTTGGCCATCCCATAGCCAGCAGCATGCATGTGCCACTAGGCAGCAGCACGGCTGCATGCCACAACAGCCACAAGCTTCGGCCAAGTGTAAGCCATGTCACAGGCCCACTGCCACGCATAGTTGCAGCAGCAAGCATGCCATGCAGCACACCGCAAGCAGCACCCGCATGGCCCTGGCCTCCCCCCCAGCAAGCACGCCCACCAGGTGTTTGTTAAAAAACCTTGAGAGAAGCTCAATGGGTGTTTAGAGAGAAGCACCTCCTGGGAAGAATGCATCTGTATAGGGTTTGTTTATAACAAATCCAGCTACAGAGGTCCTTTTGGAGAAAGTTTAGGGGTATTTTGGGTAAAAATAATAAAGAAGATTCAGTATTAATGGCCTCGATGAAGCCTTGCAGCCAAAATTCCCATTGGATTGTCCATAAAGTGGTTGTGTATCAATCGTCGCGTCAAGAGTCCATCGTGAGCTCTCAGATTGGTCGGTTGTAGTTTAAAACTATGGTTTGTGGCACATGGGGTTGGCGGAGTGATTCGATGAGGCGCGTCTACGGTGCGTGGCGGAGATGATTCAGATTGTATGGCTTAGATTGGTGCCGATCTATTACTGATGTGATCTGCTAGATCCGACGGTCTCTGGCCTTTCCCGCCTTATTAAGGTTATCAGACGGTTCGTAAGGAAGATGCATTCCCAACCAATGGGAACTCGACAACGCAGGTTGTCAAGTCAAAGAGGCGTCGATTCCATGCGGCGCGGGTGCACGGTAATGCCAGAAAAGATTCATTTTAGAATAATCTCATTGGAAGAACTCTAAACAGCCATAACTCCATCTGGAGTCCAAATCGGTCCGTTTAAGTTGCATTTTCCTTATTTTTGAGCCCTCTATTCATTGGGTGGAGTTGGAAGTAGTGAAAACGAAAGAAAAAAAATTTAAAACAGCCAAAAAGGAAGAAGGAGAGGATTTTAGGGTTTTTATTTATTTATTTATTTATTTTTATGTTTTTGAATGTTGGATGAGCAATTCAATCACCAACCAACTCCTTCTTGCTCATTAATGGAGTTTTGATCTCTTGTGAGAAGTTGGTGGTCTTTTTCATACATCTATGGTGGTTGTTGCTTGTGAAAGAGAAAGAGAAGCGTTGTGAGCAAAGGGTTTGTTGAAGACTCAAGCTTCTCCATTCTTGAGGGTTGTTGGAGATACTCGTGGGATATTGAATCTTTATAGACATCTCCAAGCACAGAGGAAGCATTGGTTGTAAGATCTACATAACTTTACATATCGTTTGCTTCCTGTATTATTTGTTAGCTATGTGAAAATTGTTGAATACTTAGCTAGCTGTGGTTTCATTGTAGGGTAATTCTATAAGGCCCAAAAATATCATTTTTATTGTATTCAGTGGGTGCTGGACACTGGCAGTTATAGCTTGAATCTTGACATTGTTATGCCCTCTTAGTTTTATGCTGAAAAAACCTAGGGTTAGCATCCTTGTTTTGTAAAAGACTAAAAGAAGTATATTGAGTAAATACGGAGTCCATTGGGCATTACTCCTTGGACTAGCCATCACACATTGTGGTGGTGAATCACGTAATATCTATGTGTTGATTGTTTTGCTTTCTGATATATTGCAAAGTGCGTGGAATGATTTACAGGATGGGTGTACAAATCTGATAAATCCGGCCACTGTGTGATAGCGAGGTAGATTTGCATACGCTTCTGTGTGTGTGACACTTAGGTTCTCCATCAGCTCTGGGCAGCAGTAAAAAAAAAATAGAGAAGAATTTTATACACTAATTCACCCCCCTCTTAGTGTCAACTCAGGTTGATAAAAAACATCGATATCGGCCTATGAATCGGCTTATTCAATACGGATTATTTAATACCCTGGTCACTAAACATCAGTATCGACCTTTTTTTTTCACCTTACAAAATGCTAGTATGGTCTTTCACAATACCCATAATGGTAGTCTTGACCTTCAAAAATATAATTTGTGTTGATATCAGCAACTAACGGAATGGATCAGTGTTTGACATTTAGAGGTAGTACGTGTAATTATTGTGAACTTTAGTGTAGTAGGTGTATTTGAACTTCCAGGGGTGGTACGAGAAATTTTCCCAAAACATAATATTAAGGGGTAGAAAAATAAGGTTACAAATTACATGCAACTGCAACCATAGATAAAACAAGACACCCTTTATTTCTTCCATCGAAACATTTTGACCATAAATCACTAGCCAATTAAGGACACAAGAACAACTTGATACTATAATATTATCATAATTATAAAAATGACATAAACAATAACAAAGGGCATCTGCTCCTGCCATTGTAGGGTTTAGGTAGAAACAGATATAGGAACCTTATCCCACTTCACAGAGAGGTTGTTTATCAATTCAAACCTATAACTACCAAGATGCAAGGGAACAATCTCCCCATTACACCAATGCTGAATTATTAAGCACATGAAATAATTCATGGAGACAGACAGGATGTAGGTTCATTCTTGATCATAAAAGACAAACTAAGGACACAAGAAGTTGGAACAATAACATGACCAACTCCACAAACCATACTAATAAACATGACACAAACAAGAACAATAGGGAAATGTAACGATGGAAGCTGAATGATAATCACATGAAGTAATTCAAAGAGCTAGATAGGATGAAGGTTCATTGGATTGTTGATGTCCAACAGTTTTTGCTCTTCCCCAAGGTTACACTCTGCTACCATCTCTTGTTGCTCCTGATCATGAATCGGCTCCGGTGGTACCAGTAGTGGTTGTTGTTGCAGCTTATGTTGCAAGGTCAAGATATCAGAAAGCCTATTCTTTTCTTGCTTTAGCCACTCAATTTCAGTTGCCAATTAACAATCGATAATTAGTCAGAAAAGATCTCCTTTATTGCTTATTTGTTTCAAATTTTCTCACACTTACCATTTTTGAGTTTTTGCTCACCACAGAATTTGTCTATCCTCATCCTTATGGCTTCATTTTCATTACATAGCTCAACACATTTGCAATCATAATAGGAAACTTGATGTGCCAGATCGGAGACAATTGCCTATAGAAGTGATTATAAATAGACAAGTTAAACTAGGAAAAAAGATGATTTCCCATTGGAGGTAAAAGGGTGCTTCAAAGTCTGTAGATTACTTGGTTATATACATACCATTCAGATGGGGAAAATTTTTGCAGCTACCCAGTTGTATACCCATATGGAATCTGTCTCTTTTTCAAGAGGTTCACAAATCCCTTCCTAGTTTATAGTATTTTCTAAAATATTATTTTCATTAGAACATGATTTTATATGGGTGTACAAAAAACTGGGTAACAAGAAATTTTTGCTACATGGGTAGTAGGAGAATTTTGTCCAGTTCATCTGCAAATACAGTCAGGGAAAGACTGTAAGATTTTATTTTTTTAGATCTCCTTTGGGTTTTTCCCATGAGATTTTCCATGAACCCTAAGGAACACACCACACAGATTACTAGAATACAATGGGTATTAAAAAGAGATGATAAGACACATACCTCTTGCTGTAGATTGATTTTCGACTATTTCCTTCATTTTGAATGCTTGGATTTCAGTCTTCCATAGCCTGCCGGGATCCCTTGACCTTCTCTCTGCGTATGGGAACAGGAGAAGAAAATAACACCATGGTTGTGGGGACCCTAACCATTGGTATTTATAATACCACCCCCAACTCTGGACCAGTCCCACAGTGGACCAGGTTGCTCCATTTCTAATCATACTTAAACTGATCTACTTGTAACCAAACTCCCACTGAATCAACTAATCTTATAATTAATTTAGCCCATAAAATATCTTACAAAGACGTCTATCCCTTTTTGTTTCCGCAAATGCCTTTATATGTGATAAATGGTTGTGAGTGCAAGGATGTCATCTCCTAACTGTGCATGCAGAGTTCATGTTCATGCAGATGAACTCTACAGACCATCAACCTGTTGTTCGAGTTGAGCAATGTATTCCAACTTTCTGACCCGAGATTTCAGTGAAGCTAGTCGGCTGCCAATAACCCTACAAAAGGTTAAAAAGAGATGTAGATAGAGTTAGATTAACATGAGTGTTGAAGTACTTGGAATCGGGCAAGGGATTGACATGGATCGGTCCTCTTTACTTTGTATCATGCCGATCCAACCGTGTCAATACCCTTGCTGCAATGGATCGACCCTAAGCCGATTTGATCCTTGCATTAAAACCTTACTTAACATTACCTTGTATTATAAGATATTGAATTTTAGAATGAAAATTACTATTAAAAAAAAAGAAAAAAAAAAAGAGATTTTAGGGTAAAAAGAAACTGACCTCAAATTTTTTGGATAGTTGTTAGGATCAACTTTTGGGATCCACTTGTGTAGATAAAGATTTTCAAGCTCAAGTTTGATGGAAGGACTTGAGGTTGCTGCTACTTGATCTTCAATGTTAGGGTTCTCATCAAATGATGAGGAAAAGTTTTCATTCTTCTTGAACTCATCGTCAACTAGGGAAGCAGTAACATCATCACTTGATGGCCTTACAACTCCGTCTTTTATGATAGAGTCATTGATGCCTTGATTTGGTTCTTGAGCTCCTCCACTGGAGCTGATGAATTCTGTAGTTCCAATTCTGGTGATTCTACCACTGGTAGGGTTTTCTAAGAGTGCAAATGGATCATTAAACACTGGGTAGTCTGCAGCCTTGTTGGGTTGCATAATCATCTTCAGGCTCTGCTTGGCATCACGAAGCATACCACTATGCCTTCCATTCATGATTGCATTCACAGCTGAGTTTGGATACCTTGGCGGCAGCGGCCCCATTTCCACCACATTCTTCATTCCTCCTGCCATTATCTCAGTACTGATTCTGCTTGTCAATTAGCGGCAACACCCTTAAATCAACACTGATCTACACCCAATGTGATCTTTCTAACTCTCAAAGGAAAAATCAATGGAGAATTCATCATTGAAATCTCTTGTCATATTTAAATATGGTTTTTTCTACTTGTAATAATACCATCCTGTCAATTACGTGTCTGCCAGACTGGTTCTTATGCACTCCATGTTATCTGTTGACATCCATATCGCATAAGCTATGAACTTTACATGTTCTAAGGAATTCCGTTTTAATGACCAAAAAACAATACCATTCTTTTCACTGTCAGGTTTGCGTCAGTCTCCAAACAAAATACCAAAACTACCGCCTTATATATTGAGGTTTTCATGATAAGGAGTACAGATTAAAGGAAATCCATTGCAACTAGATGCATGTTCTGACAACTCTTTAAATAATACACGTTCCTTTGCATTTTCTCGTGACATATACTTTCCTTTCTAGGGGTATCGATTTATGGCCCACATCAACACGCTTAGTTTACTGAACGTGCCCCAAACCGATATTTAATCGGACGTTCACGGTGCAAAAATGTAACCCGATGCTAGCTCAATGCTCGCTCGACGTACCAACCAATTTGGACCGAACGTACATGACGTTGATTGATAAAATGACTATTAACCACTAAAGGTTAAATCCCTAAAGGCCTAATTTGTCATTTCTCCCTCTCATTTAGGACCCCCATTTTTCTGTCCTTAAGGCTAAAGGACATTTTGAAGTAAAGGACCCCATTTTTTCCCCAATAATGCATAATGATAGACCATGTAGTTTTGGAAGACATGATGCTCCATTAACAATTCTTCAAATTTATTCAAGTTCGTTATCTGTTGATTTCCATATTGCATAAGCTATGAGCTTTACATGTTCTCATGAATTGATTCGATTTAATGACAAAAAAAAAAACAAGACCATTCTTTCCACTGTCAGATTTGCGTCAGTCGCCAGACGAAATTCCAAAACTACTGCCTTGTATATTGAGGTTTTCGTCATTAGGAGTACGCATCAAAGGAAATCAATTACAACTAGATGCATGTTCTGACAACTTATAATACACTTGACAACTTATAATACACTTTCCTTTGCCTTTTCTCATGACATATACTTTCCTTTTTAGGGGTGTCGATTTCTGGCCCACATCAACACGCTCCATTTACTGAATGTGCCCCAGATCAATTTTTAATCGGACATTCATGGTGCAAGGATGTAGCCCGACACTCGCTCGATGCACCAACCAATTTGGACCGAACAAGACACTGATCGATAAAATGACTATTAGCCGCTAAATGTTAAATCCCTAAGGCCTAATCTGTCATTTCTCCCTCTCATTCTCCCTCTTATTTAGGACCCCCATTTTTTCTGTCCTTAAGGCTAAAGGACATCATTGAAGTAAGGACCCCCATTTTTTTCCCAATAATGTATAATGATAGACGTTCTTGTTTTGGTAGACATGATGCTCAATTGACAATTCTTCAATTTGTTCAAGTTGATTGTCTTACTCCCACCTAAGGAATATGATTGAGTATAACAATTTAGTCATTGATGATATATATAGAGACGGTTAAGAGGGATGTACTCAAAAACCCTTAATTGAGAAATAATTATTCATAAAAAAAATTGAGACGATTAACATAAGGCCGAATGGCATTTAACCGATCATTGATCGGTTGATGTGCATCATTGAAGCTCGTTAATTGACCGATTAACATAAGACTGATTATGGACTGAGAATCCGATCGGAACGAATATAGATGTGTCCATGTTTCATAAGTAAGGATCGTTTAGTTAAACATGTCGGTCACAATGCAAGGTATTCAATTGGTGATGACCGATTTGGTCCGACCAAGAGATTCACTGATTGACACCCCTATATCCTTTCAATTTGATATAAATTTGGAATGTATGCTTTAAATTGTGCTTTCATTTATGAAAATCTAATCACTAACATGGGCATTACCATAAAGGGTGTCACGTTCTGACCCGCACCATGCCCCCGAACTAGACCAACAAATTAAAACCTGGACTAACATGCACCGTTTACTAAAAATGTCGGGCCTACGCCCTGAGCAGTTATTAATCGGTCATTCACGGTATAAGGGTGCAGCCCACCGGTCACCCAACCTCATTGGCTGACTATGGACCAAACTCAAGATCGACCAATTAAATGACCATTAAGTTAAATCAGTAAAGGCTTCAACCTTAAATGCCTAATTATTTCTCTTCCCCCCCCCCCCCCCCCCCCCCCCTCCCCTTATTTAGGTTATGTAGGTTATGTTCTCTTAATTAAGAACTTGAAATAAGCTATTATGAATAAGTAATGATCTATTACAACAGAACATGGGCCAAGGATTGTGTTTTTCCATTGAACCAGTCTGGCAGAATGAGGACAATTAGCATAAGATCGAATAGTATAACCGATTATAGACCGGTTGGTTGCATGATTGAAAACCATTGATAGATCGATTAGACCGATTAAAATACAACTGATTAGGGACCGAGAATGACCGGACCGAATATAAATGCGTTAAGGTTTCATAAATGAGAATTGATTAGTTAAACTTGTCAGTCACAGTGCAAGGTATTAAGTTGCTAGTGACCAATTAGGCCCGATCGAGACCGACTAATTAACACCCCTAATTACCATAGTGGAAATCTAAGCCATTTGAGAATATAAAAACAATTAGTCATATCACCACTATCCCACAACCCAATGTACTTGCGCTTCATAGCTAGCTCTTTCTTGACATAATTGAGGAAATAAATAGAAAATAAATAAAATCTGAAGATAGAATGTTTTTGCATAACTAAGGTAAATTAAAATTTTCATTAGTTAGCATTATCTCTTTATTTATTACCTATCTCTAATTAGAAAATTATCCTAACAGCACATCCATTGTTGGAAGCCATTTAATACATAAACAATTGAAAGTTCCATAAAAGAAAAAAAAAATCAAGGATTCAACCTTTTATATATATATATATATATATATCAAGATGGTTCTAGTGATAGTTGATGCAACTATTGAAACGAGACAAAGGAACCACCCTACTAAGAGTAAAGAAAGATAATAGAATATTATTTTCTTATATTATGACATGAATCAGGACCTTTGTTAGTTAAAATTCGTTTTAAACGCGTTTAATACGTGTACTCAACCGTTTAAATGCGTATTTCTGTATTGACCTAAAAAATACTTTAAAATACTCAATGTTCCAAGCCTTTCCATTTAAAAAGAGTTTAAAACACATACCATACCATATCTGTATTTTAACTTGCGTCTTCAATGAGGAATGAATCGATTAATCCCAAATCATTTAGTTTAATATTCTTATTGCCTTATACATGTAACTGATGTAAGATTAAAGCTGTCATTTCCTCAAAGTTTCTTCTAAACTTGTTACTTTATTACTTCTCAGGGTGGGTTGTGGGTTGTGGGTCATAATAAATGTATATTGTAGGTCACTATAAAACGTTCTCTCTCTCTCTCTCTCTCTCTCTCTCTCTCTCTCTCTCTCTCTCTCTCTCTCTATATATATATATATATATATATATATATATATATATATATATATATATATATATGCTTAGAGTCTTGGACAGACATAAAACATCAATTAACTACTTGATTGAAGATGATAATTATCACCGTTTTATGGCTAGACACATCATAAATGTCATCTGCTCCCATTGATCTAGGTATAATTCTTAAATTTATGGGAGTATAATGTTTTTTTTTTCATCATACCATATTATATTTGATCCATTTAAACCCATACCATCTATTTTAATTTTTTTTTTCCGTTCTCGGAATGTATGACTTTTTTTTTACCGTACTGTTCTTGTTTTACTTTGTTTTAAACCCGTTTGTTGATGCTGAAAACTGATCTAGCAGACTTAGATGCCTTGCTGGCAGAATGGTACATGGTGTAACCGAGTTGTTGATGTAGTATTCGAGTTGTCCATGTTATAGCTAAGTTGTCCACGTTATAGCCGAGTTGGCCACGTTATAGGCAAGTTGGCCATGTTATAGCCGAGTTGTCCATGTTAAACCCGTTGTAGATGAGTTCACATGTTCTAGACAAGTTCACAAGTTCTAGATGAGTTCACACGTTCTAGACTAGTTCACACATTTTAGGCGACATCAAGGATAAATCCTGGAATAGATAAAGAAAACCAAAAATATTTGGATTGGGTAATTCGGTGGCCACAACAATGATTAAGTTAGTTCACAGATCAAGCAGAATGAAGCAAAGTAAAGAAAATTGCTTCTTTGAAAGTGGGGTAAGGTTTGAGTGTGAGAGAGTGGATGTAAAATTATCTATCCTTTGTACCTTTGTACTTGTGGATATTTATAAGGGAGTCTGCTATATTTGAAGATGTCTGAGTTGCCCTTTGTTAGTCATGATAGATGGTGCATATCCCCTTAGGTTTCTCCCTATTTCTAGGGAAGAGGATTATAGAAGTTCAAACTGTTGAACCATTCCCTTATATTCAAGGGAACAACCAATATCATTAGATTATCGTCACGTGTTATACACATGTTGTGATATGCATGCCCACAATAATGTGGACATATGTCGCTCTGTCATTGGTCGACAAAATATGGTATCAACAGTTGCCCTTTCTTCTTTGGATATGTAAAATTCACGGAAGCAACTTGATACCGAGTTGGCTCTTAGGTACTTCTTTAGCTGAGTTAACTCGTTTAGATCATCAACTACTACCAGCAGTCTTGGACATATTTTGGGATAATCTTTGCTAACTGCCCCAATTTTCATAAGTCAGCTAAGACACGCATGTAGAATGATGTCTTGATTTGAAGTTGGCCATAGCAGCTAAGGTTGAGAAGTTGGTTACAACTGCCAAGGTTAAGAAATCGGTTACAACAGCTAAGGTTGAGAAATTGGCTACAACTGTCGAAGTTGAGAAGTTGGCTACAACTGTCGAAGTTGAGAAGTCGGCTACATCTACCGAACTTGAGAAGTTTGCTATAGCTGCCAAACTTGAGAAGTTAGCTACAACTGTCGAAGTTGAGAGGTCGGCTACATCTGTCGAAGTTGAGAAGTAGATTACATCCATCGAAATTGGGAAGTCGGCTACATCTGTCGAACATGAGAAGTTGGCTATATCTACCAAACTTGAGAAGTCGGCTACATCTGTCGAAATTGAGAAGTCGGCTACATCTGTCGAAATTGTGAATTCGGCTACATCTGTTGAACTTGAAAAGTCGGCTACATCTGTCGAATTTGAGAAGTCGGCTACATCTACTGAACTTGAGAAGTTGGCTACATCTGTCGAAATTGAGAAGTCGGTTACATTTGTCGAACATAAGAAGTCGACATCTGTCGAACTTGAGAAATCGCCTATGTTTGTCGAACTTGAGAAGTTGGCAACATCTGTCGAAATTAAGAAGTCGATTACATCTGTCGAACTTGAGTAGTCGGGTACATATGCCGAAATTAAGAAGTCAGCTACATCTTCTAAAATTGAAAAGTCGGCTACATGTACCGAAATTGAGAAGTTGGCTACTTTTGTCGAACTTGAGAAGTCGGCTACATCTGCCGAAATTGAGAAGTCGGGTACATATGTTGAACTTGAAAAGATGGATAAAGTATAATGCTTCCACCTTAAACCGCACAACGACGATTGTTCATTAGCCGAGTTGAATTACAACCCGATTAGATCTTCCACCATGAGCCAAGTTTTAGATATTTTGAGATTACATTTGCTGAATGTCCGGACTTCTGGTAATTTTTTCAAGTCAGTTAATCAATACTCACAGTATTGTACTTTAATTTGAAGTTGGATAAAGTGAAAATGCTTTAGTTTTAAACCATGCAACGATGATTACTTTTAAAAAAATAAAAAATGAAGTCAGGATCCTGGTTTTTGAACGAGCTTATAGACGAGGAAGATGAGTATGACGAGTTCTGTAAGCTCAACTTGGGGAGTCTTCAAACTCTATATGCTATCATTTCTAAAACAATAGAAGTTATTACCAGCGCACAGTTAGAACATGGACGTTTGTTGAAGTCAGTGAAATGAGTCTACAAAGCAAATAAAGTTGGTGGAAGGGTTGAGACTGATAAGCTCACTGACTTTGGTAAAGGATTTTTTTTTGCACATTTTCTTTTCTGTATGTCGATTTTTGCTGACCATTTCTTATGTGTTCGGCAGTGAGAAGAATAAAAATTGTGATGGTAAAATTCAAGAGAGCTAGCTAGGAATTGATCGTTGAGGAAACCTTTTCCTCTAGATTGGGAAACATCTTAATTCATATTGTACGTGTTATACACATGTTGTGATATTGATGTCCCTAAGTCAATGGACACGTATCGCTTCATCATAGGTTAGTGGAATATGGCATTAATAATTGCCCCTTGCTTCTTTAGATTTGTAAAGTATGAGGAAGAAACCTTAATACCGAGTTCAATATCTGGTGCTTTTTTGGCCGAGTTGAACTTCAACTCGTTTAGACCTTCAACTGTTATTAGCGGCGCTCGGTAGGTGCTTTCTTTGGCCAAGTTGAACTTCAACTCATTTAGTTTTGGCCGACTTCATGGGGAAACCATCTTTGCCTGACTTCTGCTTCTCTTTGGTTTCGACAGAAGTCAAATTCTCTATCTCAGTTTCAACTTGTTTCTTCTTTGAGTCTGTAGTAGTCTTTCCCTTTTTCTATGCTAGAATTAGGGTATAATTGATAGTGGCATACTTTTCACGCCAAGCCCACGGGACAACAAGATCACTAGAGTCTTTTTGTAGATGGATTTCAGAAGTGCTAGATTCTCTGGAAGAGTTGAATGCCCTCTGGCCGAGTTAAATGCGTTGTATTCGAGTTGGCCACTAACTGATTTCACTAGTGTTTTTTTTTTTTTTTTGCGAGGACTTCATTATTTGTAAAGTCTCATCTAGCTTTCGCTTGATTGTTATCAAATTGGCATCCATCTTCTTCGGATTTATTTACATCTTGATCAAAATTTTGAAGAGGGTGTACTGGTAGATTGTTGAATCAAAGTTGGCCAGGACTTTTCAAGGTTGAAGGAAAATCTCTATACAAGATGGCATCAGAATAGCCATGTAATAGCATCATAGAAGAAAAATTGTCCAGATGGAGTTGTGGATTGATGGTCCTATTGTAAGGATCTTCTCAATTTAATTTAAACGACTTTGGAGGCTGAACAATCGATGCTCCAAAGTCCCTAGCTGTAGCTGAATACCAAGAATTTGTGGTTCTTGTTATAATGGAATTATTTGTTGTGTTGTTGATGCTGGTAGTGGTGCCAAAGTCATCGCGGCCATTATGGTGGCAATGGCAGGAGCATTTGCAGTTGCAGCATTGGCCGTCACTGTTGTAGTGGCCAACTCGGTTGGAACTCTCTTCGCAATCAATTTGTCTATTGCAGTGTGCCAGTTGCAAGTTGGTCAATGGTTGCTAGTTCTGCTCTGGCTGTGTCTAGGAGTGCTTAGACGCTTGTATACTGAAGGTGTTCAGCGGGATCGCTAGGGGACTTGTTTCCCAAATCGATCATGAACTAACACTAGTTCGTTGAGAATGCAAATGCCTAGTAGAATCGCTTGTAGAAGACGCTTTACTCTCATCATGATGATGTATTGGTGGAATTACTGGACCAAGAACTGGTGTAGTTTTCCTATGTTGGCTTGGACGAGATCGTCTAGAATGACTTCAGACATGAAATCGGCTAGGACCGCCGACTTCAAGGCATGAATGTATAGGTCATAATGGTACTTGATTATCATGGACTACTTGTTAGGATTTGAGACACGCAAACAAGAAGAAAATACAAAGAATTAACGTGGTTCAGCATCCCATCGTGGGATGCCTACGTCCACCAGAGAAAAGATAAATCTTTATTCCCAAAAAGCTTCTCTAACTTTTCACCTGATAGGCTTATCTCATCTGTCAGCCTTACAACGTTCCAGCTCTCCACTATCAGAGGAGAATCATCTGACAACCCTTACAGCCTTATTTAGGTTTTTCCACATAGAGACAATTTATAGGAAAACCTAGAAACCTTAATCCTACATAATTACAAGTTTACCTCATATATGTAATAGACTCATACCCTAATACAAATACTACCCTCATAATTGTATGGATCCCATAGAATACAAGATACCAATACAACAAATCTCCACCTGGCTTGGATTCTATGAACCACCTTGAAGAAAATCCGTTGATGTTGATTCTGAAAACCCGTCTCTGCCAAACCTCTACACCTAAACCAGCATAGCCCACACCCCATCTGGGTGTCCCGTACAGCTCACTGTCGTACGATGTGATGTGACTCCATCTCTCCCACTGCTGCAGCATCACCAGAAAGATCATCGTCACTCACAGTCTTCCTGCAACTTCAGCTTGCATCTGAACCCGAGCCTCTCACCTCCGCATCTCTAATGCAGACCTTGAGATTTGACTCCTCATCCTAGCCATCTGCAACTCCAATTGCACTTGGAACCCAAGTCTCTCACCTCTACACCTCCAATGCAGACCTAGAGATCCGACTTCTTGTCCCAACCCACCAATCATCCTTTGCCCCACAGTACAACATCCACTGGCCATGATGCACACCGTGTTGGGATTCAAACCCATCGTCAGATCCAACACCTGATCCGACCAGATCCATGAACAACTACCATCACCCTATCAATCCGATCAGGGTCTCCTTGTTGTCATTAACCATCCACTTGACTAACAGCAAGACCACCACCAATACCCAGGTGCGATATCGTCTAATGTAGTCACTCCAATACCATTCGAGACCTACCAAATTCCCTTACAGATCCACTGCCACACCGAGCTAACCATATTGGGTAACCCCCGCAGGTCTATTTTTTTTTTCTTTTTCTTCTTCTTCTTCATACTTTCGCTCCCTCTTTCTACCAGATATGTGATCGATCTACCGAACCAGGCTCTGATACCACTTGTTAGGATTGGAGACACGCAAATCAGAAGAAAACACAAAGAATTAACATGGTTCAGCACCCCATCGTGGGATGCCTACGTCCACCAGAGAAAAGAGAAATCTTTATTCCCAAGAAGCCTCTCCAACTCTCCACCTGACAGGCTTATCTCATCTGTCAGCCTTACAACGTTCTAGCTCTCCACTGTCAGAGGAGAATCATCTAACAGCCCTTACAGCCTTACCTAGGTTTTCCCACATAGAGACAATTTAAACCTAGAAACCCTAATCCCATACAATTACAAGTTTACTCTGTACATGTAATAGACTCATACCCTAATACAAATACTACCCTCATAATTGTGTGGATCCCATAGTATACAAGACACTAACCCAACACTACTTCTGCAGGATTTACAAGTTGAGAAATCTCAGCCAATTGAGTGGCTATTATTTGGATTTGTTCTTGCATGGAAAATTACTGAGGAGTTAATGGAATTGCAGGGGGTACAACTGGTGTAGTAGTGTTTGGAGGGTTAGTCCCTTGTGGAAACTGAACTTTTCATTGCTGACTTCTTATCCAGTAGTATTTTCTTCAAATTGGGTAAGGTACCCGTTGGTGTTGTTACGGGTATTTACCATTTTGCTCGTGGAAAGTAGGATGTAGAAGGAAGTTTTGAAAAAAAAAAACTAGTTGAAGGTTGGTTTGGAAAAATGACTCAAACGTGCCCCATGGTGGGCGCCAAACTATTGAAGCTGAAAACTAGTCTAGCTAACTTGGATGCCTCGCTGGAGAATGGTACATGGTGTAACCAAGTTGTTGATGTAGTATCCGAGTTGTCCACGTTATATCCAAGTGTAAGCACCCCATTTTTTCCATCCTCGGCCCAGACCAAGTCATGTGGGCCCATGTGCATGTAGTTCATATATATATATTTATAAGGAATGGGGAGAATTTGAAAAGGGAGAGAGAGGATAAGAGAAAGAGAAAGAGGAAGACACGTAGAGAGAGAGAGAGAGTTTGTGTAGGGGCGTTGCTACAATGCAACACCCCACATCGAGGCACCTTACGCTAACCAGCTCCACCTTACCTCCCCAGCTACCCGCTGCTCACCTGCAACTCGACAACGCATCATCTTTTGCCTCCTGCCCATCTCTCCCACCTATTCAACCTAACCACACCACCACCTCCTTATTGGAATCAGACCTGCTCAGCTCTTCCTCTCTCACCTGCGCCCCAACAATTCTTGAAAATCCACCGTCGAGTCCAACTGCTCCCCTAGAATCCAGCCTAGTCCCTCACTAGTCAACACCTCACAATAGCACCTCACAACAACCATCCCTCATAACTCCAGCCTCCATCATCGAACCTACCACCTCTCTCACCCACTCCAACAGATTAAAGTTACCACATTGTTCACCCAAAGAAACCCACTAAACAAACCTGCCCGCCAACCGTTGCTCCTCCTTGTCGACAACTCATCAGCTTCCCCCCAAAATCTGCTGCAACCGAACTTCCATCGAGCCCCACTCCACCTCCCTTCATCCAACCTCCTGCTTCTATAAATACCCCACCGATGCTCACAAGGAAGGGGAAGTTTTGGAGGCTGGCCCTTCTACTTCCCTTCGAAATCCCCATTGCCCCACACCTGTTTGCAACACACATCCAGCCGAGCACGCACCATCCCCACACCTGTCCGCAACACACACCCAGCCAAGCACGACCATCCCCACACCTGTCCCCAACACACACCCAGTCGAGCATGCACCATCCCCACACCTATTCGCAACACACACCCAGCCGAACACGACCATCCCTACACCTGTCCGCAACACACACCCATCTGAGCACTCACCATCCCCACAGCTGTCAGCAATACACACCCAACTGAGCACGACCATCCCCATACTTGTCAGCAACACACACTCGGTCGAGCACGACCATCCCCACAACTATCCGCAACACACACCCAGCAGAGCACGATACACACCCAGCCGAGCACGGCCATCCCCACACCTGTCTGCAACACATCACCAGTCGAGCACTCACCATCCCCCACACCTGTCTGCAACACACCCAGCCGAGCATGACCATCCCCACACCTATCCGCAACACACACCCAGCTGAGTGTAACCTAACCGCGACACCCTGCGACGACCTTCGTCGTCAACCTGGTGATCCTTGCAACACCCTACGACAATCATCGTCGCCAACCCAGCGATCCTCGCGACACCCTACGACGACCTTTGTCGTCAACCCAGCGATCCTCGCGACACCCTGCGACGATTATCGTCGCCAACCCAACGATCCTCGTGCCATCTTGTGAAGACCTTTTTCGTCAACCCGACGATCCTCGTGACACCCTGCGACGATCATCGTCGTCAACCCAACGATCCTCACGACATCCTGCTATTCAATCTCACCAACGCATATCAGGTTGGTTTTCTTTTCCAGTTTACTATACTTGTATATCGTATTGCGGTTATTTTTTTCATTTTGTTATTGTATCTTCGCATACATGATGATTCTGTGATCATACGCTTTGGCTTCCACATGTGCATGTTGGGTTTGGCTCAGCCTTTCTTATTATGAATTTGATGAGATGAAATATGACCGTTGATCTTGTATTTTGGGTGATGAAATTGATCCGATGTGCTTGAAAATTTAATGTGATGAAAAATTGATCCAACCATAGGATTGAATTTTTTTTATTGGTCCGACCATGTGATGGGAATTGTAATAGGTCCGACCATATGATGGGAATTGTAATTGGTCCTACCATGTGATGGGAATTTTAATGTGATTGATCCGACCATATGATTAGAATTTTAATGTGGGTGATCTAACCACATGATCTAAATTTTATGAAAATTGATCATGACCATATAATTGGAATTTTCATGAGTTGATCATGGTCTTTGATTTAGAATTTTGATGTGATCTTAAGTAATTTGAACCATTGGATTCTCTTGATAAGTGACTTTATCAAATCTGAGCGGTTAGATTATCATGAAAAGTGATCTGAACCACTAGATTATCTTTGAGAATGATTTAAATGAATCTGAATGATAGGATTATGATCTTGAGTGATTTGAACCGTTGGATTTTCATTGTGAGTGATTTTGAGTGATTTGAACCATTGGATCTTGATCATGAGTGTTTTGATGAATCTGAGCAGTTGGATTATCACGATGAGTGATCTGAACAGCTAGATTATCTTTAGGAATGATTTAAATGGATTGAAATGGTTGGATTATGATCTTAAGTGATTTGAACCGTTGGATTTTCATTGTGAGTGATTTTTGAGTGATTTGAACCATGAGATCTTGATCATGAGTGTTTTTTATGAATCCGAGTAGTTGGATTAGCAAGATAAGTGATCTGAACTGCTAGATTATCTTTTTGTGAGATCTAAGCCATAGATCTTAACTATTTTGATGAGATATGAGTCATTGATCATGATTATAACTTAATGTGAGATCTGAGCCGTTGGTCTTCACTGTTTTGATGAAATCTAAGTGTTGATCATGATTATCAATGTTTTGAAAAGATCTAATCGTTAGATGAAGGATCTAATATTGTCTACAATGTTATATCCATGCATCTACCATGTTCACTTGATGACACTGTCATTTTGTGCATGCCATGTTTAGAATGCTTGCACTGTTAGCTTTAAGAATACTACTATGTTTAACATGCTTGTTAATGCCATGCTTGAATGATACCTGTCGTCAGCAAAGAACTTACTTTCTGCTACACCCTAGTCGAACTGTCATGCATGTACACTGATAGAAGACATTCCTAGGTGTGGGGACGTGCATGTAGGCACCACATTCAGGGAAGGGTAAAAGCGGAAAAGATAAAAGTCTTAATCAAGAATCATGAAGCCTAGCCCAACAATTCCAAAATCAGGGTTGTAGGTTACAAAGGTAGTTTAGGACGATCCCTACCCCTCAGCTCATTCCTTTAAGGTGTAAAAACCTAGATAGGTGTGATGTGAATCCAACCATAGATCATCTAGGATTATCATCCGGTCCAGTTGTACCACCCATATTCTGACCCAAGCGGGTCGCCCAATGAACAATCATTTTTGAACTACCTGGATCCTGATTCTTAGGGCAAACCCTAAGATACGTAGGTAGTCTGGGGAGGCTCCCAGATGCGGTTCCACACCTCAATCAATATACCCTTGCATACTTTACTCCCTGAGAGTACTCATACTCTACTCCCTGAGAGACATACACCCTACTCCCTGAGAGACATACACCTACACACCCTACTCCCTAAGAGACATATACCCTACTCCCTGAGAAAAATACACCTACTCCCTGAGAGACATACACCCTACTCCCTGAGACATACACCTATTCCCTGAGAGACATACTCTACTCCTTGAGAGACACAGCCTACTCCCTGAGAGACATACACCCTACTCCCTGAGAGACATACACCTACTCCCTAAGAGACATACTCTACTTTCTAAGAGACACACACCTACTCCCTGAGAGACATACACCTACTACCTGAGAGACATACACCTACTCATTGAGAGACATACACCCTACTCCCTGAGAGACATACACCTACTCCCTGAGAATGCATACCTTAGTCCCTGAGACTACCCTAATCCACCCAACAACGAACTACGTTGAACTGATTTCCAAGACCTCTGGAATACGTAGGCAACTTGGAGGACTCTCTAAGTACGGTACCACATCATAGTATCCTTAGGTCCTTTATATCCATATCCATATCCTTATCCATATTCATATTCATGTTCACTTCAATCCATATTAGGCTATCTCTAGATTCAATCTCAATCATCATCAAGCATAAACTTCAACTTGAACAATTGAATTCAAGGAAGTTTAATCATAATCTACATCCATAAACTTTAATCACATTCTGTTTCAAACTACGTTTTGGACTTGATTTCTAGGATTGGAATACATAGACAATTTGAGACATTTTGGGCATTTCAGATTCAGTCCATCACCAAACCATTTTCGGTTCGGTTCATTGTATATTATTTTATTTATTTTTTATTTTGAGAACAGTTTGGCTGAACTTAGGCTAGAAGAACTTAGCAACTTGGCATAAGATATCCCATGAGCCCTAGTCATCATCCATTGACCATGAACAGTCAGAACCATAGAGTCTAAGGAAAGTAGAATCACATAGGAGACCGATTTTTGGATCAGACAGTTTTTGGTGCCTAACACCTTCCCAAACTGTACCTTGAATGCTTATTCGTTCTCTGATAGACCAAAGCCAATATGTTGGGTCATGAGTCAATAGAAGTCTTATCTCCTGATGAGGCTACATTTTTAGGTCCTAGACCTTAATTTAGGTGGCGACTCCAAATCATTTACCGTCCATTCAGCGCGGGTGGACATTTGTCCTCACACCAAGTTGTCCATGTTATAACCGAGTTGGTCATGTTATAGCCGAGTTGGCCACGTTATAACCGAGTTGGCCACGTTATAGACAAGTTTAAACGTTCTGGACAAGTTCACACATCTGGATGAGTTCACATGTCCTGGGAAACTTCAATGATAAGTCCTGGAAAAGATAGAGAAAACCACATAGGGTTGGATAATCCGGTGGCCACTCTGATGATTAGGTCAATTCACAGATGAAGCAGTATGAAGCAAAGTAAAGAAGATTACTTCTTTAAGAGTAGGGTAAGGTTTGAGTATGAGAGAGTAGATGTAAAATTATCCGTCCTTTGTACCTTTGTGCTTGTGGATATATTTATAGGGGAGTCCGCCATATCTAGAGATGTCTGAATTATCCTTTTGTTGGTTGTAGAATGACTGATAACCGAAGTCCTTAGCAGTTAATTGTAGAAGTCATTGGATGATGATCCTATGGTCATGGTAGATGCAGTTATGGGTGCATATCCCCTTAGGCTTTTCCCTATTTCTGGGGAAGTGGATTATAAAAGTTCAAATTATTGAGCCGTTTCCTTGTATTTAGGGGAATATCCAATATCATTAGATTATCGCCACGTGTTATACACGTGTTGTAATATGCATGCCCACAATTGTCATACCCCAATTTTGGATTAACCAGTGGTGTAATGAATCATCAATAAATCAATGGTTTAATCAGGATCTCGTATAGGTCGTACCCACTATATCAAACTAAACACATTTTACGATAATAATCAGAGATAATAAATTAACAAACGAAAGTCTTTATAAATAATAAACTGAGGTTGAACAATAATAAATAAGTAATTACATCCAATTATCTCTAAACAACTCAAGACATAAAGTAAATAAACCATTACATGTTTCGACACTCAAACATAACTAAACTTAATAAAAAAACACATTGGTTGCACTTACACGACGGATCATAAGCAAACTCCACAGCTTCTACGTCCATGGCCGCCATGTGTCCATACGATGGCACGTTCAAGTAGTCTTCTACAGTAGGACCTGCATTATCAATTAAGAATATTCAACGTCAATAGGGTGAGCACACATCACGGCTCAGTGAACAAACAAAACAATGTGTAAACATATACATGCATTCAATTCAATGTCTTTGATCTGATTTTAAGTTTTTAATGTGCTATAGAAAGAATTTCCGGCCACCGCACCTCTATACATGAGTGTGTGAATCCGTTCAATGGATCAAACACCATTGTCGTCCTATATGCACCCACTATGGAATAGAGATAGAGCTAAAGTGTTCAGATCACACACCGCCAATACTTCTCCCGATGTCCTCCCCGTATCAACACGTAAACCCTTATTGGCGAGGGTTTGCAAACTGGACTTGCAACTAACCAATCCTAATGCCATCTAATGTATCCAAAACCTCACCCCAGCATCCGTCAATACGTCCATAGAGATAGAGTGAAGACCCTCTGTTAAAGTCAAAGACCACACGGTCTGAGACCACCTCCTCTGATGCCCTATGACATAATAGTTCTACTAAGATAATGACGATACGATGATGTCAATGGGCAAGACTTGAGTAGAGATAGAGCTAGAGTCTGGTGACCAAGCTAAACCACAATGCCACGTCTTCCTCCTGATGCCCCACTCGCATCCAACACACTTATAACACACACAATCACATGCATATTTCTAACAACATCACCATCATGTTATAAATAGACAGAAATAAATGTACATGAATATAAATAGCAATAATATTGGATGACATATGAGATGCACATTACAAACATACAAGTATAGAAGCATTCATTGCATTGATAAATAAAATAAAATAGTTTATTATTATCTAGTTAGTTTAGGTCTTGTTCCCTCACATTTTTATGATATTCAATCTCCTTCCAAGCCTTGCAATTCATTTTGAATCAATTTAGCAACCTAAGGATTATATAGATTTAAATTAGGATTCATGTATAATATGTTACAGTAGTCGAAAGTCAAATCTGACCATTGATAGGTAACTTATTGATCCTATAGTCTCATGCATGTGTCGACCATACCACGTATGATCAACCCCCCTATGGTCGCACTATATGCGACCACACCTACGACCATACATTTTCTGAATTCTTCCCAAATGGCTGTAGTCGACTCTCTGGTTACCCTATGGTCGACCATAGCTGTGACTATACGATTTCTGGTCAATATTACTTTCAATCCGAGTTCTTCTTGAGTTGATTTTTCGGCTCATTTCTTGGGTTCATCCTAAGGTTATCCTATGACCATTATTTATAATTTTTCATTAACCATTATCCCTAACCCATCTCTTATGATTGTCCTTGAGATTTACTCAAAGGATCACATGGATCATAATGGTTTGACAACCCCAACCCCAATAGAAAACCTTATTCAATAGGATTTACATCTACAGAGATAAGTTTCATACCTTAGCTTACAGTAGAAAGCTAGAACCTTCTTTGTAAAACTTTTCTCTTAGCCTTCTTCTCCTTCTCCTGTTCTCCTTCTCTTCTTTTCTCTTTCTCCCTTAGGTCTAGGGTTTGATAATATTCCAAAAGAGTGAAAAAGGGGTGGAAGGACGTCCTTATATAGAGAAAAACTCTCCATATAGAGCTCTTCAACAATAAGAAAGAGATCCCCCTTTTATTTGAAAAGTTTTCAAACTCTGAAGTCTAATTTGGGAAATTACAGTTTGACGTACGGTCGCAAAATCCGTTAACTATATGTTTTAAAAGTACCGACTGTACGTTTAATTATCAATGGTCTTCATTCCTCATCGTATGGTCGACCATACCTACTCAGGTAGTCGACCATACACTTAATTTTAAGTGTTTTTGAGTCGATTCACTTACCTGGCCTCGTGGTCTTTCTTCATACGATTGGTCAACTTGATCTAGTAATGATGGGAAGACCTAGCACGACACAGTTAGACCAGATTAGTAGAATGCGGGTCTTACAACAATAATGTGGACACATATCATTCTTTCATTGGTCGACAGAATATGGTATCAATACCATTCTGTCCCCTTTTTTTTTATCGTTTTCGTTTTAATTAACTATGATCAGGACAAACCAAAACACAGTTCATACTTATAAATTAATAATCTAACAAACCTAATAATATAGTTTCTCTCTATGATGTTTCCAAGCCATGAATATTTAATTCATTAATACCAAAAAAACAAACTTAAAGAACAATATTATAACTCTGCGGTTCCTAATCTGTTTAACCGGTGTAATCAGTTTTGAACTGCACCAAACCATTTAATTAAATAGTTTCATTTCTAAAATCAGAACTGAACCATTTAATAAAATGTTTCACAATTACAGTATAAACAGTTCGTTTCAATTTTGGTACACAATTCGGTTCATTTTTATACCCTCACTTGGGATGATAAAGGAAGACCATACTATACCTCTCTAATTCACTATATAGTCTTTGAACTGATGGAGATCATACGCGTTATTCAATGGGTTTGTAGTTGAGCCTATCGTAGGTTAAAATCGTTATGGCTCTATTTGGTTGCAAGGGAAATAAATTAAGGGTAAGCGAAAGGAAAATTTTCAAACCTAAATAGGAAACTTTTATAAGTATTACCTCAATGTAACTGTATAAACAACTTAAATCTCTTACCATATGCAGTAATGATACTTTTCAGATGTAATTTATATTTTACTTTTCAAATTCATGGGATTTAGATGCAAAGTAAAGCAAAATTAAATAAACAAATATGAAATGATTTCGAGTTACTGACATAGTCATGTACTCATATGGGGCTAATGAAACTAAGAGTTTCTTTTCTAGATTTGAAAATTTTCACTTCCCTTCTCTTTAATTTCCCTAGAACCCAAAACCTTTTGGATTTGTCTTGTTGAAGGAGAGTTAAAGTAAAGGGAAGTGAAATTTTTAAACTTTAAATAGAAACTTTGATAATGATCATACCACATGCTATCACATTACTATGTAACTAATTTCAAATTATTCCACATTTAGTTATTAACTTACATTTTACTTTGCATCCAAATCCTTCTCATTTGAAAAGGAAAATAAATTTTACATTTTATAAGTATTATTACTAAATATGTTAAGAAAGATTAGTAATTTATACAATCATGTTATGTTACAATTATAAAAATTTCCATTTGAAGTTTAAAATTTTCACTTCCCTTCCTTTTAATTCTCCTTGCAACCAAACAAAACCGTTATGAAAATACTTACGTATACGTAATTTTCTTAGTGGACTGAGCTAATCTAAGAATTGAGCCTAGTCCTGTAAAGGGGGTTGGCCTTTGGTCAACCTTCGATTTTTAGTTTGACCCATGGGCCTCACTCCTCATGTAAATTTGGGCCATAAATGGGCCTATATCGATTTTGCTTATAGTTCATTGTAGCCAGTCACAGCATACTGTCCTACGAAATTGAAGGTGGTTTTGAAATTCTGAAGCAAAAGTGTCACAATTAATAAAGTTATTAACAATACACAACAAAGGCAAGAGGAGGAGCTATCACTACTTGATGATACCGGAAAGTATATAATTGAATTTGTTTTTGAAAATTGACATGTGACAAATTAAAACCATTCTCTATATATCCAGTAGTCAACATTCCAACATCATCATTTCATGTGACAAAACCAACTATGTAATACCAGGAAAACCTTGTTTGACTGACCAAAGATTATTATTATTCTCTTTTCATCCTTGAAGCATTTTGGGAGTTTCCAATGGTTCTTATGTTAGTGCAAGAGCCACATAGTTGGATGAAAAACCCTTCCCCTAAACTTTTTATTATCCTTTTACAATCCAAAAGGTGTTATGACCTATGCAGTCAACAAGGTTTTCTGGGATTACACAATTGGTTTTGCCACATGGAATGATGATGTTGGAATATTGACTACTGGATATATAGAGAATGGTTTCAATTTTTCACACGTCAATTTTCAAACACAAATTCAATTATATATTTTCCAGTATATTGTCATGCACACCATTGGTGATCCAAGTATTGGCATGGCCCTCTTGGTAGCCTGGATTTTTGTGTGCTTTTGTTTACTATTTGATCTATTTTCGATTGAAACTTGACATGTGAGCAAAGGATCTTGCGATTTATTTTTTCCACAAAATTTCAGCCCATTCCAGCCTACCTCATGGTAACAAATGTGAAGTCTATGATAACCTCCTACGTTGGGCAGACTAGGGACTCAAGCCCTTTCTGTAATTTTACTTTTAATTTGCTATGACAAATAAGGAAAAAAAAAATGTTGCAAATGACAATTTATGTCCCTTCCATTACATCATAGTATAGTGCAATCCAAGAATACCATTTGGACTAGGGCGACTAGTAAATCAAAAGTTTTCGATAGTTTTTTACATTGCTATTGAGGGAAAGAAAATGAAAAGTTTAATGAAAGTAAAGCAAGACATAATTTGGAAAAAGATCCATGCAACGCCTGAGAGGAGATTCATTCCCATACCTTCTCACATTTTGGTATTTTCTCTCTCTTCCCTATCATATGGGTTCCATACTAGTAATACTATTTCCCACACATCCGTTTGTGTAATGTGGTAGATTTCTCTAACAGTAGCATTGTGGGAAACCCTCTCCCATCATAATAAATCGCCACAAAATTTTGGCCCTATCTAATTTCATTTTTGTAGTTATAGAATCCCACTAGACTGAGCATAAAATAAACGTGACCCTATATGTAAGGGCGTCAAATGGGATAATTCTCTACTAGTCCCGGTCCCAAGGGAGTCATTCCCAAAATCGCCTCATCTACTAAACGATTTCAAAACTAAGATTATGCACATTTAATGATGGAACGGCCTGATTCCGGTTCCTTAACGGTTATGGACTCTCAAATATGCCAAATTTCCTAAACATACAAGCATGATCAATAGAAACTTCTACAATTGTCCACTCAGAATTCATGACCATAAAATCTATTTGATCAAAGGACGATGATCTCATTAGATCCTTACAAATAACTTGGTATCAATTATCTTTATATCTTTTTATTTTACAAAATGCTAGTATGGTCTTTTCACAATATTCATAACGGTAGTTTTGACCTTCAAAAATACAATTCGAGTTGATATCAACAACTAATAGAAAAAATCTAATAGGGGTAGTACGTATTATTGTTGTGAACTTTAAGGTATTTGGACCTAAGTCCAGTGGTGGTATGAGAAATTTTCCCAAAAACATAATATATTAAGGGACAGAAAAATATGGTTACAAATTACATGCAACTACACCCATAAATAAAACCAGACACTTTATTTCTTCCATCGAAACATTCTGACCATAAAACACATGCTAATTAAGGACACAAGAACAACTTGATACTATAACATGATCGACTTTCATAATTATAAATATGACACAAACAATAACAAATGGCGTCTACTCCTGCCATTGTAGGGTCTAGGTAGAAGCAGATATATGCAATCTTATCCCACATCACAGAGAGGTTGTTTATCAATTCAAACCTATGACTACCAAGACGCAGTGGAACAATCTTCCCGTTGCACCAAGGCTGAATTAATAACCACATGAAATAATTCATAGAGACAGATAGAATGTAGGCTCATTCCTCACCATAAAAGACATTAAGGACACAAGAAGTTGGTACAATAACATGACCACCTCCACAAACCATACTAATAAACATGACACAAACAAGAACAATTGGGAAATGTAACGATGGAAGCTAAATGATTATTACATGAAGTATTTCATAGAGCTAGATAGGATGAAGGTTCATTGGATTGTTGATGTCGAACAGTTGTTGCTCTTCCCCAAGGTTACACTGTGCTACCATCTCTTGTTGCTCCTGACCATGAATCAGCTCCGGTGGTACCAGTAGTGGTTGTTGTTGCAGCTGATGCTGCAAGGTCAAGATATCAGAAAGCCTATGCTTTTCTTGCTTTAGCCACTCAGTTTCAACTGCCAATTAACAGCCGATAATTAATCAGAAAAGATGTCTTTTATTCCTTATTTGTTTCAAATTTTCTCAAACTTACCATTTTTGAGTTCTTGCTCACCACAGAGTTTGCCTATCTTCTTCCTTATGGTTTCATTTTCATTACACAGCTCAATACGTTTGCAATCATGATAGGAAACTTGATGAGCCAAAACAGAGACAACTGTCTATAGAAGGGGTTATAAACAGAAAAGTTAAACAAGGAAAAAAGATGATTTCCATTGGAGGTAAAAGAGTGCTTCAAAGTCATGTGTAGATTGCAAAACAAAAAAAAAAAAAAGAGTAGATTGCTTGGTTATATACATACCCTTCAGATGGGGAAAATTTTCTAGCTTACCCTCTTTTATACCTATATGGAATCTGTCTCTTTTTCAAGAGGTTCACAAATTCATTCTTAGTGATACAGTATTTTCTAAAATATTCTTTTCATCAGAGCATGATTCTATATGAGTGTAAAAAAAAAAAAAAAAAAAAAAAAAAACCGGGTAGCAAGAAATTTCAGTTACACGGGTAGTAAGAAAATTTTGTCCAGTTCATCTACAAATACAGTCAAGGAAAGACATATGATCCTTTTTGTTTCCATAAATATCCTTGTGTATGATAAATGGCTGTGTGCAAGGATGTCATCTCCTAACTATGCAAGCATTCATTTTCATGTAGATGAACCCTACTCGTACCTTTAGACTATCAACCTGTTGTTCGAGTTTAGCAATGTATTCCAACTTTTTGACCCGAGATCTCAGTGATGCTAGTCGGCTGCCAATACCCCTACAAAAGGTTAAAAAGAGACCCAGATAGAGTTATATTAAGATCAGTGTTCAAGTACTTGGAATCTGGCAAGGGATTGGGCCTCTTTACATTGTATCATGCCGATCCAACCGTGCCAATACCCTTGCTGCATTGGATCGACCCTAAGGCGATCTGATCCGTGCACTAAAACCTTACTTAACATTGCCTTGTACTATAACATATTGATTTTTAGAATGAAAACAAAAATAAAAACGCTGAGATTTTAAGAGAAAAAGAAACCCACCTCAAATTTTTTGGATCCATGTTAGGATCATTCAACACTGGGTAGTCTGCAGCCTTGTTAGGTTGCATAATCATCTTCAGGTTCTCCTCGGAATCACGAAGCATACCACTATGCCTTCGGTTGATGATTGCATTAACAGCTGAGTTTGGGTACCTTGGCGGCAGCGGCCCCATTTCCACCACATTCTTCATCCCTCCTGCCATTATCTCCAGTACTGATTCTACTTGTCAATTAGCAACAACACCCTGGAATCAACACTGGTCTAATCCCAATGTGATCTTTCTAACTCTCAAAGGGAAAAAATCAAAGGAGAATTCATCATTGAAATCTCTGGTTAGATTTAAATATGGGTTTTCTACTTGTAATAAGACCTTCCTGTCAATTACGTGTCTGCCAGTTTGATTCTTATGAACCCCAAATTATCTGTTGATTTCCATATTACATAAGCTATGAGCTTTACATGTTCTCATGAATCGATTCGCTTTAATGACCAAAAAACAAGACCATTCTTTCCACCGTCAGATTTGCGTTAGTTGCCAGACGAAATACCAAAACTGCTGCCTTGTATATTGAAGTTTTCGTCATTAGGAGTACGCATTAAAGGAAATCAATTACAACTAGATGCATGTTCTGACAACTTATAATACACGTTCCTTTGCCTTTTCTCATGACATTTACTTTCCTTTCTAGGGTGTCTATTTTTGGCCCCCATCAACACGCTCCGTTTACTGAATGTGCCTTCGACCAATTTTTAATCGGACGTTCACAGTGCAAGATGTAGCCCGACGCTCGCTCGACGCATCAACCAATTTGGACCGAACACGACAGCGATCGATAAAATGAATATTAACCGCTAAATGTTAAATCCCTAAGGCCTAATCTGTCATTTCTCCCTCTCATTTGGGACCCCCATTTTTCCTATCCTTAAGGCTAAAGGACATCATTGAAGTAACGACCCTCATTTTTTTCTCAATAATGCATAATGATAGACCATGTAGTTTTGGTAGACATGATGCTCCATTGACAATTCTTCAATTTGTTCAAGTTGATTGTCTTACTCCCCTCCCGCATAAGAATATGATTGAACATAACAGTTTAGTAATTGATGATATATATAGAGACGGTTAAGAGGGGTGTATTCACAAACCCTTAATTGAGAAATAATTATTCATCAAAAAAATTGGGATGATAAACATAAGGCCGAATAGCATTTAACCGATTATTGATCGGTTGATGTGCATCATTGAAGCCCGTTAATGGACTGATTAACATAAGATTGATTATGGAATGAGACCAATCGGATTGAATATAAACGTGCCCATGTCTCGCAAGTGAGGACCGTTTAATTAAACATGTTGATCACACTGCAAGGTATTCAATCGGTGATGACCGATTTGGTCCGACCAAGACCGACTGAGACTCACCGATTGACACCCCTATATCTTTTCAATTTGATATAAATGTGGAATGTATGCTTTTAAATTGTGCTTTCATTTATGAAGATCTAATCACTAACATGGGAATACGGTGTCACATTCTAGCCCGCATCGTGTCCCCCGAACCGGACCAAAGGATTAAAACCTGTACCAACATGCAACATTTACTAAACGTGTTGGGCTTAGACCTGGACCGATTATTAATCGATCATTCACAGTGTAAGGGTTAGCCCATCGGTCGCCCAACCGCATCACCCAATTATGAACCAAACCCTAGATCGACCAATTAAATGACCATTAAGTTAAATCACTAAAGGCCTCAACCCTAAATGCCTAATTATTTCTCATTTCTCCCCCTAATTATTCTCCCCCTTCATTTTGGTTATGTTCTCTTAATTAAGAACTTAAAATAAGCTATTACGAATAAATAATGATCTATTACAATATAACATGGGCCAAGGATTGTGATTTTTTCCATTGAACTGATTTGGCAGAATGAGGACGATTAGCATAAGACCGAACAACCTAACTAATTATGAACCGGTTGGTTTGTTTCATTAAAACCCATTAATAGAACGATTACACCGATTAACATGAAACCGATTAGGGACTGAAACTAACCGGACCGAATATAAACGTGTCAATGTTTCACAAAGGAGAACCAATTAGTTAAACTTGTCGGTCACGGTGCAAAGTATTAAGTTAATGGTGAGCGATTAGACCCGATCGAGACCGACCAATTGACACCCCTAATTGCCATAGTGGAAATCTAAGCCATTGGATAACATAAAAAAATTAGCGATATCACTATCCCACAACCCAATGTACTAGAGCCCTTCATGGCTAGGTCTTTCTTGACCTAATTGAGGAAATAACTTGACAGTAAATGAAATCTAAAAATAGAATGTTTTTGCATAACTGAGGTAAATTAAAATTTTCATTAATTAACGTTATCTCCTTATTTATTACCTATCTCTAATTAGAAAATTATATTGATTGCACATCCATTGTTGGAAACCATTTAATACATAAACAATTGAAAATTCCATAAAAGAAAAAAAATATATATATAATCTTCAATCAAGTGAATTCAACAGTTAACACAATATATTAAAATTTAAAACCATTAAAATTTGGGCCCCCCCCCGCCCGCCGGGCCGGGCTTGGGGCGGTTTGGGGTTTTTGGACATCTCCCCCGTATCCCCTCTTCGTTGGTTTTTTCGGTTTGGGGGGGGGGGGGGGGCACACGCTCACAAACCCCAAACAAAACCCAAAACCTACCCCTTCCGGCTCGGGGGGGTTGGGTTTTTTGGGCTGGGTCCGGGTCCCTACCATCCAGGCCCCCCCCTTTTGACACCTTAAAAAAAAACAAAAGATTCAATTAATATATCAAGTTGGTTCTAATGATAGCTGATGCAACTATTGAAACGAGACAAGAGAACCACCCTACTAAGAGTAAAGATAAGATAATAGAATATTATTTTCTTATATTGCGACGTGAATCAGGACTTCTGTTAATTAAAACTCATTTTAAATGTGAATCGTATAATCATATCGTAGTCAACCATTTAGTACGCGTATTGTCTTATTACCTCAAAAATACTTTAAAATACTCTATACTCCAAGCTTTACCATTTAATACGCTTTTAGTACACATATTGTCCCGTATTTGTATTTTAACTTGCATCTTCAATGAGGAATGAGTCAATTAATCCCATATCGTTTAGTTTTATATTCTTATTGCCTTTTACATGTAAACCGATGTATGATTAAAGCTATCATTTCCTTAAAGTTGCTTCTAAACTCGTTAGGGTGGGCTGTGGGGTGTAGGTCATAACAAATGTATATTATAGGCTATCATAGAGCACACACACACACTCTCTCTCTCTCTCTGTGTGTATGGATTCATGCTTGGAGTCTTAGACAAACATAAAACATCAATTAACTACTTGACTGAAGATGATAATTCTCACCATTTTTTGGCTAGACACACCATAAATATCATATGTTCCCATTGATCTAGGTAAATTTTCAATTTATGGGAGTATATTGCTTTTTTTTTTCACCGTACCGTATTATACCTAATCCGTTTAAAAATCATACCATTCGTTTTAGTTTTTTTGCCGTTCTCGGAATGTTTTGACTTTTTTTTTACCGTATTGTTCTTGTTTTGTTCTGTATAAAACATGTTTGTTGATGCCGAAAATTGGTCTAGCAGACTTGGATGCCTTGCTTGCAGAATGGTACATGTTGTAACCGAGTTGTCGATGTAGCATTCAAGTTGTCCATGTTATAGCAGAATTGTCCACGTTATGCCGAGTTGACCATGTTATAGCCGAGTTGTCCACGTTATAGTCGAGTTGTCCACGTTATAGCCGAGTTGGCCATGTTATAGCCGAGTTGTCCACGTTATAGTTGAGTTGTCCACATTGTAGATAAGCTCACACTTTCTGGACAAGTTTACACATTTTGGACGGGTTCACACGTTTTGGGCGACATCAAGGATAAGTCCTAGAATAAATAGAAAAAACCAGAGAAGGTTGGATTGGGTAATTCAGGGGCCACCCCGATGATTAAGTCAGTTCATAGATCAAGTAATATAAAGCAAAGTAAAGAGAATTGCTTCTTTGAGAGTGGGGTAAGTTTTGAGTGTGAGAGAGTGGATGTAAAATTATCCGTCTTTTGTATCTTTGTACTTATGAATATTTATAGGGTAGTCCACCATATGTGGAGATGCCCGAATTAACCCTTTTGTTGGTTGTAGAACCGCTGATAACCAAAGTCCTCAGTAGTTAATTATATAAACCATTGGATGATGATCCTATGATCATGATAGATGCGGTTATAGATGCATATCCCCTTAGGCTTCTCCCTATTTCTAGGGAAGTGGATTATAGAAATTTAAACTGTTGAAGTGTTCCCTTGTATTCAGGGGAACGACCAATATCATTAGATCATCGCCACGTGTTATACACGTGTTGTCATACACATGCCCACAATAATGTGGACACATGTTGCTCTGTCATTGGTCGACAGAATATGGCATCAACAGTTGCCCCTGTAAAATTCGAGGAAGCAACTTGATATCGAGTTGACTCTAACTTGATATCAAGTTGACTCTAAGGTAATTCTTTAGCCGAGTTAAGTTACAACTCATTTAGATCTTCAACTACTACCAGTAGTCTTGAACGTATTTTGGGATAATCTTTGTCGATTGCCCCAATTTTCGCAAGTCAACTCAGACACACTTGTAGAATGATGTCTTGATTTGAAGTCGGCTATAGCAGTTGAGGTTGAGAAGTGGGTTACAGCTGCCAAGGTTGAGACTTTCAACTCGTTTAGACTTTTAACCATTATTAGTGGCTCTGGGTAGGTGCTTTCTTTGGCCGAGTTGAACTTCAACTCGTTTAGTTTTGGCCGACTTCACTGGGAAGCCATCTTTGCCCGACTTCTGCTTCTCTTTGGTTTCGATAGAAGTCGGATTCTCTATCTGAGTTTCGACTTGTTTCTTCTTTGAGCCTGTAGTAGTCTTTCCCTTCTTCTGTGCTAGAATTAGGGCATCATTGACAACGGCATACTTTTCGCACCGAGCCTGCGGGATGGCAAGATTACTAAAGTCTTCTTGTAGATGGATTTCAAAAGTGTTGGATATTCTAAACAAGTTCAATGCCCTCAGGCCGAGTTGAACACATTGTTGTATCCGAGTTGGTCACGTACAAACCGACTTCACTAGTGGTTTTTTTTTTCTTTTTGATTGCCAGGACTTCATTACTTAACCAAGCCAGTAATGCTTGTAAAGTCTCATTTGGCTTTTGTTTGATTGTCATCAAATTGGTATCTGTCTTCTTCAGATGTATTTGCATCTTGATCAAAATTTTGAATAGGGTGTACTGGTAGACTGTTGAACCAAGCCAGGACCATTCAAGGTTTTAGGAAAATCTCTACACAAGATGGCATCAGAATAGCCATGTAATAGCATCAAGGATGAGAAGTTATCCAGATGGAGTTGTGGATCGATGGTCCCATTGTAAGGATCTTCTCAATCTCATTTAGATGACTTTGGAGGCTGAACAATTGATGCTCCATAGTCCATGGTTGTGGCTGAATATCAGGCATTTGTGGTTCTTGTGATAATGGAATTTTTTGTTGTGTTGTTGAGATCCCTAGGGGACTTGTTTCCCAACTCGATCATGAACTAACACTAGCTCGTTGAGAATGCGAATGTCTGGTGGAACCGCTTGTGGAAGAAGCTTTACTCCCATCATGATGATGTATTGGTGGAATCACTGGACAAAGAACTGGTGTAGTTCTCCTATGTTAGCTTGGACGAGATCGTCCAGAATGACTTGAGACACGAAATCGGCTAGGACCGCCGACGTCGAGGCATGAGTGTACGGGTCGTGATGGTACTTGATTATTATGGACTACTCATACAGGAATTACAAGTTGGAAAATCTCAGCCAATTGAGTGGCTATTATTTGGATTTGTTTTTGCATGGCCAACTACTGAGGAGTTAATGGAATTGCAGGGGGTACAACTAGTGCAGTAGTGTTTGAAGGCTTAGTCCCTTGTAGAAACTAGACTTCCCCATTGCTGACTTCCTGTCCAATAGTATTTTTTTTCAAATTGGATAGGGTTATCGTTGGTGTTGTTACAAGTTTTCACCATTTTGCTAGTGGAAAGTAGAATGTAGAAGGAAGTTTTGAAAAAACTAGTTGAAGGTTGGTTTGGAAAAATGACTCAAACATGCTTCATGGTGGACGCCAACTGTTGAAACTGAAAACTGGTCTAGCTGACTTGGATGCCTCACTGGCATAATGGTACATGGTGTAACCGAGTTGTTGATGTAGTATCCGAGTTGTCCACGTCATAGCCGAGTTGTCTACGCTATAGCCGAGTTATCCACGTTATAGCTGAGTTGTCCACGTTATAGTAGAGTTGGCCATGTTATAGCCGAGTTGGCTACGTTATAGCCGAGTTGGCCACATTGTAGACAAGTTTACACGTTCTGAACAAGTTCACACGTTCTAGACGAGTTCACACGTCCTGGGTGACATCAAGATAAGTCCTAGAATTGATAGAGAAAACCAGAGAAGGTTGGATTGGGTAATTCGGTGTCCACCCCGATGATTAAGTTAGTTCACGGATCAAACAATATGAAGCAAAGTAAAGAGAATTGCTTCTTTGAGAGTGGGGTAAGGTTTGAGTGTGAGAGAGTGGATGCAAAATTATCCGTCCTTTGTACCTTTGTACTTGTGGATATTTATAGGACAGTGTGTCATATCTAAAGATGTCCGAATTACCCTTTTGTTGGTTGTAGAACCGTTGATAACCTTAGTCCTCAATAGTTAATTATATAAGCCATTGGATGATGATTCAACGGTCATGATAGATGTGATTATGGGTGCATATCCCCTTAGGCTTCTCCCTATTTCTAGGGAAGTGGATTATAGAAGTTCGAACTGTTGAACCATTCCCTTGTATTCAGGGGAACGATCGATATCATTAGATTATCGCCACATATTATACACGTGTTATAATATGCATACCCACAATAATGTGGATACATGTCGCTTTGTCATTGGTCAACAAAATATGGTATTACCTCAATGTGATTGTATAAACTACTTAAATCTCTTACCTTATGTAGTAATGATACTTTTCAGATATAATTTATATTTTACTTTTCAAATTCATGGGATTTAGATGCAAAGTAAAGTAAAATTAAATAAGCAAATATGAAATGATTTTGAGTTACTGACTTAGTTATGTACTCATACGGGGCTAATGAAGGTAAGGGTTTCTTTTCTAGATTTGAAAATTTTCACTTCCCTTCTCTTTAATTTCCCTAGAACCCAAAACTCGTTGGATTTGTCTAGTTGAAGGGGAATTAAAGGAAGGGGAATTGAAAATTTTAAATTTTAAATAGAAACTTTTATAATGATCACACCACATGCTATCACGTTTCTATGTAACTAATATCAAACTATTTCACTTTTAATTATTAACTTACACTTCACTTTACATCCAAATCCACCAATTTGAAAAGGAAAATAAATTTTATATTTTATAAGTATCATTACTAAATATGTTAAGAAAGGTAGGTAATTTATAAAATCATGTTATATTACAATTATAAAAGTTTCCATTAAACGTTTAAAATTTTCACTTTCCTTTCCTTTAATTCCCTTTGCAACCAAACAAAGCCATTATGACAATGTTTACGTACAAGTAATTCTCTTTAGTGGACTGAGCTGATCTAGGACTTGAGCCTAGTCCTGTAAAGGGGGTTGGCCTTTGGTAAACCTTCGGTTTTTATTTTGACCCATGGGCCTCACTCCTCAAGCAAATTTGGGCCATAAATAGGCCTATATCGATTTTGCTTATAGTTCATTGTAGCCAGTCAGAGCATACTATCCTAAGAAAGTAAAGGTGGTTTTGAAATTCTAAAGCAAAAGTGTCACATTTAATAACGTTATAACTATACATGATAGTATTATGTGAGGGCATCGTTATCATGATGGTTTCTCTTAGCTTTATCTTTTAGCAATGCTTTTGGAAAATGACATCACAACCCATTGATCCTTCTTCTCTCTTCCCCCCCAACCACTTCATTCCTCTCAATCCTTTCAACAATGTAGTCCAAAACATAAGATTACTATTATCTTTTCATTCTTGAAGCATTTTGGGTTATTGTGTTTTAACAAGTTTGAAGGAATAAATTTTTTTGAGAAAAAGTTCATGTCTAGCATGTGTACCTGTGTCCAGACACAAGAGGGTGAATTGACCATCTTGTCCTCTAGTTGGATGTATATTCGTGGGCTCCCATTGGTTCTTGTGCTAGTGCAAGAGCCCCCCGACTAGACAAGAAACCCTTTCCTTCAACTTATTATCCTTTTACAAGCCAAAAGGTATTATGACCTATGCAGTCAACAAGGTTTTCTAGGGATTACACAATTGGTTATGTCACATGGAATGATGATATCGGAATGTTGACTACTAGATATATAGAGAATGGTTTCAATTTGTCACATGTCAATTTTCAAACTCAAATTCAATTATATACTTTCTGGTATATTGTCATGCACACCATTAGTGATCCAAGTATTGGTATGGCCCTCTTGGTAGCCTAAATTTTTTGGTGCTTTTGTTTGCTACTTTACCTACTTTCAACTGAACTTAACATGTGAACAAAAGATCATGTGATTTACTTTTTCCACAAAATTTCAGCCCATTCTAACCTACCTCATGGTAACAAATGTGATGTCTATGATAACCTCCAAGGTTGGGCAGACTGAGAACTCAAGCCCTTTCGTAGTTTTACTTTTAATTTTTTATGACAAATAAGGAAAAAAAATATTGCAAAAGTTTTCTCAGGGTTTTTTAGTAATTACACATGTATAGTGTTCATTATAAATATATAGCGATATTTTTCTCTGTAATTTGACGGGAGGTGTGAGGAAGAGCATTATAACCCTATTATCCATTAATAGTAAAGTAGGTCTCATCTCACTACAAATGCACGCAGGAATCCCCTGTTGAACCATGTAAAATCTTTGTGTGTGTGATTGTTTCTTCTATTTCGTATACTTTTTACATTGTGTCTAGGACCAATTACAACAAATCGCTATCACAGTTTTTACATATTTTGTTTCTGGTGCTTTCTATCCTTATGTCAGGAAAGTGATCAAGTATCCAGTACAAAGCTGAAAAGTTCAATAAGAAGAATAACTTCATCCTCTAGAGGCGAAGGATGAAGGATCTCCTAATACAACAAGGTTTGGCTAAAGCCCTATTGAGGAACCGAAGAAACCAGAAAATGAGTGAGGAAGACTAGGAGGTGATGAGTGCCATTCATTTAAATCCATCAGAAGACGTCCTCCAATATGTGGTGGATTTCAAATCCACACTATACGTATGGACGAAACTTGAGAGGATTTACATGACGAAGTCCCTGATGAACAAGTTGTTCATGAAGAAGCAATTGTACTCTTTATAGATGGAAGAAGGCTCTGATCTATTAAAACATCTCAACACATTCAACCAAATCTTGGGCCAACTTACTTGCCTAGAGGTTAAGATCGATGACGAAGACAAAGCCTTATTGTTGTTAGTGTTGCTTCTAGCATCATACGATCACCTATGATGGCTCTCTTGTACGGGAAGGAGACCCTTGAGACGAACGAAGTCACGGCTGCCCTTATGTCTAACAACACAAGGAAGAAGGTCAGTAGTGCTAAATCACAAAGATAATGTCTCTTTGTAAAAGTCAAGGAGTAGGAAATAGGTAAATCAAATAAAAAAGAGACCTAGGAGCAAGAGTCGATCAAAATCAAAAGGGGTAAAGACCAAGTTCTCTTGTTATTACTGTAAGAAGGAAGGACCAATTGAAAAGAGACTGTTTGAAAAAGGAAGGAGGATTTTATCAAGAAAGGTATAGGAAAAGCATATGAGGAAGCCAGCGTGGCTGATAGCTTGGACGAAGGTGACGGAGATGTACTCTCTATATCGTGAAATAAGGATTAATTTTCTGATTCTTTGATTTTAAATTCTGGTTGTTCTTACCACGTGCCCATAAAGTGGTTAGTTTATTACTACCAATCATACAGTGGTAGATATAATCTAATGGAAATGATGCAATGTGCAAGACCACTGAAATAGAAACTTTTAAAATCGGGATGTTTGATGGAATAGTAAAAACTTTAACAGATGTAAGGCATGTTCCAGACCTAAAGAAAAGTTTAATTATCTTTGGGAGCACTTGACTCTAATGGCTGCAAGTATACAACAGTAGGTGGAGCTCTCAAAGTACACTGTAATTTATAGCCAGCCTGATTTATCTCATGTAATCAGTGTTATTAGTTGATACATGAGTAATCTTGGGAAAGAGCATTGGGATGCACTTAAGTGTATCCTTAGATATTTAAGCTAGAATACTAAGTGGGTATATGTTGAACGGTAAGGGAAGTTCCATAGATTTGGAGGGATATGTTGATTCTGACTATTTCGGTGACTTAGACAGGCAATGGTCTACTACAGAGTATGTATTTACATTGGCCGATGGACTTATATCGTGGAGGGTAATGCTTCGGCCCGTAATTGCAATGTCCACTTCAGAGGCAGAATACATGGCAGCGGTTGAGGCTGCTAAGGAAGGGCTCTGGTTGACTGGGTAGGTTTTTGAATTGGGGTTAGAGCAAGAAGGTATAGTGTTACATTGTGATAATCACAATGTCATACACCAATATGGGTATTTTAGTAATTACACCTGTACAAGGTCCGCTATAAATATCTAACGATGACTTTCTCTTTATAATTTGATGAGAGGTGTGAGGAAGAGTGTTATAACTCCATTCTCCATTGATAGTGAAATAGATCTCATCTCACTGTAGACGTAGGCAGAAAACCGCTGTTAAACCATGTATAATCTTTGCATTGTGTAATTGTTTTTTCCATTTCGTTTACTTTTATGCATCATGTTTAGGGTCGATTTCAACAAGGAAACTCATGTACAGGAGGGAAGAAGAAAGGGTACTCAGATGAAAGACTCTACTTACAAGTGAAGAAGAAAGAAAACTCGGACAGATGATCATAGGTTCCTTAAGAGAAGTATTAAAACTAAGACGAAGAAAGATAATCTTTATACTTAGGCCCCATTTGATAACTCTCCGGAGTCAATTTTTAGACCGTTTCACTCCCTGGGAGTCGAAATCATTGGGGTCCCCGAAGCAAGAAAATGAGAGCTAAAAAAAAAACTCTCGCCAAGGAGCTAAACAATGGGAGCAAAGAGAAAAAGAGGTCCCATTTTAAAAGAAGGATCCCCGACTTTTCTCAAATCCTCCTCTCACATGCGACCTATCTCTCTCACTAAATAAAACGAAGAACCCTTTCTTCTCCTACTAGTTCTCCAACCAACAAAGAACCCTTCTTGGTTTGGATTCTACCTCTTCCCTCCTCTTCTCTCCTCCATCGCTTTCTCCCATACACCATCATTCTATCTCTCTCTCTCTCTCTCTCGCAATCTCTCTTTCTCCCACTCTTGTAACCATAGTTGCAAGGTTTTTTTTTAGGGCTCTTCTTTTTAACGGTCTTGTTGTCCTCTCTCTCTCTCTCACGGGCTCATCTCTCTCTCCTAATTCCAATCCATCGTATTTAGGATTTTTTATGTTAGGGGTTTTGCAATCCTCTTTTTATTCCTCTCGCTTCTTCCTTATTCTGCCGGCGTAGAGAATTGTGAAGTACCAGCAATTAGTGGCATAAGATGTGTTACCGTCGAGAGAAGTTAACTTCGCTTGAACCTTTTGACCGGTGGCAATTAAGACATCACAGACAGTAACAGAGAGATCATAATAACATCTAGGATCTTGAGTCGTATTGGATCCGATCTTGAAGAGGGATGTGTCTTTGAGACGTTGAAAAAAAGTTATCCATAAAGGTTGAGAAGGGTCTGGCAACAATTGCCGCTTGTTAAATTTTGGCTTGTTTTGAGGTGGTAGTTTCTACAAGCTGAATCATCCAAAGGGATTGGCTGAACATAGCCCAGATCCAGTGGACATGTAGAGGTATTAGTGTTGACAGCATAGATTGAATTTGCAATTGCAACTAAGAGAAACAACACTACTGTTTGATAAGTCTGGTTAGATTCCAATTCCCACAGAGTGAATTGGATTCAAAATGATTCCAGAATCCAAAATTTTGGAATCATAAATACTTGCTCCAAACTGTTGGATCAACTTTTTGAAAAAAAGAAAAGAGTCAACTCTCACTTGACTCTCACTTGACCACCACCACCGTCGCCACCACCCACCACCCTTGCCATCGCCGCCACCACCCACCACCACCATCGCCACCACCACCACCACCACCACTGTCACCGTCACCGCCACCACCACCACCACCACCACCACCGCCACCGCCACCACTGCCATCACCATAACCACCACCGCCATCACCGCCATTGCCACCGCCACCGCCACCATCACCGCCATTGCCACCGCCACCGCCACCCATCATCCACCACCCACCACCATTGCCATTGCCCACCACCACCATCATCGCCCCCACCACCGCCACCACCACCACCACCCACTATCATCACTCACTACTACCACGATTATTTTCCTAGACTTCGATTAAGGGGATAGTGTGTTATCAAACGTGTTTCTAATTCAAAAATACTCTAGAATCCATTTTAGAATTGCGTTATCAAACAAGTTTTTACTCTAAAATAATCCTGGAGTAGCTTGGAGTAGAATCCAAATTTAAACCAGAATCCAAAATCTAGAAACAGAAGTTTTATCAAACGAACCCTTAAGAGCCAAAAAAAAAAAAAACAAATTGAAGCTTCATCTTTCTCTTTTTGTTTGAGATTTGGAGAGTTATCTGTTATCTCATTCATTGATTTCAGACTTTCAGGTGGAAGAGAAGTACTTAATTAATTAATAGGAAGCTTGGGCTGATGATTCACTAAGGTTGATATTTGAGGATTCCAAAAACATGATGATTTGACAATGGGCTTTTCAAAGATGGATGATCCAAGGGAGAAATTGGACAATAACTCTGGAAAAAAACAAAAAAAGAAAAAACAAAAACAAAAACAAAACAAAATTTTCTTCTTCCCTTGTTTCCTCGCTAGTTCTGTTCTCTTTCTTTGTTCTAACACAAAACTGCCATGTTTCAGCAGTGGACTTTAGTTTCAACGTGAGCAGTTGTTTCCCGCATGACCATTTCTAAACCATGGTGTGATAACATAATTTTATTTAAAATCATTTGGCTTCTAGATTACTGTATATCAAACGTGATGCTGCTCTCACTATGTTTTGGAGCACATTCCAGATTGGTGTTTATTATGAGAAAAATATACCCCAATAAAAAACCGACACGTGACATATCATTCGAATAAAGCCAACCAATAGAATCACATGTGCACTTGGAAGACACACTCGACCGACTGACCCAGCAGCCAAGTCACCAACTGAAGAGTCTCACTTCTTGTGGGATACGTCAGCAGGGACCTACTCCTCGTAGGACACGGTAGTAAGGACCCTTGAACCTTCCCCATTACGCTTATAGGGACCTATTCGTCGCCCCTATGTTTCTTAGGCTGAGCCTATCATAAATACGGGAGTCCGCTTCCAAGTAGAACACAACTCATACCCAGCTTTGACTTATCTGGAGTCGGCAAGCTCAACGCACCTCCTTTCCATAAAAGGATTTAGCCACAAGGTGACACCTGTCACCTGAAGTATTTCAACTCAGCCATCCGCGTCTCAATCCTCCACTTCTACTCCAACACTGAAGCCTGGAAGCATCATAGCTTGACACCTGGAAATCCATCTGCTCCATGCAACTAAGATCTGGATTTCAATGCTCTATGCCACGTTCTATAAATATAAGCAATCCCCCAAGGTAATTCCTAATCAATCTTTTTTGTACACACGAATTCTCTCTAAGGCCCCCATTCTTTAAACTGGAGCTCGTCTTCAACGGCTCTTGATTGCTTCTACTCAGAATCTGACTTAAGCATCAGAGTGTCCCCCGGGCCTAGTTTCCCAAACACTTCTATCTCCTACTTTGTGATTGTAGGTCCTTTGCTCATCGTAGACTGGCTGGACAATTTTTGACTGCAAAAGTTTGGCACCCACCATGGGGATCTAGACTGAATTTGAAGAAAGTGTGCTAGAGAGATTACATGTTCTTTCTAATGGCTCAAAGAAGAACTCATGCTCAATCAAATACACATCTAGTTGAAGAAATCCGGGAAGAGGAGAGTAATGCTAGCACCACAAGGAGAACTCCGAATCACACCCCTACGCACACTCTTCCTCTTTCACCACCTGCTACCCAATATGCTACTTGTGAACAACTTGAAGCCATAAGCTGGCAGATCCCGCAACTAGTTCAAACAATACGAGATGCACGACAAAGTTGATCGAAGTCGAAGCAATTGCAAAGGTTAAAGCAGAGAAAATGGAGCAATTCTTCTGCTACTCGGTCATTTACAAATAGGCATACCCCGAGTGCTCATAACAGACAATGGCACACAATTTACGAGTGCCAACTTTAAAGAATTTTGTGCCTACTTCCAAAATCGAACATTGAAAAAATTCAGTAGACTACCTGTAGGTAAATGGCCAGACTGAGGTCATCAACTATACGATTTTGCAGGGTCTCGGGAGAAGGCTACAAGACAAAAAGAAAAGTGGGTAGATGAGTTGATAAGCATAGTGTGGTCCTATAGAACCACAAGTTGGACCCCCATAGGAGAAACACATTTCATGCTCGCCTTTGGCACTAAAGTTGTCTTCTCGGTAAAAGTCTTCCATACGACTTATAGAATCATCAATTTCAAGGAGGAGGCCAACTCAAATGATCTCTGCACAAACCTAGATGGACTCGAGGATGTGAGAGACTCGGCCACAATCCATATTGCCGAGTACCAGCAAAATGTAGCTCGACATTACAACACCACAGTACGACTTCGACTGTTCAGAGTTAGAGACTTGGTCCTTAAGAAAGCAACCATATCTGAGCCAACCAATCAAGGGAAACTGACCCGAAATTGGGAAGGACCATATAAGATACTAAGGTCCACCTGAGTTGGTTCCTACACAATCGCCACCATGGATGGTAAAGAAATCCCACGCACTAAAAACTCAGTCAACCTGCGCAAGTACTACCAGTGGATTGGCCACTTAACGAGCCGACTTCAAATTTTACATAGCTTTACTTAAGTAAGTCCTAGATTTACTTGCAACACATATGTTTACTTTCAGTACTTACGTTTACTTTCAGCAAGTATCTAGGTTTATTTTCTACAAATTTACATTCATAGCTATGATGTAAGCAGAACCCGTCCAGGGACACCGCACAGACATTGGTTTTCTATTCATAAATTAAATTTTAGTAGAAACACATTGTATAGTCAAGTCTATTCAAAAATCTAATATCTATGTCAACCTGATCAGCCCATCCGAGTCTGCTAGTAGACTTAGAAGGTTCATAGAACCCATCAGCACAGCAGTTTTATGCCGACTTGCTTGGCCCATCCAAGTCTGCCAGTAAACTTGGATGGTTCATAGAAACCATCAACACACCAATTCAATGCCAACCTACTTGGTCCATCCGAGTCTACTAACAGACTGGGATGGTTCATAGAACCCATTAGCATAGTGGTTCTATGCGTACCTGCTAGGCCCGTCCAAGTTCGCCAACAGACTTGGATGGCTCATAGAACCTGTCATTCAACAATTTTATGCCAACCTTCTTGGCCCATCTGAGTCCGCCACCAGACTTGGATGGTCCATACAACTCAGCAATCCACTAACCAATTCGGCGTAGCAAAAATACAACCCAGCAATCCACCAAGTCCATGGAATGCAGCAACACTTACCAAATATTTATTATTTAAGCTCACTTGGCGCAGTGCAAGCACAGCACTAAGTTAGCTTCAGACTATTTAGCATACATTTAGTAGAGATGGAATTTTCAAGCATTTTTCAAGAAAAATAAAATGAATACAACATACAAATGCAAGAGAAGATAACAGAGATATATATTACAAATTACGATTGACCACGAAAGGTCGACCGGCAAAGTTAAATATTGTTCACAGGGCCAGCATAAAAAAATCGACCCTCACAAAGTTAAATTTAAATATTATTTGTAGGGCCGACCCCAAAAGGCCGGCCCAGAAGAATACTTGAAAGGAGATATTTTGAGGCCACTCATGCCAGTGGATCACTCGGTAGAAGGAGAGGGAGGCATAACAGGATCATCATTGGTCGGAGGAAAGCGGGGGAGGAACATCATCGGTCTGGTCAACAACAAGCAGGGCAGTCTTGGTCTCATCAAGAGGGGAAGTAGTCTCAGATTCCCCGAAGACACCAGCATCAGGGATAAAGGGCACATTGCTCGGGATATGTTGACCTTCCAAGGTCGGAAGCACCTCGTATATCGACAGGTCTTGCTCAGGAGAAACGTGGTGAGTCGTGGGAGTCTTCGGGATATCCCATTCTTTAGGGATCATCGCCACAAGAATCATGGCGTCTAGCACCTCTCCTTTTGCGGCATACAGGGAACACTCGGAGAAGTCAAACAAAATGCCCTTGTATTCAATGAAGATCCGAATGAGGTCAGCACTGTCACACCCCAATTCTGCACTATTCAGAATGGTGTGATGAACCGCTAATAAACCAACGGTTCAACCAGGATCTCGAATAGGCTGTGTCCGTTTGCTTAAACCATACACATCCACAACCAAAAATCAGAATAAATACACGATAGCGGAAGTCTTTAATATTAAATGAACTGAGAGTCTAACTGTGATAAAGTAAATAAATTATCTAATTATCTTCAAAAAGGACTAAGACATAAATTAAAATAATTAAATCAATTATATTATCTGTATAACTTAAACAAAATCTAATAAAAAACAAAGGAGTTGCACTCGCATGATGAATCATGCGACTCCATCATCACTTCTGCCTCCATTGTCGCCGCATGCCTGTATGTTGGAGCATTCATATAATCTTCCACTGTCGTACCTGCATCATCAACTAAAAATATTCGAATTTGAAAAGAGTGAGCACATATCACGGCTTAGTGAGCAAACAAAATAATGCAACAAACATATGCATGCATTCAATTCATATCTTTGGTCTGGTTCATAAGTTTGCAATGTGCAATACAAAGGATAGGTAGCCGCCGCACCTCTATACACGAATGTGTGGAACCGCCCAATGGATCAAACACCATTGTCGCCCCCACATGCACCCACCATGGAATAGAGATAGAGCTAAAGTGCTTAGGACCGCACCGCATCACACTTCCCCTGATGCTCTACCCATACCAACACGTATGCCCCTGTTGGCGAGGGCTTACAAACTGGGCTCGCAACTAACCAATCCTAATGTCAAACAGTGTATCCAAGGCCTCACCCCAGCATCCCTTAATACGTCCATAGAGATAGAGCTAAGGCCCCCCGGTAGAGTCAGAGACTACACGGTCCAAGACCACCTCCCCTGATGTCCTACGACGTAATAGTTCTGCTAAGGTAATGACGATACGACGATGTTAGTGGACAAGACTTGAGTAGAGATAGTGTAAGACCCGTGTCAATTTAACCCGGTCTTACCATCTTGAATCAGGTTTACCCATCATGGTCGAGTCAAATGGACCAAGGGCATGAAGGAGATCGAGATCCCAGGTACGAAATCGACCCAAAACACTTAATTTAGGGGAGGGTCGCACACCCAAGGAAGCGGGTCGGACCTCCCAAAACAAAGTCGACTCTCGTTTTAAGGGAGGGTCGGACAGCTTAAGACCCTAGGGTCGACGGGATCAAAGACCCTAGGGTCGACGGGATCATCGACCCTCCCATCGACCCTCGGTTTCTGACGAAAATTGAAATTAGGAAATTTCCTAATTTTCAGTTGGGATTCTTTCCAAATCTCAATGGGATTATTATAGGACATTCCTAGCCTATTTAAAGGACGTTCCTAAGCCACTTTCACTCCTTTCACAACCCTAATTGAATTGAGAGAAAGAAAGAAGAAGGAAAAGAGGAAGAAAGGAGGCTAGGAAGAAGACTTAGCAAAAAGGAGAAGAAATTGCAGAGAAAAGTAATCTTCTCAGGTATGGATACTAATTCCATGAGTTTCTACAGACCTTAGGTTAGATATGGTTGAGTGTAGGATTTTGGAGAAACCCAAACCATCCATCCATGGTTAGGCTTTCATGGAAAATCATAGGAGGATGCACGAAAACTATTTAGATGGTTTATACATGGTTCTAGACCATGGAATGACTGTTGAATGAATGTAGGAAGCAAGCCATAGGACCCCAAACACGAAGAATGGATTAAAAGTGGAAATTGGACCAGAGTGCACCAAGGGTCGCACCGAGGGTCGATAGACCATTCAACCCTAGGTGTTTCGACCATCGACCCTCAGCATTCGGGGAAGTTCGGGGATGGAGGGAGGGTCGATAGACCCATCGACCCTAGCATCGACCCCGCCTTGACGAATGGTTTTTAAATTCGAATTAATTCTAATTATATTCTATCGACTTTGTTAGGTTTGCTAGCAATATAATACCGTTATAACAGTGAATCTAAAGCTTGGAAAATATCTTTTAGCAAGCTAAGGTGAGGAACCTTAACCCCAAACTAAATTGGTTAATAATAAACTGTTTTCTATTTTTTGAGTCCTATGCCATGTGTGATTCTATGCGAATATGTTGTAATGTGCATACAAAGATGCCATCCAATATTTCTATTACTTGTTCATGCATATTTACTTTATTGTTTATAACATGATGAGGATGATGATGATAGGAATAGACATGTGCTTGTATGTGTGTGGTTGGTGTGCTTGATGCGAGCGAGTATCAGGGGAGGTGTGATGAGAACGTCAATAAACGTTAACCTTTGGCGGGTCTCAGCACTTTAGCTCTATCTCTAACTCAAGTCTTGTGCATTGGCATCGTCATATCGCCATTACCTTAGTAGAACTATTATGTCGTAGAGTATCAGGGGAGGTGGTCTCGATCCTTGTAGTCTTTGACTCTACTGAGGGGCCTTAGCTCTATCTCTATGGATGTTCTGAGGGATGCTGGGGTGAGGCCTTGGATACACTGTTTGGCATTAGGATTGGTTAGTAGCGAGCCCAGTTTGCAAGCCCTCGCTAACAGGGGCTTACGTGTTGGTAAAGCATTATATAGCAATAAACGTTAACCTTTGTTGTATAATGTTATGGTAGGGTGGATGGGGACGACGATAAACGTTAACCTTCGGGCGGGCTTCCACTCCCTGTGTATAGAGGCGGTATCAATAAACGTTAACCTTTGACCACCCAACCTTTCTATTGCACATTGCAAACTATAAACCAAGACCAAAGATATGAATTGACTTTTTGCATGCATATGTAATGTTGCATTGTTTTGGCTACTCACTGAGCCGTGTTGTGTGCTCACCCCTCGACGTCGAATATTTTTAGTTGATGATGCAGGATACACGGTTGAAGATTATATGAACGCGTCGACGTACGGAAACGCTTGCAGCCGTGGAATTTGAGTCGAAGACGATACACACGACTCCTCTTGCGAGTGCAACTCGTGTGTATTCGATTAGATATTTTTGTAGGTTTCTTTATGGATTTATAAGACATGTATTTGGTATTTAAATATTTATGTCTTAATTAAACACAGAATAATTTGATATTATTTATGGGTATCATTTGTAGTTCTCAGTTCATATTATTTATAAATTTTCCGCTATTGTGTATTACTCTGATTATGATTGTGGATGCGTGTAAAGTTTGGATAACGCGGGGATAGCCTACTAGAGATCCTGGTTGAACCGTTGGTTATTTGGCGGTTTATCACACCATTCTGAACAATGCGGGATTGGGGTGTGACAGATAGAACTAGAGTCTGGTGACTAGGATGAACCACAGTGTCACGTCCTCCCCCTGATGCTCCACTCGCATCAAGTACACTAACTACACACATACATTCACATGCCTATTCCTAGCATCATCATCAACATCATATTATAAATAAACAAAAATTAAATATGCATGAACAGTAATAACAAGAATAGTGGATGACATGTGATATGCACATTACAATCATACAAACATAGAATCATTCATGGTATTGGACTCAATAAACAAAAACAGTTTATTATTAGTCAATTAGTTTAAGTCTTGTTCCCTCACCTTTGATTGCTAGAAAATCCTCGTTCAAGCTTTATAATTCACTTTTAAACCACTGAAAAGACCTAACAAGTCGATAGATTTTAATTAGAATTAGTTCCAACATGTTTAAACTAACAGAACCTGTAGGGTCGCAGGTAGGGTAGCACCTAGGGTAGCAGTTTCTGCGACCCCAGGGTGTAGGGTCGTAGGTGGGGTCGGATACCATTCAACCCTATGTGAAACCACACCCTCCCTGGGACTTCCCCAGGGCATGTGGTCGATCATATGGTTTCGTAGGGTCGAATATCATTCGACCTTACGTGCGACCACACGTATTCTGTGTCTACCTTTCACTCTACAGTCCATTCCTTCATGTTTGGATCCTTTGGCTTACTATCATGGTCCATTCTATGATTGTTCTATGGCTCAAAACTATAATTTATACTCCATTCATTGTCCATAATGATTTCTCCCATGGAATCTCTTAGAATCTATCCATGGATGGATGATTTGAGTTTCTCTTAATCCTATGTTCTTCATAAACTATTCTAGTCTCTCTTATTCAGGTAGGGAATTAGGTTCATACCTTGATTCAGAGGTTTCTCTGAACGTCCTCCTCTTCCTTAGTCTTCTTCTTCAAGTTTCCTTCTCTTCTTCTCTTCTTCTCTTCCTTCTCTTTTTCTTTCTCTCACTTTCAATTAGGATTCTAAAGGAGTGAAAGAGGCTAAGGGACGTCCTATTTATAGAGAAAATCTCTCCATAATAAGTCCCAATGAGTTTAGGAAAGACCCCCTTTGAATTAAGAAGGTTTCCTAATTTTCAGATTATGTCTGCTATCGTAGGGTCGCATGTAGGGTCGCAGAATCCGTCGACCCTACGTTTTTCTAGTCATGCGACCCTACGACTAAAAAGTCATGGGTTGGACTCTTTTGAAGTGGGGTCGATCATACCTGTTTAGGCATGCGACCCTACCCTCATATTTGACTATTTTTGGGTTAGACTTCATACATGGTCTTGTGGTTTCTTCACGTACTTGATCCACTTGGCTCGACCATGATAGGTAGACCTGGTACAAGGTGGTAAGACCGGTTAGTTCGATACGGGTCTTACAAGCACCCTGTAGATAATAGTCACTTGTCTCATTTTTCGGTGCCTACTCATACGCCTTTGATCTTGGTACTCGGTAATGACCTGCTCCTTGTACATGTCTCACTCCTGCTGGAAGCAAGCTAGACCTTCCTCCGCAAAGCTCACTCTCTCCTCCACTGCCTTTATCTTATCCTCCATGTCCTTTAACTTCACCTCAGTGGCTTCAGCCCTCTCCCTCTCTCTGGTATGACCTTCTTCGACCGCCTTACTCTGCCTCTCAGCAATCTGAGCAGGTCCCCTCTGCAACACCACCTCATCCCTGCTCGACAGACATCTTCTAGACCTCCTCCACCTAAGAGTTGTAAGAGGCCTCTGCCTTTTTCATCGCCACGAGGACGGAGTCTATATTGCTCCCCAGGTCCTCAAAGAGACAAAGGATATCCACCATAGTATAGTCGCCTTGAACAAAAGAAGAAAAGTGCAGAAGTCAGAATTTATAAATGGCCAAGCAGACACACAGCGGCCAAAAATCCTACTTACTTACCCAGGACATGTACATGAAGGCCCGAGAGATGATGTCACTATCGGACAGGTTGGCAAGGAAGTTCATGTCTTTAGGGAGACGAGTAGTCTCTAGCATTGTTTGAGCCACATCGGCACTTTCGAAGGCCGAGTTGCCCAGGTAGAGATCAAATACCGGGATGAAGGGTAGAGTGTCTAAATTGGAGGCTTTGTAGGTGGCCTTCTTGAGGACCTGCTCCTTCATCCTCTTCTCTGCATCCCTCAGCCTCTTCTCAATCGACTTCTTAGATGCATTACCGATCGGCTTGGAGGCAGGAGGTAGGGGAGGAGGCATGTTCTACTTTGCAGTCCAAGCCAAGCTGAGGGCATTGGCCACTAGGGTACCCTAAGTCTGTCGAACCTCTTTAGGGATCTCGGCTCCAGATCAGATTTTCTTATTGCTCCCTGGCTCCTCTACCATCAGGCATTTGCCCTTGCTCGTCTCAGCAACAGCCTGCGAGCGGGTGGTCACCCCTTTAGTAGACCTGAGCTCAACCTGGCCCCCTCAGCCAGACCCAGCCTCAACTTTTCTACCTCTACCTCCCCAAGCATATTTTGAGGCTTATGCTATCCTCAGCATCTTATCAAGGAAATATCTCATTGTCAAAAAAAAAAAAAAACAATAGAGGAAAAAATGTTAGTCAGCTTTAAGCAACGTATACCGATACCAGAAGAGATCTACAATTCTTACCTAACAAGTCGAACTCAGGTAGAACCTCGGGCTTTTCCAAGTCAGAGTATAGTATAGTCTTACCCTTTTTATCTCTAAAAAGGTTTCCTCCTTAGCCTCCGTCAAACCGGGCAGCTTGTTGATGCTGGCCGTAGTCACCAAACACGAAATGTTGGACATGGACAGCTTAGGGGAACCCTCTCGAGGACCCACAAAAAAATAAATTCCTCCTCTAGTCATGATTCATGAATGGAAGATGGTTTCTTCAAAATAAGCGGATACGACTTGGCATCTCTCTGACTGAAGAAATATCAGCCAGTTAAAACGCCCTCTTCCACCATGTTGTTAAATTTAAACAAGTAGCGGAACAGGTTCACAGTCGGAACCTTGCCTAGTGGGCAACAAAGATAATAAATGCAAAAATTCACAGCCACTCGTTCAGAGTTAGTTGGGTAAAGGTGATGCAGTAGTACCTCAGGATATCTAAAGTGATCGGGTGTACCAAAAATCTCAAACCAAACTTGATCACGTGTTAATACTTGCATATCTCTGAGGTCGTTACTTCACATGCCCTCTCGTCACTCTTTGGCAACTAGAGACTCATAGAAATGGAAAGTTCAAGGTACTTTGGAGTTAAAGTAAATCTCACTCCTTGGTAATTTTACTTTTGTAACCAAGGGCAGGCAGCGTGGAGAAGGCATGCATGGTCAGCTTACCTCTCCTTTTTTGAGGGGGCCTGTTAGCAGTGGTGGCCGCCAGCCAACTCCTTTCCTCAGCCTCAGAGGAAGACTCCGAAGAAGAGTTGGAACTTTTACTAGAAGCTGACAGTATGACTTATATAGACTTAGTGGTTTTCTCCGAGTCTGAACTATTGGACGAGCCCTCAAAGCTTGACGTCTTTCCCTATTTACAACCGGATATGTCAACCTCCTTGATGATTTCTACCGAGTCCTCGAGGGACTCGTCCTTATCCAAGTCCGCTTAGAACTTCCTTTTACTGACCTCGTCATCCTTGGCCCATGACAATGGGTTTATGCTCCCCATAGAAGATGAAGGCATTGCTATTAAAAACGAAAAGAGGAGTTGGAGACTTACTAATTGGAAAAGAAGAAGAAGACTTGAAGAAAGTTAAAGACGGAAGAGTTACACGATCTTCAACTGGTAGAGCTCAATCCCCCAGAGTAACGCTTTCGGCTTCGAAACGGTCTAAATGAGGTTTTCTCGGGGGTGTATTTATAGGACCCCCCCCCCCCACAATGTTTTATAAAGTGCTGCCATGTGCCGCTAGTAAACTGATCATTAAGCAGTCGCATTAAATGCGACAAACGGTTATGTTCTCTGGGTTAGACCTTCCGTGTACTCAACCCACTTCCACATCACTGGGTTCGACATTTTGTGTTTTCAACCTGCCTCCACGGAGCTCCGACGGTTCATCCCCTTGATATTTGATATTCGAGGTCTCCAGGTCGTGATATCTGCCGTAGGCTGCCAAGTTGTGGCGCGGATCCTTGCCTTCGGGACTAAGGGTGGAGTGTAACCCGATCGACTTAGATTGCTTATACACCCTTGAATCCATAGCATTCGAAGGCACAAGGGGCAACCGGTCAGTTTGGCAAAAACTTAGATTGTTTGTGCACCTCCGAATCCATAATATCAGAGGGCACAAGGAGCAACTGATCAGTTCGACAAAGTCGACTTGGATTATTTTTGCACCTCCGAATCCACAACATCCGAAGGTACAAGGGGCAACTATTAAGGGGAAAATATTACCCCCCCCCCCCAATAAAAAACGACACGTAGAATATCATTCGGATAAAGCCGACCAGTTGAATCACATGTGCACTAGGAAGACACACTCGACTGATTGAGCCAGCAGCTGAGTCACCAACTAAAGAGTCTCACTCCTTGTGGATACATCAGAAGGGTCCTACTCCGCGTACGACACGACAGTAAGGATCCTTGGACCTTCCCAATTATGCTTACAATGATGTATATGTCGCCCCTAGGTCTCTCAAGTTGACCCTATCACAAGTACAAGAGTCCACTTCCTAGTAGAAGACAGCTCGTACCCAGCTCCGACTTATCCAAAGTCTGCTAGCTCAACACACATCCTTTCTGCAGAAGGATTTAGCCGCAAGGCAACACCTGTCACTCCAAAGTATTCGGACTCAGCCATCCGTGTCTCACTCCTCGACTTCTACTCCAACACTGAAGCCCAGAAGCATCGTAGCTTGACACCTGGCAATCCGTTTGCTCCACGCAATTAAGATTCGAACCTCAATGCTCCATGCCTCGTTCTAAAAATATATGCAGTCCCGCAAGGTAATTCCTAATCAATCTTCTTTGCACACAAATTCTCTTTATGGCCCCCGTTTTTTAAACTGGAGCTCGTCCTCGATGGCTCTTAACTGCTTGTGCTGAGAATCTGACTTAGGCATCGGAGTGTCCCCCAGGCCGAGCTGCCCAAACACTTCTATCTCCTACTCTGTGTTTGCAGGTCTTTTTCTCATTGTAGACTGGTGAGACGATTTTCAACTGCAATAGTGTTTATCAAACATGTATCTACTCCCAATAAGTCCATAACACATTCCAGATTGATGTTTATCAAACATGTTTTTGTTTTTCCAAATTGGTGTTTATCAAACATGTTTTTGCTCTAAAAAAAACTACGTGTAAAAATTTACAAGACAAATTAAGGAATCCGGAGACGGGGAGTTATCCAATGGGGCCTTACGATCCCATCCCAATTATTATTTGGTCCCAAAACTGAGTCCCAAAAACATTTTGGGACTGGTTTTAGCAGGTCGGGTGATTCCAAACCCAAATACTTAAAATTTTTAAAAAATATGACACATGCAAGTCTTGAACCTGCAACCTTTCCCTTATTAGCACGACAGTCTAACCAACTGAGCTAATAGGTCACATAAGTTATAAAGTTTCTTATGTTATATATGATATTTATATCATACGTTCACCTTTAAAAGATAAATAGGGGTGAAGGGAGGAATTATGAGGTGGGTGGAGGGATGAGATGATTACCAGTATGAAACGAGGAATGGTAAGAGGTGGAAACTGAAAACACAGAAGAGCATGATCATGAAGGGTCAATTAAGATCAACCTCTTCATGCGCAGCCTGCAAATTCCTAAAGAGGAAATGCATTCCCAATTGCATCTTCGCTCCTTACTTTCGCTCCGACGAATCACCCAAGTTTGCGATAGTCCACAAGGTGTTTAGAGCCAGCAACGTCAGCAGGATCCTCGCAGAGGTGCCGGAGCAGCAGCGCGCAGACGCCGTGAATTCGTTGGCTTATGAGGCAGAGCTGAGGCTCAGAGACCCTGTCTATGGTTGCATCGGTACCATTGCAATCTTACAAAACCAAATGCATCAGCTCCAGCACGACCTCGCCATTGCCAGAGCTCGTCTCGCCCTCTACACCCACACCCTTCCTCCTCCAGATCTTGATCACCCCGATTTTCTATTGCTTGAGGAGATGAAGAGTGAAAGCAGTGCTCGTTTCAGCCATGGCCCTATACATTTTCTTCTCTGACTGTATTAATTACTCTCTCTCTCTCTCTCTCCGTGCTAGTGAGACATTCATCCATGGCAATCCCTTTGTTCATCAATGATCAGTCTTTGAAATTGTAATTAGATTCAAGGAAATTTCTTGTGGGTATTAGAGGAAAAAGTATATAATTTGGCCGGCTGTAATGTTTTTCACATTTCACTGTAATTAAACATGAATACGTAATCCATCTGCTGCAGAAATCTATTTTCCTTCCTACACTCTCTGTGATGCCTTTTTTTTAAAAGTTCATTAGTATTTGGTTGAGCTGCAATCATCGGCAATAATTACTGAGTCCATTCCGGATCCAAGATATTCCCCTCAATACTAATTATTAGGTGGTGGGTCATGGATTAGAGAAAAAAATATTCCTGGGAGGGTGGAGGGAATTCATATTGATGGAGATGTTTTGGTAAACTGATAGTGAACGATTGGCCTGGTAGATCCTTCACGGCAGCCTTCTTCAACGCAGGGGATCCAATAAAGAGTCAGGAAAAAAGCACTTTATGGTGGGACCTGTTTTAATTATTGTTGCTTAAGACAAGCTTTCTCCTGCCTCAATCATTTTTCACATAGCTAGTAGTGAACAGTTGACACTACAGCAACTCAAGAGGAAAAATCCTTACATCAAAAGAAAGCTTTAATAGGAAAGCAACAAGGAATTATATTTAGTACTATGAATGATCCAAGTCATGCATTGATTTGATTAACTTGAGGGAATTGGATTGCAAGTCAAATGATTGTTTCGAAAGATCCATGCTAAAAGGAACGGGAAAGTAGAAAGACAAGATTTGTAAAAGATCAGACAGATTGTATTGAGATGGATTAGTTTTCAGAGAAAGAACAGAGAGCTTTTCCTCTTTCACCAAAGAGAAAAAGAATCTTCCAAGCATATAGAGATCTAAATTTCATTAGATTCATTCCTAAGCTTGATTTAATTCAAGTCCAGGGAATTGGATTGCAAGTTAAATGATTGTTTCAAAAGATCAATTCTGAAATGAACGGGAAGGTAAAAAGGTAAGATTTGTGAAAGACCAGGCAGATTGTAATGGGTGGATTAGTTTATGGAGAAAGAGAGAGTTTTCCCTCTTTCACCAAAGAGAAAAGAAGAATCTTCCAAGCGAACAGAGACCTAATTTTCCATTAGATTCATTCCTAAGCTTGCCTTATTGTAGCAATATGGTCAATCTGAGGGGTTCAGTCTGTTAGCTGGTATTTGTTTAGTCATTCAAACAGTGATTGGCTTTTTTAATCTATGCGTCACACACCTCATGTAGATCTAGCTTTCAACACACGTTATGAGAGATGTTGAAGGCCGCTAGTTGCCCCATTATATGCATGCTAATGAAGAAAGTATGTTTCTCATTATGGTCCTTCATATTTTTTGTGGTCTATATCATGAAAGTTGTAGCGGTCCTAGAGAATTTGTTTGGTGTCTCCGAGTTGTAATCCTTTTATTAATGATTGTGAGAGTTTTTACAAGATACGTACCACCTTGGGGTCCTGCATATACATGTACCCTCCATGGAAGACATCACCGTGCATTAGCCAATTGGTTTCACACTCCATAGGTGGGTCCTACATCCCATGGATGATGATGGCTCCCATGGAGGGTACAAGTATGTGTAGAGGTGGCCTCGAGATTATATACAAAGGGAGGGGGGGGGGCGGAGCTTTGTTGATACGAAGTATGATGGAGATCCCCATGATCCAGTCCGAGCTGGAATTGGACTAAGTTCTGCAGTGGATCACAAATCGGCAATCTTCTCTATCTAATGAATGGAAAATCCACTGTGAAATCGTCCACCTTGCTCCCACCCCCTAAGTATATGTTTCAACAGGAATCAAACAAGGGTAGATTGAACAGTAGAAGCCTATGGTAAAATGCCCGCGTGTAACCGAGCAGATAAAGTAAATTAAATAGTCCGTTTTAGGGATTGGTGACTTATCCATTCAATAACTTTGGCACTAGATTTTTCCGAAATGGTGGAATTCAATAATAGACATATGTTGGCATTCCAACCTTCCTCCTTTCAAGGCATTTTGAGATCTTTTAATAGGAGACTGTCGACTAACATCTCTATAAGTGTCTTTAGAACAAGATCTCCAAGAGATAACCCATTCTCATTCTTGACTAACTCTTCTACTTCCTTCTATGACTCAACCTTTCTAGAGCTCCAAAATCTCTCCCCGCCACTCCCATTTTAACCTGTTGTCCATTGACGCTTCAAGCCCTATCTAATAATTCATTGAAATCCTAAAAGGTAGCTTAGTTGGTAAAGATCAACACCTCAAGAGATCATGAGTTTAACTCCCTTAAAAGTAACTATCAAAAAAAATTCATTTACTAATGTTTATAGATGGGGTTAGGAAATCTCCTCTTGGGACTAATATTCCTAAGCTTTCCCATACAAAACCCCAACTTGTGCCCCGAAGCACATTGATTCCCCCATATTAGGAACTGATTGGCTATGCTCTGTCTCAAATAGTCAAGATTGACACCTCTATGTTGGGACCTGATAATATAAGGATCGCATACAAATGTCTATCTTCATTTGAATCCAAACAACAAAATTCAAAAGAGTGCTTTCCACTTTCCAATAGGGTCTGTAGACTTGAGAAGAAGCAGCATGGATTCACGTGTACGTTGGCACGATATTAGAGCCAAGAGCAGAACCACAAGTTTCTCAAGCGCTGTTTGTTTGGCAGCCATTTATGTTATAGAGGTGCCATCTCAACCCATTTTGCCTTTCTTATGCTCTTTGATCGGTCTTATAGAATTAATTATATAATATATTATAATATATATATAGTTATTTTGATATAATTTATGATATCTATTTATATTTAAAATAAATTAATATAATCTAAAATCTACAAATAGATTAGAAAGTGTTTATCAGTATTGTGATTATCTATTGTTACTTCATTATGCCTAGTGATACCAAACGAATTATTATTTATGACTAATAATTTATTCTCATAAATGATTTATCATAAATAACTCAAAAACATAAATATAAAGTATACCAAAGAGAGCCTCAGTTGAACTTGATTCCTTAAAACGAAAGGGAAAGTTATTTATCAAGAGACTCTCCTTAATCTCCATCATTCTTTGGAACCTTTGAAAATCCAGAACTACATTGATCTTTAATCAGCCAATGTACTCAGTGGAACAAACAATTCTGTCAGCACAACAGAAGTTTGATGAGTTATTTGAGATGACATGCTTTGTTAGAGGCGATTTCTGAAGGGTATCTGTGTGCTTGTGAAGTCCAACAATCCGAAGTTGATCAACTATCTGGCAAATCATTCACAGCCCCCAGCTCTTACAACTAGGGCCTGTGATCAGATAGATGATATCATACACTTGTCTTCTTAATTGGAAAATGTAAATCTTGTTTTTTTAACCCAAATAATTTAACGGCATTGCCGATTCTTTGTTCAGGAGGGCCCTGTCCTTAATGTCAGGGACTGTTTGATCAATCCATAACATTTATTGCACATGACAAGGAAAGCTTTAGAAGATGGTTGAAAATCATCTTTTTAAAGTAGTTTAACCATACCAATATGAAAAATGACGTATGACTGAATTGAACAATCAAATTTAACAAGTGACTAATTAAGACTCTAGAGATTTCTTTATCTATACATTGGTTGCCAACCCCATGTGACCCACAATCAGTATCCAGGTAAGAGCTAGCTATCAAAGAGTTAGCTATCAAAGCAAACAGTGTTCACAATCAGTATCCAGGTAAGAGCTAGCTATCAAAGAGTTAGCTATCAAAGCAAACAGTGTTGCCCATTCTCTTGCTCGGAAGGCTCTAATTTGAACCGGAGTAGTTAGTTAGCCTTTATCCACTCTGTGGATTTCTGAAAATTGTATTCTGAATTCTATGGCTGTACCCTGTGTTCCTAATGAATAGAGTTTCTTCTTACCAAAAGAACAAAAAAACAAAAAAAAAAAATTAGCTATCAAAGTATCCCAAGTAGAAAACATATAATAGTTTCAATAACTGAAATGTACAGTAACATTCTTCCAAAGTAGCAATGGATAAGATGCAGACCAAAATGTGGAATATGAGGCATCCTTACTTGATTTCCATATTCTATTGTTCATATAATCCCTTGTTGCATATTCTCATTTACATTTTCTTACAGTTGCATTTCGGTCATTGACATCATAATTTTTTTTATCAACCATTCAAATTACCATTTTAATAATTGAATATTAATGTCATTGAGACAGAGATGTGTAACAACAATTCTACCCCCTGAAAAAGGGTTTGATGTACCGACTGTGTATGCACACGGCCGTGCATAAAAAACGGGTCGCTACTTTATTACAATATTTTAAATTCACCAGAATGCAGCCACTATTGATCAACCAACTTAATCCCCCGGCAGCGCAATCACTTGAAACTTGAATTGTGGTTTTTGAAAAGAGATTACAGAGAAAAAAGGAGGTGGAAACTTCGTCGACACCCACCATAAAACCAACCAAACTACATTAACAAAGATCTCATTAAAAAAAAAAAAAAAAAAAAAAAAAAAAAAAAAAAAAAAAAAACTAAATCAACCAAGTCACGGGCTGAGAAGGGAAATGCTTCATGGTGCTCTGCAAATCTCAGGATAACACCAAATTGAATTCTAATAACATTAAGGAAAGGGAAACTGAAAGGAAGGGAAGTGAAATTTTTAAACTTAAAAAATAAACTTTTGCAATCATTACAGCACATGCTATCACATGACTATATAACTAACTCCAAATCCCTTGCCTTTGAAAAGTAAAATAAACTTTACATCAAATTATTATCATAGTAAAAATGGTAAGAAATTTAGGTAGTTTATACTTTATACAATTATGTTGTGTTATAATTATGGAAGTTCTCTTTTAAATTTACAAATTTTACTTCCCTTCCTTTCAACTCCCCTAGCAACTAAACTGAACCTAAAGACTTAAAAAAAAAAAAAAAAATCCAAGCACATGACCACGAGAAGCTTTTTGATTATCGAGATGCTGCATGATGTGTCTTAATAGTTCTGTCAAAACAACTTAAGAGACAAGCTGTTCCCCAACATCACCAGGCTAATCAGAGGCTTGACGTTGATGTATCATCAAATTTAGCAATAAAACTTCCACACTCAAAATCAAAGAAAAAGAGATCTCGGTGGTGATAAAGGTGCATGTACAAGTAACACCATCCATATAGGCATGTCATCTCAAATAATTCAAACTACAAATAATATCTCACCGACACTATGTTCTATCCTTGAGGGTTAATATCTACCTCAAGAGACGTTCATGTATGACCTGCATGTCATCCTCACATTCCAAGGTGGTCAATCTCAAGCTATCTCCAACTACAACTTCTTCCCTGTCAATTATGTCAATAGTAAAAAAAAATGCCTATTAGACTCTCAATGGACAATTAGGATCAGAAAGCAGCATTAGGGAACGTATCAAGCAATGTATCTGACCAGGTTTATTTTCTTTCCAATATACATGAACCTACAAACAAGTGATTTTACTGAAAATTGAAGAAAAAAACTTTAACAATAAAATACAAAAGCATGTAACATGCTTTTAAATGCAAATTGAAAAAGAAGAAAGATGCCATAGAAGGATGCATGGAATCAAATACGGCGAAGAAGATATTCCAACCAAGAATTTAAAACTTGGGATTTGGGATTGGAGCAGTCACTAGTGATCCAGGACCGGATCACCCAATCCAACTGCCAATCCAACTGCCAATCCAAGCCCAGTTAAGAACACCCAATAAAAAAAGGTGAAAAAAATTCTCAAAATATCACTACAAAATTTAAATGGGAAAAGGTTTGTTGAATAAAAATAGGAAACCCCTACCCAATTACAGGCAAGCTCCCTCAAACACCTTATTAGATCTTGCTTGGATCTCCTAGAACTTGAGTTTTTTCACCATTTGGAGGAAAGATGTTAGTAGATTGGCCTAATACAACCTCAATAAAGAAGTTTAGGAGCAAAAGGAATGATAACGAGGAAGAACAGTCCAAAAATACATCATGGGTTCAATGTTCATCGCTTTTGTTGCATGGTGATACAAGTGTATAGGCCAATCCAATGGATCTGACCAATCCAAATCTGATCCGTCCAAGCCATACACATACCTTGTTGCCCTATAATTCAAATTGTTTTTTTGGCGATTCCAATCCAAAGCGGCTAATCCAATCCCAAGTCTAAAAAAAAGGATTACACAAATATATAAACCCACCACAAACAAAACCCTCCCAACATTAAAAAAAAATCCCTTTCAATCAAAACCCAATTTTTTTTTTTTTTTATTTTTTTTTTTTTTTTCTTTTTTTTTTTTTTTTATATTTTTATATTTTTTTATTTTCTTTAAAAAACTTTTCCCCCCCTTTTTTTTTTTTTTTTTTTTTTTCCTTCCCTTTTTTTTTTTTTTTTTTTTTTTTTTTTTTTTTTTTTTTTTTTTTTTTTTTTTTTTTAATTTTTTTTTTTTTTTTTTTTTTTAAAATAAAAAAAAAATTTTTTTTTTTTTTTTTTTTTTTTTTTTTTTTTTTAAAAAAAAAAAATTTTTCCCCCCCCCCTCCCCTTTCTTTTTTTTTCTCCCCCCCCCCCCCCCCCCCCCCCCCTCCCCTCCTAAAAAAAAAAATTTCCCCCCCCCTTTCCCTTTTATTAACCCCCTCCCCCCCTCCCCCCCCCCCCCCCCCCCCCCCCCCCCCCCCCCCCTCTCTTCCCCCCCCCCCCCCCTTTTTTTTTTGTGAGTGATTACATCAGGTTGAACAGCCACCCATCATTTTCTCCTTCTGCAGACAATTTCTCAAACACCTGTTGTGCCTCATCAATTGCAGAGGTCATTGATGAAAATCCCTAAACTGACAACGCTAGGCTGAATATCCATCTTCTTCAACTGAGACATCAGCAAGTTCATCCTCTCAAAATCACTCTCTCGGCCCAATCCAGTCAAAAGGGCATTGCAAGATAGCACCTCCACTGCTCCGCCTATCTTCATCACCAGGTGGAGAAACATCCCAAGCCCAACAAGTATTACCACTTCTGCAGATTAGTAACCAATCGAGTCACTTACCCCCAAAAAAAAAACAAACAAACAAACAAACCAATTGAGTGAGCTGCACTGCATCAGGGAAAACCCTATGCTTGCCCAAATACAACAACAGAAGAACAAGACACGTGAAAGCTAACAACCCCAAAGACTCTAAACCATTCCAAATTTCTCCCACCCCCCATCTTGGCCCATAATGTCAACCACCTCCCCTACTTTTGAAAATAAGTATCAACATACCCTGTCAGCCCATTAAGTGATGAGACGAATCATACCTACTGATTTCAATGATAATATTACCTGAGGATGTAAATGGATAGCCAAAAATCCGAATTCGATTTGAATCCGCACCTGTTTAAGGGCATCCGAATTCAAACAATCGGATTGGATACAAATTCGAATACAAAGGGTCGGATGCGGAGGCGGATTCGGATAGCACTTAAACGGACCGGATTATATCGGCTCCGATCCCTTTAAGTGTAAGATCTTATATTTATATATTATATTTATATAAATAGTCTTTACTCTTTAAAGTGGCAAGGTTTCTTTTATTTCGTGCATGAGTGCGTCTAGGGGAAAGTTGGAATTGGAAGTTGGGGGAAAGTTGAGAGAGCCTGAGAGGAAGTAAGGAAGCTGCCGACTGCAGCTGCCACCGCCGATTTACCACTACCGCTCCCGATCTGCCGCTGCCGCCTACCAATTTCTTCTCTTCTTGTAACTTGTAAGTAAGTTCCTTCTCTAAGTTCTCCAAGGAAATTATAATAAATAATAAATAATAAAAAAACCCGAATTCTAAAACCCTAATCTTGATTTGCTATTCACTTCCTTCATTGTCAATTTTGCTTTTTTCGTCTGATATCGCCATTTTACAGATTGCTCAAATCGACTTTTAAAATGAAAGATCGAAATCCATTTTACAGATTGCTATTTGAGATCAACATTGAAAACGAAAATGGGAAAACGAAGAAGCAGAGGAGAAGAATTTTGCTGAGGACGATGAATATCAGCACGAAATCATCAGGGTCTCTATTTGAGGCTTCACAAGTATCTGACAGTGCTTATAACTAGAGTTGATTCTCTCTTTTAACATCTTCCTTTTTCTTCCCTTTGACTCCCGCTTCCCCCAAAAAAAGAAATTCCTGTGATTAAATCTTCTGCTTGTTTCATGTTTATAAATCAGTATTACTGTATTTTTATCATCACTTTGATAACGATAGAACATGTATTTATCTTGGGTTTCTAGTCAATGATGTCTAATTAAACCAATTTTTTTTTCTCCAGAATATCCATGTTTGTTTGGCTGCAAATATTGAAACTTGGTTTGTGGCTACTAGTACAATAAGTGTGTTTGAGAACATAAACTTTAGTTTCAGGAGAGATGGTCCAAGTCTTGCCTTCTAGAGCCGATCCTCAATTCTCACATGCAATGGTCTGTGGGCTTGGGCAGAAGGCCATTTCTCTTCATTCAGCCTATTAATGAACCTACAATACTGACGAGATCAACTCCAATACAGGGACAAAAACTGGGTTGGGGAGTCAGGGGAGGTTATAAAGTGGCAAACAGAGGCCTCCACGAGGAGGGATTAATTTGGTATATAAGAGAGAGAGGAAAAAAAAAAAGGACGAGCCTTGGTGTGACGGTTAGGTTATCATATTGCAACCTGGTGGTCACGGGTTCAAAACACGAAAACAACCTCTCCGCAATGCGGGGGTAAGGCTGCGTACACTCCGCCCCTCCCCAAACCCTGCAGTAGCGGGAGCCTCGTGCACTGGGACGCCCTTTTATAAAAGAAAAAAAAAGGGTACAAATTTGGTATGGTTTTGGTATTTGGTATAAAAGATGCAGAGATGCTCTTCGGATTCGAATTGGATTTTAACCGGATATCCGGTTCAAATTCGAATTAGAAATCGGATTTAATCTTTAGAAATCCGCCGGATGAGGAGACGGATTCGGATAGTGTGGTTAAAGTCGGATTCAAATTCGGATAGTAGTATATCCATGCCGAATCCAATCCGTTTACATCCCTAATATTACCCCTGAGATTGTAAAATATCATTTTACCCCTTTGAAACTTAATTAAAAAAAATTCCAAAGGGGGTCCTCCCTCTCAATTTCCTACCTCTTAGACTTATCGCTATTCTTCTTCTCCAGCTCCGATCTGTCCCTACCTGTTTCTCCTCCTCTCTTTCTCCTTGACAATAAAACAGCACTCTGAACCTGTCAAAGAATTTAATTCAACTCAAATTTTCACAAATTAAAGCAACAAGGACGACACGATTTTCACAACCTTCCCCCTTTGCAATGCTCTTTAATCTCTTTCCTCTCCTTCGCTTCCTCTCTACCATCTCCTTCTCTTCGTCCGCCACCAACTCTACCATTTCGGGTTCTTCCAAAAACACAAGTATCTCTCTTTCCAGTTTCCTTAAACCCACACTAAATCTCAATTTTACCAACTCAAGATCCCTTTTCTTCAACAAGTTGCCTGTTCTGGTCGTTAGCGTGGGAAATTTGACCTGGGGTGGAAATCAGAAGAAGCCCATGGTTGAATTCATCGCTCTCTGGCTTCGCTCAAGCTGGGAGTTCCCCTCTCATCCTTACCAGGGTACACACTTCTTTCTCAAAACCTCTAAGATGTTGGTTGAATTGAATTTGTCTCCATTTTTTGGTTGGTGTGACTATTGGATTACTTGGTATGTTCCTAAAATCTATTTGTCTATAGGGTTATGCTGGTGGTGATGAAGTTAAAATGCCCCCAAGGCATCTACTTCGGACCTCAGCAAAGATTGGTGTTGGTGCTAATAGGGTTATCACCGTTGCTTGCTTTGTTTATACTGCCATTGCGCTCAGTGGAGCAGTGATCCTCTGATTCCACAAATTTCACTCTTTTTTTTTGGGGGGGGGGGGGGGGGGGGGAGGGGGATCTTCTGATTCCAATCGCCGTCAAAACGGGAGGAACCTCTGAGTTTGAGTACAGAGAACAGAGAGGTCGAGAGATTATCAACCAGTGGCAAGCGTGAATTTTCCCGACAGCCTCCACTTTCTTCGGTTTCTTCTCCTTTTGGCTCTCTCTCTTTCTCTCTCTCTCTCTCTCTCTCTCTCTCTCTCTCTCTCTCTCTCTCTAATTCTCAAGTCTGAAGGTGAAGTCCCCAGTCCACACTTCTGCTATTCCTGTATTGTCCCGTACCATCGTTCTCAATCCCAAAAAAGGGTGGGGACGGGGGAGGGAAAAAACCAGAAACTAGGAGGAAGTTATAGGTTACCAGCAAGCGTGAACAGCTGTAGTCATCGTGAAGGACACTAATTCTTGGAAATTTCAGAACTCACCGGTCGACAGCTAACGAGAAACAGCGTTCTTGAATCTTGACACTGATTCTTCTCCAGCATATAGTACTATAATATACTGCTATTAACCGATATGAATATTGGACTTCGGAATTCCTTTTTCTTTCTTCTTCAGTCAATCAATCGATAACTTATGTTACGGATACATTTGAGTTCAATTAAATTCTTTGACAGGGTTCATAGTGCTGTTTTATTGTTAAGGAGAAAGAGAGGAGGAGAAACAAGGAGGGACAAATCGGAGCCAAAGAAGAAGAATAGGGAGAAGTCTAAGAGGTAGGAAATTGAGAGGGAGGGTGCCCTTTGGAAAAAAAAAAATTTATTAAGTTTCAAAGGGATAAAAATTATATTTTACAATCTCAGTGTCATTGGAAACAGTAGTTACAATTCATGTCACTACTTAATGGGCTGACAAGGTATGTAGATACTTATTTTCAAAAGTAAGGGAGGTGGTTGACATTATGGGCCAAGATGGGGGGGTGGTTGATTCAAGGGTATACCTCAAGGGGGGGGGATTTTCCCTTTAAAAAACTAATTTAGAAAAAAGAAATGGGAATTCTTCAATTGAACTCCCATGCTCTATCATCTCTCTCACTCTCTTCTTCCAACTTCATTCATGACTCTAAACCCCACAAAGTCCTCAAAGCCTGTCAACATCTAACCTTCACTAGAGAAAAGATTACTGTCTCCACCGCACGTGAATCAGAAGCTAGTGTCTCATCGGAAAAACCCCTTCCATCGATTCTATTAGCAAGTTTGGAAGACAAACACGATGATGAAAAAGATGAGATCAATGATGACGATGATGATAAACTATATAGTTCAATCAATTCAACGAATTTGAGAGCTTTGGATCCATCGCCCACTCGTTGGATTATCTTGAGGAGATGAAAATGGCTGAATGGTGAAGTAGAAGGGGGCAGAAGTGGCTGGAGTTTTCACCGTCCCAATTAAATATTGGCTTTGGAGGAGCCTACAGCCCAGCTCCCAAACTCACAGCCGCTTTGGAGGATCTCCACAACCGGGGGCAGGGGAGATGCAGAGGGAGTGGGAGGATGCTATTGGGGGTCTACAGGAGGCTGGAGGGAGTGCCGTGGGAGGAAATGCTGCGGAAAGGGGCAAAGGGTAATTTAGGGATTATAAATTATCAGGGGAGAAAGAGAGGTGGAAGTAGACTTTCTCGGGGGATCAGAAAAGAAGTTTGGGGTAGGGGAAGTATAGGGGAGTACAGAAATTTCCCCACAATTTATTCTCCTCCTTTTAATTTAGGGTAAATTATAGTAACCTCCCTTGTAATTTGGCTAAATGACACGAACCTCCCCTGTCAGTTTCAAAATTACACAAACCTCCCCTCAACTTTGAATTTCATGACACTTAAGCCCCGTTTGATAACACTCCAGCTCCTTACTTCTTAGCTCCGGAGCTAATCCAGAGTAGAATGACGATTGATAAACACAATTTAAGTTTTTGACTCCCATGGAGTGAACCGCTCCAAAAATGTCTCTGGGAGCAAAAAAACTGGAGCTAAAAAAACTTACTTCTCTTGCCATCATCACCACCACCCCTCCACCGCCACCATCCTCACCACCACCCACCACCCACAGCCGCCGCTACCACCACCACCACCGCCACACGCCACCACCACCACCACCGCAGCCGCCACTGCCACCACCACCCACCACCACCTCTGCCATCACCATCACCCACCACCTACCACCACCACCGCCACCGCCACAACTATTACCACCACCACCCACCCACCACCACTGCCGCCACCACCACCCACCCCCACCCCCACCCCGCACCACCACCACCCACCCCACCCACCACCCCACCACCCCTGCCTCTACCACAACCACCGTCGCCACCACCACCCCCCACCAGCACCGCCCCCGCCACCACCCACCAGCACTGCCACCACTACCACCACCCCCCCCACCGCCACCAACACCACCACCATCAAACAGCATTCTGGAAGTATAGTCTTTTGATTTTGGAGCAACATTATCAAACAGCATTCTACTCCAAAAATCTTGACTCTGGAGAAGAAGTAGAAAACGACTCTGTACCAGAAGTAGCTCCATGGGAGCTGGAGTGTTATCAAACGGGGCCTTAACTACAATCTATTAGTTAGACAACGTTAATTGCTAACGTTACATAACCAAATAAATGTTAATTGCTAAACTACCCTTAAAGGCACTGAAGTTACAAGTTTACCCTTCAAAACCCAAAACCCTATCATCGTTACCTTGGTTTTGTGATTTCAAAACCTAACAAAAAAACCCACCCACTCTGCTTCAAAACCTAATAATAAAAATAAAAATAAAAATCGTTACTCTGGTTTTGCAAATTCACATACTGTTGTTGAGGTACCACTGACTCTGCTTCAAGACTCGTAGCCGATGACTCTTGCTTTATTAGGCTTTCAACTTCACTCATCAGAAGTATGCCCCTTCCTTATCTCATTTAATCCTTCTCATCACCATTAGTTTCATGCTCTGTTTTCCTGAAATTTCTGCAACTCCCTCATCGATCATCCATGGATGTTCTGGAAGTCGATTTGCTGTTCTGGAATCTAAGTCTTTACTCTCTTCTTCTTCGTCTGTGTGAGCAGCAGCTGAGTGCAGCGGCAGCCTGTGTGAGCAGCAGCCAGTGGATCATTTCAAATTTTCAACATTTTAAGCATTATGACTGCTCCTCCTAACAACCAATTATGCCTGTTATTATTAGAGCTGGGCCATGGCCTCATGGCCTGCTCATAACCAAACTCCAAACTTCAAATTTCAGACTTCAAACCCAGACAAAAGAGAGAAAGGGACACATGATCTTCGTCCAAAAGCATACTTCTTCACAAACACTTGACAAACCCTACAGAGAATCTTTGGTGATCTTATAATGCAACAAACTCTGGATTCTACTTCCTGATCCTATTCCTCTTCTGGGGACTGGGGACAATAGGCAGTGAAATCACCCTCTTCATAGTAAGTATTATAAGTACATAATGCATGTACGAAACTTATTAATCCTCACAATCACTGCCATCTGTGTTCCAAAATTTTAACAGAGCCGATGTGTACAGTGATTATGAGAATTGCGTGAGCCTTTGTGTTTCAATCATTATTGTTGTTCATTAAGGTGGGCAGTAATGGAAACTAATGAGTTTCACAATAAAGAATGCAGACACCTGTCGAAGATGAATTGATTACTCCTTGAATTGCAAAAAAATGGAAGAACAACGATTTTGGGAAGAAGAAGAAGAATGTGTGTTTCGGTATGTTTCGGTGTGTTTCTTTCCCAATTGCCCTGTCACTCTCTCTTCCCACTCCTCTTCCGTGAAGTGCGAACCCCTTGAGCAGAACCCTAAACTCATATGACTTTTTCTTTTTTGTAAATAACAAATTTATTAGAAAAGTCAATGAAGAGAATAACCCTAAACATAGGGCTCCCAAAACATAAGAACTCACGTCCCTCTACCAACTTTCACAGAGGAAAAGAATGCCCACAACATCATTTAGATCTAATACCCACAGATTATTTTAACTCATGAGACTTTTGGAAGAGTCAGATGGCTTGTTAGAGAAAAAGGTCTAAATCTTAAGAAAAACTTCTTCTCCACTGTCAGAGTTTATACCCTAACAGTAAAAGACACCCCATTGCTTAATGATCAGGGATATGAAGACCGAATAGAGATAGGATTTCCTCAATGGATGGGGAGGAGTTGGCTTTAGAGTCAAGTTTAATGGTTGAACTTTTTAAGAGCTGAAAGACAGGAGGTGAGGATCAGCATCATCTCACGTCTCACAATGCATGTTATTAAAAATATGTTCATAGATATTAGATACATCAACCGAATTACATTGCACCCTTTTTCTTTTGTATATTAGTTAGGTGCTTATAGTTTTATTTAACATATAGATTATTTAGAAGAGAGCATGTCTCCCTGACAGTTCTAATATTGCCATTTGCACCAACTTGATGCTCAAGTTTTGCAGAAATATTCAACATCACCACCTAGTCATATTGCCAATCCATCTCCTGGCACCCACAAAATTATAGCAAGTTAACAACGAAGAGACGTATGAGCAGCGAATAGGGTCCATTCAACCAAGCCTGTGCAAGAGGTTTTGAAAGCATCAAAGTCCATTGACGTCTGCTATTAGTGGGGCACATCCATATTACTTACAAGTTCCTGCCCCATCCATAAGTATACTAACAAATTCCAAACTATACCATGACATCCCCAACAACACCTAAAGTCCAATATCAACACTTGTTCAACCCATGATCTAGATGAAGCAAGAGATTTTGGCCTAAAAATCAGAATTGAATTCACCAAGCAGCACAGTTGAACAATCAACCTACTCCAAAGATATGGTACATCTGGGAAGGCCAGGTCATCATCATGTCATCTGGGATGGAATATCCTCAAAGTCAACAGAATACTTTTCACCTAAAGAAACAGACATTCTTCCCACTTATGATCATTGATTCCATCCATCGAGTGAAATCCATCACACCCCGGAATTGAGATACAAACTAACACTGGACTTCAATTAATACAACATCCAGACAAGCAACAGCCCTTATCCAAGATTCTAACATGTAAGAGAAGTTCCCTATGGTGAGCTCCACAAACAAGGGACTTTAACACTAGACAAGCAACAAGCCCTTATCCAATATTATAACATGTAAGAAAACTCCCCCACAGAAAGCTCCATGAAGTGGGACTATGGAGTATCTCTTTCCAATAATTGCAGCAAAATGCACCCTCAGTCCCTCAGTACAATGATACCATTCCGGATTAAGGGATTCTTTCCTCACAAAAACAAAAGTGCAGCATGCAGCCCAAATCACTGAGAATTAATGGACCGAACTAACAGTGGAGTAAACCACTCATAATTGTTTCATGAAGTTCCCTAAAATCTTTAGCAAATTCCATTATATAAACATACTATGCACCCCTCTCAAATAGATTACATTCAAAGTTTCAAACCAACACCTCCCCCACGAAAAATAAATAAATATTGGGTTTACCATTTCTAACCTCTATATGCAGATTTTCCATCTTATGTCTTACCAAGATTAGATGTGGTACCTAGGGAATCGAGTAATCAACTCCATAAACTTTTGGAGAACTCACTCCGGAGTTCAGACACAAGGAAATGAGAAAACCTGGGTCCGCGTGCTTATTGCAACCTTTAGAAGGAGGCTGTAGTGATGATTATAACCCTGCAGCTCCTTATCATTCTTCTCGTGTTTAAAGTTGAGAAAGCAGAAAAAAAAACACAGGAGCGAAACAGAGAAATTGGAAGTTCTCGTCAACAATGACATAGAAAATGGTCATTCATGCACGTCTAACATCGTTCAAACTACAACTCCAACTAAGTCACCGTTCTTGTCCCCCACAGCAACACCAAAGAATCCAATGCTCAAGAAACACGATGTGTTTGACAAAGTCATCATCAATAATAACGAACATAAGGTAGGGTTGCAGCTGACCTGTACTAGACGCATACTTGGGTCGCTTCATCTTCTCGAGCTCAAGCTGAGGTTCCATAAACATTTGCATCCACTGGAACTCAAGATCCTTGGTGAATTCCATCCTCCTCCTCTCCAACTCCATCATCTGTTCCTGCTTAGAACTCTCAATCCTCTGATAAATTTCCCCGAACTTAAGAATCGCTCTGGCCAACTCCCTAATCGCGACCGCATCAGTCGAAGAATCCCTATTTATCCTCCGATGCTTTCGAAGGCCACCATTGAACAACGTATCTTCATCTCGATCGTTGCCCAGATCACCATGAGAGCTTTCAGATGAGCCAGCGGAGTTGAGCCTGGACTTTGACGAAGAGCCACCGGAATAGATGGAAGTGTTAGGATTAGGATTAGGGCTTTTCTTATCGTTGCAATGCTTGACGGTGAAGGAGGCCGAGGGAGGCTTATGATACGATGGCGGCAGCGGCTGGGAGATTTTCTTTTTGTTGGGGTTGGAGGAGGTTGAATTGGTGCCGATGAGCAGATCGAGCCGAGAATAAAAGGGCCATCTGGAAGACCCAGGCTTCGACTTCTCAAGCTTATATTTTTTCTTCAGGGTGTCGATACGATTCTTGCATTGGATATCAGTTTTACGAGCTGTGATGCCTCCCCTACGACCATTAACAGCGTCGGCAACCTCCTTCCAGTCTTTCTGACGGAGATTTCCCCTGCTAAGCTGGAGATAACGATCGCCCCAGGCTTCAATTAGGGTTGCGGTGGCTCCTTCACTCCAGCAGTCTTCTCGACCACCGCGACTGCCATCGCCGCCGCTGTGAAGGAAAGGGGAATGGTGATGGTGAGACCGAGAGGTGGCGTGCTTACCCTGATCCTCCATGGCTTCCTTCTTGATCTGTTGTTGACTGATCTCGGTGGTAGTGGGGCTCCCAATATAGGAAAAAGCTGCAGGAAGGATTAATGAGGGAGTTGGTGATTACGCTATGGTACGCCGGGAGGGATTAAAAAAGGATGGAGAGGATAAACATCGGATTCCGTCCCCACCAAAAGGGTGAGGACTGTGTACTGAAGACTGCAGAACCACTCGGTCGGCCGTGCATCTGATCTGAACGACGATAACGTCAACTGCACCATTCAGACGCGGACGGGTGGCGGGATTCTGATTAAGAGCTCAAACAAAAAACCAACTCTTTCTGTCCGTCCGTCTATTCATTAAAATAACAGAAAAAAAAAAAAAAAACTGTCAGAAACACAAACTGGCGGAATCCCGAATCCAACAATTGCGTCGCCGGGGCCGGGAGCAGGGAGCAAAAGAAAGAGACCATGCTAGCGTGTGGGACGGGCGGAAACACCAAACGGTTAAGATTTACTCTTAAGGGCCTGTTTGATAGCCCCGTTTGATAACCCCATTTGATAACACTCCTGATTTTGGATGTCATTGATTTTGTCTTCCTCAGAGCAATTTGAGAGTTAAATTCTGTTCGATCTGATTCAATTTCAAGCTCACAGAGAATGAGCTAGACTCCATTTGACTTGGAATCCCAATTTTAAGAGCTAAAAACATTAATTCTCGCTGCTCTAGAACAAATGAAACAGAACTAAAAAAAAGAATTAGGTCAAAACGGAGGCTTGACCACCACCACCACCACCAGAGCCACCACCACCACCGCCACCGCCACCCCCACCGCCACCACCGCCCCACCGCCACCATCACCACCCACCGCCACCACTAGAACCACCACCACCACCCCCATCACCACCCACAGTTACCCAGCGTCACCACCACCACCACCACCTACCACCTATCACCATCACTGCCGCCACCACCACCACCCCACCACCGCCATCGCCTCCACCACTAAATCTAGAATCGATTCCAAATTCATTTTTATCAAACGGGAATCTACTCTCAATAAAATCTGAAATCATATTTAGAACAACATTATCAAACAATATTCTATTCTCAAAAAACTGACTCTAGAACAAAAGTCATGAAGTGACTCTAGAGCAATAACAACAGATCAGGAGCAAGAGTGGTATCAAACAGGACTCTAGATTCTATGGTATCTGACTCACAAGGAGCCATTTTGGAGTAAAGTTGTATTTGGTAAGCCCGGTTGGATTCGAGCTCTTACTAAGTGAACCGAATTCAAATAGACTTCAGAATTTAAACTTCTAGAGTAAAAAACAAGTTTTTTTTTGTTTTGGAGCAATTTTTTGGAAAAGAAAGAAAGTAAAATAAAAGCTTTCCTCTCTCACACTCCTTTCTTCTCACAAAACAAAGGCTTCGATCCAAAGGAAGGTACCATGACCAGTTTTCGATCCCCTAACAGTTTGATCATTTGATCTCTCTTCCCTTTGATTCTAAGATCCTCGAGCCTACCCCAAATAATGGTTTCTTTCTACAACCCCTCCTTACCAACCCAAAAACCTCTTACTTCTTTCCAGGAATGTGGATGGATTTATCGCGGCAGTGCGATCCCCTCCTATGGTTAACCCTAATCCCGCCCCTCCTTCTATGGTTCTTAACCCCTTGGTCCAACTTTAGCCCCCTATATCAAACCAATCCGAGTGGTCTGAACCAGGACTTCTCCTAAGTTTGTCAAACCAGCTCCACCATTTTCCACCCTCCCTTCTTTGGTTAAGCCTCTACCTCCAATCATTGAATCCTTGGCCCTTGAAAAATCCCACTTGTCCATTTCTACTTTCAATCCTGATAACCCTGTGGTTTCCGACCCTCCTTCTCCAACGGATCCATGATATCAGCATGTTAAGGAAATTCTTGTGGATGATCACCTTGTCTGTCCGAATGATGGTTTAACTGAGGAAGGTGACCAAGAATTATTGCAAGGTAAGCTTCCCTCTCAAGCTTTTTAATCCAATGTATTATTTGTGCTAGAATGTCAAGGGCTGCAACAGTGTCCCCAAAAATCTATGATCCGTCGGTTTTGTAAGGTGAACAAAATTACCTTTGTTGTTTTATTGGATACCAAGTTTTGCTCGGATAAGGTTTTGGATTTGGATAAGAATATTAGAAGAACTTGGCAATGGGATCACAATGGAGATCCTGGCCAAGTTGCCCGTATCGTTATCGGGTGGAACCCGAAGCAAATCAAGTTGGTAATTGTCCAGAAGAGCAGTTAACTTATCAGTTTTAGAATAACAGTGCTTGCCACCTAAGAGAGTTTCCTTTGTTCAGGTATCTACAGGAAGAAAGATACGAGAGAAATGAGAGATCTTTGGAATGATTTAAAGGCCTTTTCCTCTTCAATGTCTGAACCTTGGATCTTAGCCGGCGATTTTAACTGTATTTGATCTCAGTCAAGAAAGGTGGGAGGTAGACAGGCCTACAAGCCAAACCTGACTGATTTCAATACATGCATTGATGATTGTGGTATTGCAGATTTGAGATGGAATGGTCAGTTGTATACCTGATCAAATAACCAAGTTGGTAATAGGAGGGTTTGCTGCAAGATTTGGAGGCTCAAAAACTTCTTTTAGACTTCCTCTCTTGTCAGATCATTGTGCTATGGTAGTCAAATTGAGTATTATCATTGACTTTGGGCCTAAGCCTTTTTTGTTCTTTAATGTGTGGGTAGACCACTAGGACTTTGATTCCATTGTTTGGGAAGGCTAGTTGACTCATATTAGAGAAGAGATGGATCCTCTGTCCTTATTGGCAGTTAGACTAAAAAATGCCAAGAATAAACTGAAGGAATGGAACAAAAGAAATTTTGGTAATGTGGTTGATGCAATAGTAATGGCTGAAAAAAATTGGAGAAAACTCAAAAGATGACAAAAATCTCCAATGGTCTCCTAGCCATGGTGGAAAAGGAAGCTTCTATTAAAAAGGCTCTTTTTGAAGCTCTTAATGTGGAGGAGAATTTCCTCAAACAAAAGTCTAGAATACAATGGCTTAACCTTAGAGACAAGAACAATAAGTTCTTCTTTAATGCAATCAAAGGTAATCAACAGAGAAGTAGAATCATCAGCATTTCAAAGTCCAACAAGGAGACTATCTTCAAGCGTTCGGAAATTAAAGCTGAAGCAATCCCTCATTTCACTTTTCTTTTTGGGGACGATTCTTTGGAGGAAAGTCTTGATCTCTCACAGATTAGCCTACCTTATATACTGAATGGTGCTCAACAACAATCTTTATCAGCCCAAGTAACAGAGGAAGAAGTTAAATCAGTGTTATTTGCTATTAAGGATGGCAAGGCTCCAGGCCCAAATGGTTTTAATGTAATGTTTTTAAAAGGAGTTAGCACATAGTGGGCAAGGACTGAGGTTAATAATGCTATCATCTGGTTCTTTCATCATTAATATATGCCTCTAGCTATCAACTCTGCTTTCATTTGTCTGATTCCAAAGAAGGATAACACTTCTTCTTTTGGGACTATAGGCCCATTGCTCTCTATAATGTGATCTACAAAGTCATTTCGAAAATTAGGGCGAACCATTTGCAATCAGTGATGTCCCAAGTTATCACACCCCAATTCTGGACTAACCAGAATAGTGTGATGAATCGTAAATAAACCAAAGGTTCAACCAGGATCTCCGTTAGGTAGTACCCACCATATCAACCACATACACCTTCCACAAAAATAATCAAAGATAAATAACAAATAAGCGAAAGTCTTATAGATAACGAACTGAGTGTCTAACAATGATATAATAATTATCTAATCTAATTATTTCCCAAAAACTCAAGACATAAAGGTAAATAATCTGTTACATGTCCCAATAACCAAATATAGCTAAATTAATCAAAAATGCACTAGCTGCATTCGCATGAAGGATCATGCGCATCTTCAACAGCTTCTACGTCTATGGCCGCAACGTGTCCATACATCGACGCATTCACATAATCTTCAACAGTAAGACCTGCATCATCAACTAAAATATTCGACGTCGAAAAGGTGAGCACTCATCATGGCTCAGTGAATTAATAAAACAATGCAACAAACATATGCATGCATTCAATTTATATCTTTGGTTTGGTTTTAAGTTTGCAATACGCTATAGAAAGGTTTGGTGGCCCCCGCACCTCTATACACAAGTGTGTGAATCCGCCCAATGGATCAAACACCATTGTCGTCCCACATGCACCCACCATGGAATATAGATAGAGCTCAAGTGTCTGGATCAAACACTGCCAACACTTCATCTAATGCCTTACCCATACCAACACGTAAGCCCCTATTGGCGAGGGCTTGCAAACTGGGCTCGTAACTAACCAATCCTAAATGTCATCCAGTGTATCCAAGGCCTCACCCCAACATCCCTCAACACGTCCATAAAGATAGAGCTAAGGCCCCCCGACAGAGTTGAAAACTACACGGTCTGAGACCACCTCCCCTGATGCCCTACGACGTAATAGTTCTACTAAGATAATGGTGATACGACAATGTCAGTGAGCAAGACTTGAATAGAGATAGAGCTAGAGTCTGGTAACCAGGTCAAGACCACCATGCCACGTCCTCCCCCTGATGCTCCACTCGCATCAAGCACACTAACCACACACACATAATCACATGCCTATTTCTAGCATCATCATCATCATCATATTATAAATAGAAGAAATTAATATGCATAAGCGGTAATAGTAGGAATATTAGATGACATGTGAGATGCACATTACAAACATACAAGCATATAATCAATCATGGCATTGGACTTAAGTAAATAAACAGTTTGTTATTATCCAATTAGTTTAGGTCTTGTTTTCTCACCTGTTAGCAAAACTTGATCTCCTTCCAAGCCTTGTAATTCTCTTTGAATTAATTTAATAACCTAAAAGTTATATGAATTTAAGTTAGGGTTCATATGTAACATGTTACAGTAGTCAAAAATTGAAATAGAGCACTGATATGTGTCTGATTGGTCCTATGGTCTCATACTGTGTCAACCTTACTGCCTACGATTGATACCCTACGGTCGCATATGGTGCGATAGTAGCTGCGGCCATATGGTTTCTGAAATCAACCCTAATGCCAATGGTCAATCATCTGGTCATGCTGGTAATGCTATAGTTGACCGCAGCTGCGACCTTAAGACTTATGTTCACCAACTACATTCAATTCGAGTTCTTCTTGGGTCAACTCCTCGGCTTTTCTCTTGGGTTCATACTAAGGTTATCCTATGGTCATCATTAGTAGTTTCTCATCAACCAATATCACCAAACTCATCCCTCATGATTAGCCTTGGGATTTACTCAAGGAATCACATAATTATATTAGTTTGATATCTCCAATCCCCCATAGAAGTCTTATTCCATAGAATTTACATCTTCAGGGATTATGTTCATACATTTGCCTATGGTAGAGAACTAAAATCTTCTCAACAAAACCATTTCCTAAGTCTTTTCTTGTAAGAACCGTACTCCAAAAACCAGGTTTAACTCATGGTTTACGTCGTGACAGGTCTCCCAATCATAACCGGACCGGAAGGCTAGGCCGGGTGACGAACCACAATATCCAGGTATGAGAAACGATGTGTAAAAATGCAATTTTTACATACCGATCTCAGTACCGGTCTCACTCAGAGTGAAACCAGTATGTGCAACCGGTATGTATTTCTAGAGTGGAGAAAGACTCCAGCGGATCCCACACTCTGAATCTGAATTTAGGAAACCTTTTAGACGTAGGAGACATTCCTAGAATGGTCTCCCACTATATATATGCTTCACTCCTTCTCTTTAGATCTTTTTCAAACACATTCAAACCCTGGAGCCGTCTAGAAGAGATCTGAAAAGGAACAAGGAGGAAGGAAGCTGTGCGAGAAGGGGATCTTCCGTTGGAGGAGAGCACCGCCATTCAACAAACATCGGTAAGTGCTCAACCTCTGTATTGATGCTTGGGATTACGGACTTAAGCTGTGAAATGGCATAATGATCCAAAACCCTAGAACTGTACAACCCTAGTTCCATTAAGATCCATTCTGAAAAGGATGCGATGAAATAATCTAAACCTAGGTGACCAAACAGGTATCTCGACCTTAGAATGGTTTAGAAAGAACCTTAAAAATTAAGCTGATGATCGACGAGAGAGGGAGGTCTGAGATTGGGCTCTCGGACCCATACTGTCGGACATATCGACTGGACAATAAGTCATGTACTGAGACCAGTATGTGAGACAGGTATATACCGCAAGCCCATTCCGGTATTGCCATCGGTATGCTTACCGGAGCCTGTTTGCTTGGCCAAACTTGGTTCTGACCAATTGGAACCCTAGTAACCAAATCCTAATCTATAAATATGATCTTGTAGGACCTATAGACAGCGTGAGTGGACTCTGTAACGTAGAGCGGACTTGCAATCACGCGTCAGGTAAGGGACAAGACCCCAAACCCTAATTAACTAAATAACAGTAAACCGTTGTAATCATATCTGGTTCTCTGATTATTGTTTGTTGCTTGTGCACTTCACATGTCATCCAGTTATTTAAATTTTATTATCTGTTCATCCATATTCGTATGCTAGGAATGTTGTTTGTTTAGGCATGTGAATGTTTTCGTTAGTGTGTAGAATGTGAAGCGGAGTGGAGCCCTGAATATATCCTCACACTGACACCTTTTCGCATCGTCGTCTACCTTAGCGGGCTTGGTGCAAATAGGGTATCAGGGGGAGGACGTGGGATTGTGGCTCTGCCTGCCCACCAGACTCGAGCTCTATCTCTATGTCGTAGGGAGCTATGTTGGGGTAGGGCCATAGATATTGTGATGACATATAGGACTAGTTAGAAACGAAACCCACTTGCAAGCCATTGCCAACAGGGGTTTAGGTGTTGGTGCAGTGTGTAAAATCCGCACTCTACTAACTTGGTCTAACCGTGTCGTGCTAGGTCTTCCCATCATTCCTGGACCAAGTGGACCGAGCGTGTGAAGATAGATCACAAACCAGGTATGAGAATCAAGTTAAAACACTAAAAACATACCTAAGGTCGCATACCTGGGTAGGTATGGTTGACCATAAGGAAGGGAACCAAAAATCTCAAATCCAGAACCCCATGGTCGATGATTTTGACCCTATGGTCAATTATTTATGCAACCGTATGATCAACCGTGAGAACCCAGATTAGACTCCGAGTTTTGAAAACTTTCCTTAACTAAGGGATTGCTTTCCTAATTGAAAGATGACTTTATATGGAGAGTTTTTTTATATAAATGACGTCCCTCTGTCCTTTTTCACTCTTTTAGAACATTAGTAAACCCTAGAGAAAGAGAAGGAAGAGAAGGAGAAGAATTTGCTGAGAAGAGATTGGCTCTCTATCATAGGCCAAGGTACGAAACGAATCTCTGGAGATGTAAACTCTAAGGAATTAGATTTCTATGGAAGATAGGCAATATCCACCTATTATGATCTATGTGATTTCCTTAAGAAAATCCCAAGGAGAACCATGAAGAGTGAATTTGATGATTAGGGTTGATAAGAAATTACTAATGATGGCCATAGGATGACCTTAGAATAAACTTCATTGAAGAACAAAAGAATTGACTCAGGAAGAACTCGAATTTCATGTAGACTGTGACCAGAAATCTCAAGGTCGCAGCTACGGTCGACCATAGCATGACCAGTATGACCAGAGGATCGACCATAGGCATTCGGGAAGATTTCAAAAATCATATGGTCGCAGCTACGGTCGCACCATATGCGACCGTAAGGTATCGACCATAGACAGTAATGTCGAAACAGCATAAGACCATAGGACTAATCAGACACCTATCAGTGCTCTATTTCGATTTTCGACTACTGTAACATGTCACATATGAACCCTAACTTAAATTTATATAACTTTTAGGTTGTTAAATCAATTCAAAGAGAATTTCAAGGCTTGGAAGGACATCGAGAATTGCTAACAGGTGAGGGAACAAGACCTAAACTAATTGGTTAATAATAAACTGTTTATTTTTATTGAGTCCAATGCCATGATTGATTCTATGCTTGTATGCTTGTAATGTGCATCTCACATGTCATCCAATATTCCTGCTATTATTGTTCATGCATATTTAATTCTATTTATTTATAACATGATGATGATGATGATGCTAGGAATAGGCATGTGAATGTATGTAAGTGGTTGGTGTATCGGATGCGAGTGGAGCATCAGGGGGAGGACGTGGCATGGTGGTCTTTGACCTCATCACCAGACTCTAGCTCTATCTCTACTCAAGTCTTGCTCACTAACATCATCGTATCGCCATTACCTTAGCAAAACTATTACATTATAGGGCATTAGGGGAGGTGGTCTCAGACCGTGTGGTCTCTGACTCTGTCAGGGGGTCTTAGCTCTATCTCTATGGACCTATTGAGGGATGCTCGGGTGAGGCCTTGGATACACTATTGGCATTAGGATTGGTTAGTTGCGAGCTCAATTTGCAAGTCCTCGCCAATAGGGGCTTACGTATTGGTATGGGTAGGGCATCAGGGGATGTGTTTGTGGTGTTTGATCCAGACGCTTAAGCTCTATCTCTATTCTATGGTGGGTGCATGTGGGACAGAAATGGTGTTTGATCCATTGGGTGGATTCACACACTCGTGTATAGAGGTGCGGCGGCCACCAGACCTTTCTATAGCACATTGTAAACTTAAAAACCACACCAAAGATATGAATTGAATACATACATATGTTTGTTGCATTGTTTTATTTGCTCACTGAGCCATGATGTGTGCTCACTCTTTCAATGTCGAATATTTTTAGTTGATGATGCAAGTCCTACGGTTGAAGAATATATGAATGCGCCGATGTATGGACACGTTGCTGCAGTGGATGTAAAAGCTGAAGAAGATGCGCATGATTTATCATGCGAGTGCAACCAATGTGTTTTTGCTTAAGTTTATTTATAATTTGAACAACGGATATGTAATTGATTATTTATTTTTATGTCTTGTGGTTTGGAGATAATTGGATTAAATACTTATTTATCATTGTTAGACTCTCAGTTCATTATCTGTAAGACTTATGCTTATTTGTTTATTACCTCTGATTATTAATGTAGAATGTGTGTGGTTTGATATGGTTGATACGACCTATGCGAGATCCTGGGTGAACCATTAGTTTATTGGTGGTTCATCACACCATTGTGGTTAGACCAGAATTGGGGTGTGACACAGTGTAGGGTATCAGGGGGAGGACGTGGGATGGTGGCTCAGTCTGCCCGCCAGACTCTAGCTCTATCTCTATATCAAAGTGAGTGATGTGGGGCAACAACAGTAGTACGGATCGAAGCCTGAGTGTTGGGTATGCTCACACTCTCGTGCATGGAGGTGCGGTGGCCGTCAAACCTTACCATAGCATTTTGTAAGTTATACCTGACCCAATTATAATGTTATCTCATGCATTTGTATGTTGCATTGGTCTTGTGCTTTACTACGCTAAGTTGTGAGCTCACCTGTATATATATACTCTTTTTCAGATATTGATGCAGGTTACACCATTGAGGACTTCATGGCTGCCCCAGCGTACAGGACAGTGGCTACTATAGATTCACAGACAATGGAGGACGAACATGATGCCTCATGTGAGTGCTCTTACTGTGTGTTCCTGTAGGGTTATTTATTTATTTTTTTCAGTTGGGTATAGACAATGTAATAAATTATTATTTATGATTGTGGATGATGACATAACTGGATAATTATTAAATTACAAATAGTAAACTTAGTTCATTTATTTATTTAAATCCGCTGCTATTTATTACTCTCTAATTATGGTTGGTTTGCTTGGGATGGTTTGTTGACATGGTCTATTGAGATCCTAGTGTGAGCCGTGGTTTGGAGACGGTTCACTTACACTTCTAGTTCTGTCAGAATTGGAGTGTGACATCTCTTCTTCTCCTTCCTTTTCTTCTCTTCCTCTACGGTTTTCTAATGTTCTAAAAGAGTGAAAAAGGTTGAGGGACGTCCTTTATATAGAGAATAATTCTCCATATAAAGTTCTCCAACATTAGGAAAGAAATCCACCTTAAATTAAGAAATTTTCCAACTCGGAGTTTGGTCTGGGGTTTTACGGTCGATGGCCTACGGTCCCAGAATCCGTCGACCATATGAAAACATCAACCGTAGGGTCATTGATCAGTGACCATTGTTTCTTTCCATATGGTCGACCGTACCTACCCAGGTATACCATCCTACGTATACTTTTGAGCATTTTAACTCGATTCATACCTGGTTTTGTGATCCATCTTCACATGATCGGTCCACTTGCTCCAGCAATGATGGGAAGACTGGCACGACATGGTTAGACTAAGTTAATAGAGTGTGGGTCTTACAACTCCCCCCCTTATATAAATTTCATCCACAAAATTTACACATACCTTCCGAGTCGAATAGGTGAGGATATTGCTTACGCATAGCGTTTTCTTCTTCCCATATAATTTCTTTCACATTTTGGCTTCTCCAAGTAACTTTAACATAGTAAATGTCACGGTTGCAAAGACGTTGAACCTTCCGGCTAGTGATTTCAAAAGGTACTACTTCAAATGTCAAGTCTTTAGTTAAATTCAGTGGATCCGTTGTTAACACGTGTATTGGATCTCTGACATACTTCTTCAGTTGTGAGACATGGAATACATCATATACACTAGACATTGATGGTGGTAGTGCTAACTGATATGCTACTTTTTCACGCCTTGCTAGAACTTCATAAGGTCCAATATATCTAGGACACAGTTTTCCCTTCTATCCAAACCTTTTTAAACCACGCATAGGAGATATTTTCAGAAATACTTTATCACCTATGTAAATTCAAGATCTCTTCGTCGATTGTCCACATATTGCTTTTGACGGTTCTGAGCTGTTCGGATTCTTTCCTTGATGATGTCGACCACTCGACATGTCTCTTTAACAAACTCTGGTCCAACAACACTACGCTCTCCAACTTCGTTCTAAAACAAAGGAATTCGACACTTTATACCATACAGTGCTTCATAGGGTGACATCTGTATTATAGCTTGATAGTTGTTGTTATAAGGGAACTCGACCAATGGTAACTTCTCATCTCATGATCCCTTAAAATCAATTACACAAACTCGGAGCATGTCTTCTAAAATTTGAATGGTGCGCTCCGACTGTCTGTCTGTCTGTCTGAGGATGGAATGCGGTACTAAACTTCAATGTTGTACCCATAGCCTTCTGTAATCCTTCCCAAAACTTTGAGGTAAAGCGTGGGTCTCTGTCGGACACAATGCTTTCAAGTACACCATGTAATATGACAATATTATCCACATATAGCTGAGCTAACCTCTCTAGTGTATACTGAGGTCGTATAGCTATGAAACGAGTTGTCTTAGTCAAACGATCTACGATCACCCAGACTGCGTCAACTACTCTGGAAGTCAAAGGTAACCCGGTGATGAAGTCCATAGTGATACAGTCTCATTTCCATGCTGGTTCTGGTAGTGGTTGCAACAAGCCTGCAGGCCTTTGCTTTTCAGCCTTTACCCACTGACAATTCAGGCATTGTGACACAAACTTAGCTACATCTGCTTTCATTCCCCTCCACCAGTATAGTTTCTTCAGATCATGATACATCTTTGTACTCCCGAGATGTACCGAATAAGCTGTGGTGTGGGCTTCTTTCATTAGTCTGCGTCTAATATCTGAGTCTTCACTTTCAGGGACACATACTCTCCCTTTGTATCTGTGAGGACAAAGATGGAAATCTTAGAAGTTGCCACCTAGATTAAGGTCTAGGACCTTGAAAATGTGAAATCTCACCCCAAGGTAAGACTTTGATTGACTCATGACCCTTATATTGGATTTCTGGTCCATCAGAGATTGGGTAAGTGTCAGGTTACGATTATGGGAAGGGGTTAGGCACCCAAACCGCCCGATCAAAATCGGTCTCCTATACCTTTCCTATGCTAGCCTCTATCTGTTAAACCGAACCAAACCAAGTGGTTTGATATCATTGAACTGAATCTGTATCCATCAGATTGCCTATGTATTACGGAATTATTCTGAAAATCAGGTTCATCATCGTAGTTCAGGTGTGATTAAAGTTTATGATTGTAATTTATGTTGTGCATGATTAAGTTCATTATTCAAGTTGAAGTTTATGCTTGAAAGGTTGAGAAACCTTATAGGTTAGGATCTGGATAGTCCATGTGAACTGATAGATAGTCCTAGTGGATCTAAGAATGGATAATCCTTTCTGGGTCAAAATATGGATAACCCTATTTGGGTCAAAATATGGATAACCCTTTCTGGGTTGAATGTGGATAACCCTATTTGGGTCAAAATGTGGATAACCCTATTTGAGTTGGAATGTGGATAACCCTATTTGGGTCAAAATGTGGATAAATATCCTAGTGGATCTATGGATAGTCCAAGTGGACTAAGATTTGGATTCGAATTGGGGATTCTCTCAAATAGCCTACGTATCCTAGGGTTTGCCCTAGGAATCAGAATCCGCGTAGTTCGGGAATGATGGGTGGATATCCTAGTGGATCTATGGATAGTCTAAGTGGACTATGGTTTGGATCCAAATTTTGGGTTCTCCTAATAGCCTACGTATCCTAGGGTTTGCCCTAGGAATCAGAATCCGCATAGTTCAGGCTGGATAACCCTATTTGGGTCAAAATTTGGATAAATATCCTAGTGGATCTATGGATAGTCCAAGTGGACTAAGGTTTGGATCCGAATTTGTGTTTCTCCCAAATGGCTTACGTATCCTAGGGATTACCTTTGGAATCAGAATCCACGTAGTTCAAAATCTGGGTGGATATCCTAGTAGATCTATGGATAGTCCGAGTGGACTAAGGTGTGGATCCGAATTTGGGTTTCTCCCAAATGGCCTACGTATCCTAGGGTTTGCCTTAGGAATCAGAATCCGCACAGTTCGGGACTGGATAACCCTATTTGGGTCAAAATTTGGGTAAATATCCTAGTAGATCTATGGATAGTCCAAGTGGACTAAGGTTTGGATCCGAATTTGGGTTTCTCCCAAATGGCCTACGTATCCTAGGGTTTGCCCTAGGAATCAGAATCTGCGTAGTTTGAAATCTGGGTGGATATCCTAATGGATCTATGGATAATCCGAGTAGACTAAGGTGTGGATCCGAATTTGGGTTTTTCCCAAATGGCCTACGTATCCTAAGGTTTGCCTTAGGAATCAGAATCCACGTAGTTCGGGCTGATGACCCATTCTGGGTCAAAATGGGGATAGATATCCTAGTGGATCTATGGATAGTCCGAGTGGACTAAGGTGTGGATCTGAATTTGGGATTCTCCCAAATAGCCTCTGTATCTTAAGGTTTGCCCTAGGAATCAGAATCCGCGTAGTTCGGGCTGATGACCCATTCTGGGTCGAAATGGGTAACCCTATTCTAGGTTAATGATTGAGAACCTATTCTAGGTTTAGGGTTGAGAACCTATTCTAGGTTTAGGATTGAGAACCTATTCTAGGTTTAGGGTTAAGAACCTACTCTAGGTTTAGGGTTACCGAGAGGTGAAAATTGTCCTGAATTACCCTTTTCAACCTTAGTTCTAATTTTGGAAGGTTTGGCAAAGCATTCTCTTTCTTTATTAAAGGTTTTTATTATTCCCATTATGCCCTTCCCAAGAATGTGGGTGCCTAAATGCACGTCCCCACACTTAATATGTTTGCTAGGTGTACAGATATAACAGTTCAACTAGGGTGCAGCATAAATTAAATTATTGCCAAAAAATAGAATATTCTATCTAAATATGACATATAAAACATTTATGGCAAGAAATTCACATGTAGTAAGATTGTTTAAAATCTCTCAAATATCGCATGTATTGCAAATAAGGCAAGAGCCTATATGACATGATCTAGTATGCTATCTTCTAAGCATGGCAAGACCTAATATGGCAGTGAGCATTTAAACATGGCAATGGGCATCCAAACATGTCAGTGCATCTAAGAATACTCATGATGAAAATTCAACGACATAAATCACTATTGATGGTAATCTAACCGTTCAGATTCATTTAAAATATTTCCAAATATAATCCAATGGTTCAAATCACTCAAGATGGTAATCCAACTGTTCAGATTCATTTAAATCAGTTTTCATGTCTATCAATGGTTCAGATCACATATTAACATGCATCATATGATTAAATCTTGAAAATCAATGGTTTAGATCAACTTAAATCACATTAACATGCAAATAATATGATCAAATGAAGCAGATAGGGTATGAGGCAGAATTGATCAGGTTTGTGCATATCAAATGGGAATCATCTAATAATTAATATGAAAACCTGATTTAGGATGAGAGTCATGGAATAAATCATTTAGAGCTGGGGACAGCTCCATTATGATGGAATTTAGTCCGATTTAATGGATTAACCTAAGATTGATGATAGGTAATCGGACAGAATTTTGATAACTCTCGGTTGATGCAAGTTTGAGATGGGGTTGCTGGAAACTAAGGAGGACAGATTGCTTGCATAGGTGTCAAACATGGGGTGAGGTGATTGTTGTTGCTGTAACAAGCATCAATAGTTGGTTTTTTTTTTTTTTTTTTTTTTTTTTTTTGGCGGCTGGACTTGGTGGACAGATGAGGTGCTAATGGGATAAAAGAGGATGGTAATAGGTGGCTTGCAGGTGGAGAGTGAATGGCAAGGTGTGGCTTGCGGTGATGGCTGGGTTTGGCCTAAGGACGGTTTAGGTGGCGGACAATGGAGAGTTCGATGATATGGCCAGGTTGGTGAAGGTGCAAATCTGGTGTAGTGCAGGTGTCCAGGTTTGCGGTAATGTCAAAAGAATAGGTGGTAAGGATGTAAATCAGATGGCGGCTGAGTGGTTTTCGGTTCCAAGGTTTCTGCAGAGGATGGACGGGCAATATGGGGTTGTATGGACAACAGCTGGGCATTCGGTGGATGTTGGGGATTGGTAGAGTTGGTGTGAACGTGGGGCTGTTTGGTGGGTTTGCTGGCTCTGTGGGAGATGCTAGGACAGGTGTGATGCAAGGGGATTAAGGGATTACAGGTGGTTCATAGGTGGCCTGCAGGTGGAGATCCAGATGGGTTAATGGCTGGGTTTTGAGATGTGGTTTAAAGACATGGTGGAGATGAGATTATCGGTTGTACAGGTGACTAGGCAAAGATCAGATCGGGTTTGATTGCAGAGGGCGGCGGCGGTTGGTTAGGTGACATGGAGTTGTTTCAGGTGGCATCGATAATAATAAAAAGAATAAAAGAGGAGAGGGTTTACCTGGTTTGCAGATCCGCTCTTCTTCTTCTCCTCTCTTCGACTCTCCCAATCGGTCTCTCTTTTTTCCTCAATCTCAACTCTCTCTCTTCAACTTTCTTCTCCTTCTTCTCAATCTTCTCCCACCGCTCTCTCTCTCTCTCTCTCTTCTTTTCGACACCTCTTTCTCATTTTTTATTATTTTTTTTCTTCTTTTTTTTTTACTCCTCTCCTCTTCTCCAGCTCCTGCTTCTTCTTTTTCCCCCCTTCTCCAGCTCCTGCTTCCCCTTTTTCTCCAGCTCCACTTCTTCTCGTTTTTTTGCCTTTTTATTCTTTTTTTTTCTTCCTCTCCTCCCGATTCTTCTCGGTCCCTTTCTCTCTCTTATTCGCAATTTTTCTGCCCTTCGGACCTCTCCCTCTGATTTCTTTTCTTTTCGAAAAAATCCTACTGTCCGCCTCTCCTCTTCTCTCTCATATTTCTCCCTTCCTCTCAATCTTCTTGGATTCTTTCCCTTCCTCTCCTTTTTTTTATTTCCTTTTCTTTTCTCTCGGTCCTCTCTCCCCTTCTTTCCTTCTCGGTTCTTCTTCTTCTTTTCTTTCTTTTTTTTTATTCCTCCTCCCAATCTCTTTCGATCCCTTTCCTTTTTCCTCATTCTTTCTTTTCTTTTCTTTTTTTTTTCCAATCTTTCTCCCAATCTCTCTCGGATTCTCCTCTCTTCTCATTCTTTCCTTTCTTTTCTTTCTTAATCTTGGTCGGTCACTTTTGACACATATAATGTACATTTATACAATAATATATCATAAAATATACATAATAATATATAATAACATACATATTAATATATATATATATAGTATATAATATATTCTATATAATTACATATATATATGGCACTATGCACATGGACGAACTGGTTTAGTTTAGACTAGTCTGACTTAAGTTGACTAGGCTGGACTGACTTAAACTGAGCTGGGTTGGACTGAGAATGACTTGAATTAACTGGGTTGAGCCAAGACTGGCTTGGGTTGAGCTGAGTTGACTGGATCGACTGGGTTTCTCTCTCTGTCATTTCTTGGGCTATTTCCACTGTCATTCCGCATGAAATTTTCCGATAGCTTTTGTTCTAAATTTTCTACGTTCACTTTGTAGAACATTAAAAATGAGGAATATTAGAACTTGAATCATCACATTTGAAAATAAAATGGTCAACTTATGAATTTCTGAAATTTAAGCAAGATAATTATCGATAATTTGACTGACCATTCTGCATGGGATCCTTCAAAGACTTCTATCGAAAATTCTTTATGTCCACTTTGTAGAGTACTAAAAATGGAATATAATGAAACTGAAATCACCTGATTTGGATATGTGGTGACCAAAATATGAATTTTCAAAGGTTAAATGACCATTTCCATGTGTAATTTTGCATGGGACCCTTCGGAGACTTCTACCCGATATTTTTTACCTCCACTTTGTAGAACATTACAAATGAAGAATAATGGCCTTAGAATCATCTGAATCCGACGTATAACGGAAAAGATAAGAAGCTTTGAAGTTCTAACGATAATTTTGCATGAAAGCTTACATGGGGCCCACTGGTGACTTCTACCCGGGATTTTTCACGTCCACTTTGAAGAGGATTGAAAATAAGGAATATTGGCCTTTGAATTATCTGATTCCGATATCAGATGACCCAGATATGATATCTTGAAGTTTGAATGATAATGCATGCATTATACGATAATTACGTAAGTGCCCTTGCACTTTCAAACTGAGATATCGTCCTTGTTTGACGTCAGAATTCAAGTCTCATTTCGAAGATAATTTCACGACCTATTCATCCAAGTAGATAATAGCCCATGACCCCGCTGTGAGATTCAGTAGAGAATCACCAACCTTTGGGTTAAAGGCTGGAAACCTGCCATATTGATTCACTTATGCTGAGGGTGGCAAAAATGGGGTACTTACAGTATCATAGTACCCTTTCAAGGTCCAAGGTAAAATCAGGAGTACTCCTACCTTTTTCAAGGTCTTCTTTCATTGTTCTCAGATAGGGGTCTGATTGAATAACTACCTTTACTTCATCTATCAGATCAGGTACAATCTTCAATGTAGCAAACATATTTGAGAATCGATGAATAAACCCTAGCTCGATTAAATCACCTGATTTATCGAGCACGAATTGCTCACTGTCGCAATTAAATACTCTTCCTACATCGCACATTGCAGCATTGGTATTAGCTTCTTTCCTGAGGTCTTGTTATTGCTTTTCTACTTAGTGCATCGACAACTACATTAGCCTTCCCAGGATGATACTGGAAATCACAATCATAATCCTTGATTAACTCCAGCCATCTCCTCTGTCTCATGTTCAACTCCTTCTGATTGAAAAGATGAAAGACTCTTATGATCTGATTTAATCTGAAATTTTTCTCCATACAAATAATGTCTCCATATCTTAACAGCATGTACTACTGCTACTAGTTCCAAGTCATGAGTTGGGTAATTTTTCTCATGTGTCTTTAATTATCTGGAAGCATAAGCAATTACTTGCTCTCCTTGCATAAGCACACATTCCAAACCTAATCCAGATGCATCAGTGTACAAGATAAATGGTTCTCCTAGAATTGGAATAGTCAAGATGGGAGCTGATATTAATCTTGTCTTCAATGTTTGGAAATACTCTTCACATTTATCGGTCCAAACAAACTTTTTTCCTTTCTTAGTCAGACTGGTGAGTGGTACTGCGATTCTAGAGTAATCTTCCATGAATCATCGATAATAACCAGCTAAACCTAAGAAACTTCTGATTTCGACAACATTCTTAGGTGCTTCCCATTTTACAATGGCTTCAATCTTATTGGGATCCACTTTGATTCCTTCAGCGGATACAACATGGCCTAAGAAAGCGACTTCATTTAGCCAGAATTCACACTTTGTAAATTTAGCGTAAAGCTTCTCTTTTCTTAGTCGCTGCAGAGCGGCTCTTAGATTTGTAATATGAGTTTCTTTATCCTTGGAGTAGACTAGTATGTCGTCAATGAATACGATGACTGACGTATCCAACATATCGTGGAATACCCGATTCATAAGTTCCATAAAAGTTACGGGTGCGTTAATCAATCCAAAGACATAACTAAAAATTCATAATGTCCATAACTGGTTCTAAAGGTTGTCTTCAGAATATCGTCCTCCTTAATCTTTAATTGATGGTATCCCGACCGAAGATCAATTTTGGAGAACACTTTGGCACCTTGCAACTAGTAGAATAAGTCATCGATCATCGATCCAAGGCAACGGATACCTGTTCTTGATCGTGAGCTTGTTCAATTCCTGATAATCTATACAAAGTCGAATGCTACCGTCCTTCTTTTTTCACAAATAACACCGGCGCTCCCCATGGTGATATACAGGGTCGAATATAACCCTTGTCCATCAGTTCTTGTAATTGGACCTTCAATTCCTTCAGTTCAGTAGGAGCCATTCGATAGGGTACCTTAGATACTAGTGCGGCTCCGGGTATAAGGTCTATAACGAACTTCGTCGCTCGATCAGGTGGCAATCCTAATAATTCCTCGGAAAATACATCTAGAAATTTACGCACAACTTCAATATCCTCCATTCGTGGTGCCTCTTTGGTGAGGTCAACCACGGACACTAGGTACCCAACTCCTCCTTTCTCCAGACATCTTCTAGTTATTAATTCTGAAAGAATGAGTTTTCATTTACGGGGAAATTTGGTTCCCATAAAACTGAACTCTACGCCTTTTGTGTCTTTAAATGATATCTTCTTCTTAGCACAAATCAAACTCGCAGAACGCTGGTGAACCAGAAGTGTGAGCGAACCATCACTGAACCAACGAATTGAGCTACATCTGCTTTCATACCACTCTACCAATATAGTCTTCTTAAATCATAGTACATTTTGGTGTACGATATTTCTTCCCATAGAGTGCCTCATATGGAGCCATCTGGATCGTACCCTGGTAACTATTGTTATAAGCAAACTCGATAACCGATCGCTTCTCATCCCAAGCTCCTTTGAAATCTAGGGCACACGCTCGGAGCATATCCTCTAAGATTTGAATAGTTCTTTCTGACTGCCCGTCTGTCTAAGGTTGAAAAGCTGTACTAAACTTCAACTTGGTTCCCATGGCTTTCTGTAATCCTTCCCAGAACTTTGATGTAAAATGGGGATCTCTTTCAGATACTATACTCTCTAGAACGTTGTGAAGTCTGACTATATTGTCCATATACAACTTGGCTAGCTTGACCATGGTATACTAAGGTCTGACAGTGATGAAGCGAGCTGTCTTGGTAAGTCGATCGACTATAACCCATACGGCATCCACTGACCTTGGTGTCAAGGGTAGGCCAGTGACAAAATCCATTGTGATACAATCCCACTTCCATGCTAGCTTTGATAGTGGTTGTAACAAACCTGCAGGTCTCTGCCTTTTTACTTTAACTTGCTGGCAATTTAGACAATGGAATACGAATCGAGCTACATCCGCTTTCATACCCCTCTACCAATATAGTCTTCTTAAATCATGATACCGAGTTGTCACACCATAATTCCGACTGAACCTAAAGTGTGAGTGAACCGTCACTGAACCAACAGTTACACCAGGATCTCAATAAGACCGTGTCCACTCATACAAACCATTGCACATAACCAAAATCAGAATATAATTAAATACAGCGGAAGTCTTAAATCAAATGAACTGAGTACTCTATTGATAATTTAAATAAATTATCCAATTATTCAAAATACCAAAACATAAATAATTATCCTTACATCACTTATAAATCCAACTGAAAATAAATAAAATAAACAAATCAAATATCCTAGAGGTACACGTAGAAAGGGCACTCGCATGAAGCGTCATGCTCGTCCTCCCCTGCTTGCACTTTCAAGGCAGTAGCTCTTCCATATACTGGAGCATCCACGTAGTCCTCGACAGTGTAACCTACATCAACATCTAAAAACATGTATATATATAATGGTGAGCTTCAACTTAGCTTAGTAAGACAATTAGACAATGCAACACACATCATGCATGAGTAACATTCACATTATGGTCTGGTTTTAAGTTTGCAATGTGCTATAGAAAGGATTGGCGACCACCACACCTCTATACACGAGTGTGTGAATCCGCCCAATGGATCAAACACCATTGTCATCCCACATGCACCCACCATGGAATAGAGATAGAGCTAAAGTATCTGGATCAAACACCGCCAACACCTCCCCTGATGCCCTACCCATACCAACACGTAAGCCCCTATTGACGAGGGCTTACAAATTGGGCTCACAACTAACCAATCCTATATGTCACCACAGTAGGCCCTATCCCAGCACAACTCCCTACAACATAGAGATATGGCTCGAGTCTAGTGGCCAGGTCAGAGACCACAGTGCCACTTCCTCCCCCTGATACCCTATCCGCACCAAGCATGCTAAGACAAAAGCGATACGAAAAGGTGCTAGTGTGAGAAATGATCATAGACCCCAGGCTTTTCTCATTCCACACACCAATGAAAATAATCACATTCTTAACAATCACATCCTAGCATTGCTAGTATGCATGAACAATATAATAACTACAAGCAAAGATGACATGCTAGTATGCACAAACACCATTCCACAGAATCATAATTACTAACAACGTTTTACTGTTATTAAGTTATTAGGGCTTAGGTCCAATGTAAGACCCGTATCAAACTAACCCGGTCTTACCACCTTGAACCAGGTCTACCCATCATGTTCGAACCAAATGGATCAAGTGCGTGAAGGAGATCACGATCCCAGGTATTAAACTGACCCAAAAACACTCAAAATAAGGGGAGGGTCGCATACCCAGCAAGGAAGGGTCGGACCCTCCCAGTATAAAAGTCAGACCCCCAGTTTTACATGGGGGGGTCGGAAATTTGAAGGACCAGGGGTCGACGGGATCTCCGACCCCCCTATCGACCCCCGATAGTCGGTAAAAACAGCTCTAACCAAAAATTAGGAAACTTTCCTAATTTCAACGGGATTCCTTCCTAATCTCAATGGGACCTATTTTAGGAGTTTCTACTCTATAAATAAGACATCCTTAAGCCTCTTTCACTCCTTTTAGAACCCTAATTGGATTGAGAGAAAGAGAAGGAGAAAGAGAAGAGAAGAGAAAGAAAGTGGAGAAGAAGATCAAGGAGAAGGCTTCAGAGAAACAAGCCTAATTCTCAGGTAAGGATACCAACTCCATGTAATTCTACAGACCTTAGAATAGTTAGAGAAGAGGGAATGATCTAGGAGGAACCCAAATCATCCACCCATGGTTAGGTTTTCATGGAAAACCATGGGAGAAATCATGAAAGCCATATAGGTGAATGAACCACGGTTCTAGGCCATAGAACATGTGTGGAATGGACTGTAGGAGCAAGCCATAGGACCCCAAACATGAAGAATGGACTGAAGGAAGAAAATTTAACAAAACCCACAGGGGGGTCGCATGGGGGTCGATGGCCAATCGACCCTACCAGACCCTGAGCATCGACCCCCAGTGTTCGAGAAGTCCAGAATAGGGGTGGTCGCACCCAAGGTCGATCAAAACTCCGACCCTAGCATCGATCCCCAGTTAGCAGCATGCTTTTGAAAGTTCGAATTAATTCTAATTAAATTATATCGACTTGGTTAGGTTTTCTAGTGATATAATATCGATATGTAGTTGATTCTTAGAGCTTGAAAGAGGACTTACGATCAAGTAAAGGTGAGGGAACAAGACCTAAACTAATTGGTTAATAATAAACTGTTTTACTTTTGAGTCCAATGCCATGATTGATTTTATGCGTGTATGATATGTGCATTCAACATGTCATCCAATATTTCTATTATTACTGTTCATGCATATTTAATTCTTGTTTATACATGATGATGATGATGATGATAGGAATAGCCATGTGGATGTATGTGTGTGGTTGGTGTGCTTGATGCGAGCGAGTATCAGGGGGAGGTGTCATAGGCCGGGCCTTAGCACTCTAGCTCTATCTCTAACTCAAGTCTTGTGCATTAGTATCGTCGTATCTCCGTTACTTTAGCAGAACTATTACGTCGTAGAGTATCAGGGGAGGTGGTCTCGGTCCTTGTAGTCTCTAACACTACCAGGGGGCCTTAGCTCTATCTCTACGGGCGTTCTGAGGGATGCTAGGGTGAGGCCTTGGATACACTGTTTGGCATTAGGATTGGTTAGTTGCGAGCCCAGTTTGCAAGCCCTCGCCAGCAGGAGCTTACGTGTTGGTATGGCACTGTACAATAATAAATGTTAACCTTTGTTGTACAATGTTCATGGTAGGGTGGATGGGGACGACAATAAACGTTAACCTTTGGGCGGGCTTCCACACCCTGTGTATAGAGGAGGGATCAATAAACGTTAACCTTTGACCTCCAACCCTTTCTATGCATATTGTAAACTTTAAACCAGACCAAAGATATGAATTGAATGCATGCATATGTATTGTTGCATTGTTTTGTTTGCTCACTGAGCCATGATGTGTGCTCACCCTCTCGATGTCGAATATTTTTAGTTGATGATGCAGGTACTACCGTCGAAGATTATGTCAACGCTCCAGTGTACGGGCACATGGCGATGATGGAAGTTGAAGACGAAGTGGATACGCATGACTCCTCTTGCGAGTGCAACTCATGCGTATTCGATTATATTTTATTTTAATTATTTGGATTTAGTAAAGACATGTAATTGATATTTATCTATGTTGATACAGAATAATTTGCTACTTAAATATGATTATCACATCTAGATTTCTCAGTTCGTTTTACTATAAGACTTCCGCTATTGTGTATTTACTCTGATTATGAATGTGGATGTATGAGGTTTAGATAAAACGGATATAGCCTACTCGAGATCCTGGTTGAACCGTTGGTTTGCTAGCGGTTCATCACACCATTCTGAATAGTGTGGAATTGGGGTGTGACATCCGATTCCCTTACCTGACACTTGATTGCTAGCTTGCTCCACGTCACCGAATCCAAACTTGCTAACACAGGGTCCTACACGATGTTAGGGTTGAATTAGAATAATTTTCTTAATGTTCACGTTGGTTGGAAACCAACTGGTATTGAAAACACCCTCACAGTGCATACCGGTCGCAGCACTGTGGGGCAAGGCGCGACCGGTATGGTTGACCTATCCCCCACAGACCAGCTCTCGAGAGGTACCGATCACAGTACCGGTCGCATATGGTGCGACCAGTATGGTCGACCAGTATGCCTCTGGAAGACCACCAACTTGGTGTTCGCCTTTCGTCGGTTACCCCCTATTGGTTCTAGGGTTTCTTCTATGCATTCTAGGTCTGAGCAACGAATTAGAGTTGTTTCATATTCCATTCAAGTCCTAGTTTCGATGATCCTCAGCCTAGAATGAGAATCTAGGGTTCATCGACTGTATTAGGGTTTGACGGTAAATTTAAGGGTTTTAGATCAATACCTCGTCTTGCATGATATTGATCAATTCATGATTAATCATCTATAATGCTTAACTTAGAGAGAAGTTCAAGCACTTACCGTTGGTTCGCAACTATGGTGTTCTTCGTCCAACGGCCAACAGTGGCTCCTCTCCCTCCTTTCTGAGCTCTTTCTCCTTCTTCGATCTCTTTCTCCTCTCTAAGATTTGTAAGGATCAATCAAGGAGTTTTAAGGAGGTTTAAGGGTCCTTAAATAGACTAGGATAGAGTTTAGGAAGTTTCCCTACGTTAGGAAAGTCCCTAGGCTCGAGATTTGAAAAGAGGGACCCACAGAGATCCTTTTCCAGATTTAACCAGTCTGCCTACCAAACATACCAGTCGACCAGTACCATCGACTAGTACCATAGACTGGTATGAAAAATATCATACTTTTTTATCCGTTTTTGTACCGGGTTGTCATCCGCTCGTCCTATCTGGCCCGGTGATGATTGGAAGACCTGTTAAGATATGAATTAAAGGTATAGATTGGGTTCATGGAGTGTGGGTCTTACAGCTGGGATAACCAGCCCATCCCTAGGATGATGTCAAAGTCTGCCATCAAGAGTTGGATTAAGGTTGCATCCATAATTTTCTCACCGATAATAACTAGACATGGTCCATAACCTTGGTCTAGTTCTACTTCTAATCCCATAAGTGATTGTATAAGCAGATTGAAATCTAAAGACTTGAGGGGTAGACTTAGCTTTTTTCCAAACGACACAGATATAAAAGAATGAGTAGCCCCAAAGTCAAAGAGTACTCTGACAGGTATGCCATTAATAGGTACGATACCTGTGATTTGATTTAATTTAGTCTACATGCCCACACAATGTATTTCAAAACAAAAGGTTGAATCATACCTGTGACATCAGGCGATGCAACAGCATCCTCAGAAGTAATTGCATAAACTTTTCCTTGTCATAGTTGCTTCCTCGGCTTAGGACAATCTCTTGAATAATGCCCTATTTGATCGTAGTTAAAACATTTGACTTTAACATTACTTTGCTTCTGATGAGGTCGAGTTGTTGGAGTAGTCTTAGATGCAGCATTGAAGCCTTGAGTACGGAAGGGTTTAAATGTTCTTGAGTTCCCTCAGTTGAACGTATTCCCATTCGGCCTCTTTATACCCCTGTTTTGAGCAAAATAACTCTCCCTTTGGCTTGACTCCAAAACTCGAGCAATTTGTACCGCTTCATTATAAATCTTCTTTTCTAGTCCCAGTACATGCTCACGAATGCTTCCCCTAAGTCCCATGATGAACCTTCAGGTTTTGGTATTTTCCTCCTGCATGCTAGAGGGAGCAAAGAAAAATAGCTCTTCATAACGCTGCTGATAAGCGTCTACAGACATTTGTCCTTGATATAGACTCAGAAATTCTTTTCCATCTGGTCTCTGAAACTCCGGAGATACTTCTCAAAGAAAGCTTCCTTGTAAATAGCTCAGGTCAGTTGGGTGTGCTTTGTCAATAGATAACTTCAAGTAGATTTCCACCAATGGTATGCGTCACCTTTCAACATAAAAGTGGCACATAACACCTTCTCCTCTTCATTTACAGTCATCATCATAAAATTTATTTTCATCCCGTCGATCCAATGAGCTGGCCACAAAGGATCCAATAGCTTGCCATTGAATTCCTTAGGCTTCTTCTTCAGAAAACGTTCGATCAATCTGGAGTGATCAAGTTGATACTGAGCATATGCTCCATACGTAAGCGGTTGGTACTGATAGTTACCCTAGTTATATCCACCTTGCGGTGCCTTAGTATTCTGCACTTGAGCTTGTAACATTGGCGTTTGAGGTGTTTGGGGTACCGTGTTGCTACCACTAGGTATGGTACTAGCTTGCCCTGTAGGTAGAGGTGTTGCGTTTGCAACTAGGGAAGCAATTCTCATAGCAGCTTGCATGTTGGCTTGCATTTACTGTATCTGTTACACTTGTTGTGCCAAATCCATCGCCACAGTAGCCAAATCCGTAGGTGGTGTGGGTAAGTTGGTTGGGTTGGCTTGTGGGTGAACATCCTGAGGCATAGTACCTTGATTCCCAACAATTCCTTCTTTTCCTTGCTGACCTTCGTTGTCATTGGTCTCCATAGGTGGTGTAGGTGGGTTTGCATTTTGTCTTCTTTAGCTAACTCTTCGCCCGGCCATTTAAATTCCTAGATAAATGGTACTTGGAAAGGCTGTACATTTGAGACAAAATAGAATGGTAGTATTAGGTTAGTCTCACAATGGAAAGCGAGAAAAGAAACAAAAGCAAAAGTTGCAAAAGTTCGAACAGAATCAAAAGGCAGACAGCAGTCAGTCATAAGGTCGATGGCCTACAGTCGCATGTTGTGCGACCATAGGTTCGACCACCAAATCCCTGGTAACTTCCCGAGACCCTATGGTCGATCATATGGTCGATGACATGGTCGACCATTTTGGTCGAATTGTGCGACCGTAAGGTTCAAAATCAGTTTTAAAACTTATTTTTTAAGATTTTCCCTCTCATTTCCCTTTCTTCTTCTTACGGTCTCAACTCAGCTTACCACCACTGAGTTGCTACAGTATCAACCGTACAAACTTGGTGATTTTTCCATCGATCGACAATCTTCCTTCCATTCCTCAAGGTATGTTCTCTACTCTTTTCCTTTTTTAAGCTTTCATACCTAGGATTTCACCATATATAGGGCTTTCTTCAAATTAACATCTATTGGACCATAAAAATTGATTTTTATTAGGGCTATTGCTATTGGCTATCCAATGTATGAAATCCCTTAAGAAAAATTGAGTTTCATTGGTTGGTTTGGTAGAAATTTAAAAATTCCTAGTTGTAACCTAAATTTTGGGGGTTTTCCCAAATGTCAAAATTTCTTCAAATCAAATCTACCTAGTTAAGATTTTCCATTGTATGAGCCTTGCAGGATGATTTGGAACCTATGTAAGTCCTCCTGCCCAAATGTTTGGGCGAAAAGTGAGGCTTTTTCCCATTTTACGTCGTTGTGCTACCCAAATTTAAATTTTTTAACTTGTTTTCCTTATTTTCTTCTCTTGCAGTTATCATGGTTTGCACCAAGGTTCCTCGAGTCCATCACCCACATCGCTTTCAGTCCATTGAAGTTGAGGTACAATATCCATGGTTTGATCGAAAGAAAGTGGAAGGGGGTCGATGTGTGAACTTAGCCCACTTAGCCCTGTTTGATGTGGAGAGGGCATTTGGTGATATGGATTGACTTCCAGTGATCCTGTACGAGGCTTGTACTCGCCCAGATTTAGTGAAGCAGTTCTACTGTCACCTTCAAGTGGAGAGTGACCTAGAGGATGTGGATAAGGGTAGAGAGCTTCAGATCACCAGTTGGGTAAAAGGGGTTTCTATCTCTTTCAACTGTCAGGAGTTGGTTGATCTCCTGGGCATTTCCAATGATGGACAGTTGGTCTACTGTGCACCAAGGGAGCCCCAGTTCCTATCTACATAGGTGCGTGTAGAGATAGATAATTAGATTATTTGGGACGACCGCTGGGGAATGAAGGCGGTTAACCTGCGTCCAGAGCCACGGGTCTATTGTAAGATTATCTAGCATAATCTGATCCCTCAGGGTGAACACTACGAGATGGTCTCTCAGCTGACTCAGTACATGTTGTACTGTATCTGTACTAGGCAGCCTGTCTGTCTCCCGTACATCATCCTTCGGACCATGCACAGAGCTACGTTGCCTAACTCAAGAGGTAACTTACCATATGGACGGTTGATCCCCACTTTGCTAGCGCATCTACCAGTGAACTTAGAGGATGAGAGGATTTTTGAAGACACCTTCTCAGCTGACCTTGATTGGGAGGCCATCAGTAGGATGGGCATGAGAGAGATACAGGTCAGTGATGACGAGAGGAATGCTACGAGACGTCCTCTCACTCAAGTAGAGGTAGCAGATGCAAAGGTAGTAGTAGCAGCAGCAGCAGAGGCAAACGAGAGTGATGATAAGAAGGATGATGATATGATGTACATGGATGTGGATGCCATACCTCCTCCATCACCACAACATTCTACTGGAGCTGGTCCTTCTCGGACTTCTTACTCAGCTGGCCCTTCACGCCCACCATCAGATGACATAATGGTGCTACTACGTGAGATTCGCTAGGCTCAGCGTGCTATAGACCAAAGGGTAGTAGATCTGGCAGCTAGTCTCTGAGCGGCCCAGACTCAGGTAGCCTGGCTTGTGAGAGTGTATGCTGAGGATTATGATAGAGACTGTGGGGCACCTCTTCCTCCAGCACCCCTAGCTCCATGATACCATTTATTTCTTTTTCCTTTTATACTACAGAGTAACTGTCTGGATTATGGACCGTACTCTGATTCGAATATACATTTGTCTTGTTCCCCTTTTTATATATAAATTTTGTTTCCCATTCACATATGTGCATTATTCTCTTTTCAATTTATGTCTCAAACCATACAGGTGCTTATGGTGTATTCTTATTACAGTTTTCAAATTTTATCCTAACTCAATTCATGACTCATGTGGAATAGTAGGTCAAGGGGTAGAAAAAGAACAAATAAGTTGAAAGTCTTAGTGTGATGAATGTAAATAAACAAATGGTTCAAACATGATCCCGCTAGGAAACCCCCACCACAACAACCACACACACCCCCCCCGGATATAATCAAAGATAAATAACAAATAAGTGAAAGTTTTATGATATGAATCTAACATGATATAATAATTATTTAATCCAATTATTTTCAAAAACTCAAGACATAAAGGTAAATTATCCGTTACATATCCCAATAATCAAATATATCTAAACTAATAAAAAATGCACTGGTTGCACTCGCACGAAGGATCATGCGCATCTTCAACAGCTTTTATGTCCATGGTCGCAACATGTCCATACATCGGTGCATTCACATAATCTTTAACAGTACGACTTGCATCATCAACTAAAATATTCGACGTCGAAAGGATGAACACACATCATGGCTCAGTGAGCAAACAAAACAATGCAATAAACATATGCATGCATTCAATTCATATCTTTGGTCTGGTTTTAAGTTTGTAATATGCTATAGAAAGATTTGGTGGCCTCCCGCACACATAAGTGTGTGAATCCGCCCAATGGATCAAACACCATTGTCGTACCACATTCACCCACCATGAAATAGAGATAGAGCTATAGTACACGTAAGCCCCTATTGGCGAGGGCTTGCAAATTGGGCTCGCAACTAACTAATCCTAAATGTCATCCAGTGTATCCAATACCTCATCCCTAGCATCCCTTGATACGTCCAAAGAGATAGAGCTAAGGCCCCCCCGCAGAGTCGAAGACTACACGATCCGAGACCACCTCCCCTGATGCCCTACGACGTAATAGTTCTGCTAAGGTAATGGAGATACGACGATGTCAGTGAGCAAGACTTGAGTAGAGATAGAGCTAGAGTCTGGTGACCAGGTCAAGACCACCATGCCACGTCCTCCCCCTGATGCTCCACTCGCATCAAGTACACTAACCACACATACATAATCACTTGTCTATTCTTAGCATCATCATCATCATCATATTATAAATAGACAAAAATAAATATGCATGAGCAGTAATAGCAGAAATATTGAATGACATATGAGATGCACATTACAAACATACAAGCATAGAATCAATCATGGCATTGGACTCAAGTAAATAAACAATTTATTATTATCCAATTAGTTTAGGTCTTGTTCCCTCACCTGTTAGCAAAACTTAATCTCCTTCCAAGCCTTGTAATTCTCTTTGAATTGATTTAATAACCTAAAAATTATATAGATTTAAGTTAGGGTTCATATGTAACATGTTACAGTAGTCAAAAATCAAAATAGAGCATTGATATTGTTTAATTGGTCCTATGGTCTCATACTGTGTCGACCTTACTGCCTACAGTCAATACCCTACGGTGGCATATGGTACGACCGTAGCTGCGACCATATGGTTTCTGAAATCTTTTCGAACGCCTATGGTCAATCCTCTGATCATGCTGGTCATGCTATGGTCGACCATAGCTGCGACCTTCAGACTTCTGGTCACCAACTACGTTTAATTCAAGTTTTTCTTGGGTCAACTCCTTGGCCTTTCTCTTGGGTTCATACTAAGGTTATCCTATGGTCATCATTAGTAGTTTCTCATCAACCAATATCACCAAACTCACCCCTCATGATTAGCCTTAGGATTTACTCAAGGAATCACATGGATCATACTAGTTTGACATCTCCAATCCCCCATAGAAGTCTTATTCCATAGAATTTACATCTTCAGGGATTAGGTTCATACATTTACCTATGGTAGAGAACTAAAATCTTCTCAACAAAACCTTGTCCTTAGTCTTCTCTTCTTCTCCTTCCTTTCCTTCTCTTCGTCTAGGGTTTACTAATGTTGTAAAAGAGTGAAAATTATTGAGGGACGTCCTTTATATAGAGAATAATTCTCCATATAAAGTTCTCCAACATTAGAAAAGAAATCCCCCTTAAATTAGGAAAGTTTCCAACTTGGAGTCTGGTTTGGGGTCTCACGGTCGATGGCCTACGATCGCAGAATCCATCAACTGTAGGGTCAAAAACATCGATTGTAGGGTCATTGATCAGTGATCATTGTTTCTTTTTATATGGTCGACTGTACCTACCTAGGTATGCAACCCTACGTATACTTTTAAGCATTTTAACTCGATTCATACCTGGTTTTGTGATCCATCTTCACACGGTCGGTCCACTTGGTCCAGCAATGATGGGAAGACCTGGCACGACACGGTTAGACCAAGTTAGTGGAGTGCGGGTCTTACACAAGTTGTCTCCAAGAATCAGTTGACCTTCATCAAAGGTAGGTTTATTGCTGACAATATTTTGATTGTGCATGAAGTTGTTAAAGGGATTGAAAGAAAGAACTGTGCTCCAATAGCTATTCTAAAGGTCGATCTCCATAAGGCCTATGATTCAGTTAGCAAAGATTTCATTAGGATGGTCCTTGATAAGATGGGATTCCCACATGTATTCATCAATTGGGTTAGAGTGTGTATGAAATCATTCTTATTTTCTATCCTAATGAATGGCTCTCCTACGACGTACTTTGGAGGGGGGAAGGGGGATGAAACAAGGGGACCCCTGTCCTCCTCTTGCTTTTCTCTAATTATGGAGGTTTTAAATGCTAAGATGAAGCAAGTTGTTGATGAAGGTACGATTGGCCTAGCAAAAAAATGCAAGCCCATTGGCCTATCTCATTTGCTTTATGTTGATGACCATATGATTTTTGTGAAAGCTAAGGAAGAGTTCTTAAGAGAGAATAAGAGGATCCTGGACTAGTTCTCTAAGTTGTCGGATCTTACCCCAAACCTGGAAAAGACCTTTATCTTTGTGGGCGGAGTTCCTCCATCTGTTGCTTGTTCCTTGGCCTCCTTGATCTAGTTTCCCATGGAGAAATTGCCAATCAGATATCTGGGTGTTCCTTTAATTGTTGGTAAACTGTCCTTTAATAACTGCAAGCCACTATTGGAAAATGCTAAAAGGAAGATGGAAGGATGGAAAGGGAGAATCTTATCTTACGCTAAGAGGCTACATCTCATTACATTAGTGCTCCAAGGAGGTTATATATTCTGGACTGGTCTCTTTGGCCTTCCTGCAAAGACCATCAAAGCCTTTGAAGCTATGTTTGCTCACATCTTGTGGATTTGGCATCTAGGCTGCTTTTTGAGTTAGAAGAGGAATGTGAGGGTGGTATGGGAATTAGAAGGATCAAAGACATGAATGTGGCAGGCATCATCAAGCTTATATGGCACATTGTCTCTGATAGGGATAGTCTGTGGGTGGATTCGGTCAAAGCTTCCTACCTTAAATCAAATTTTGCTTGGACTGCTAAGAATCTTCTTTCATGCTCTTGGGCATGGAGATCTATCCTCAAATATAGACACTTCATCAATGGGAATATCAAGTCAAAGTTGGGAGATGGGAAAAATATTAGGTTGTGGATTAACCATTGGCATTCGGAGGGGGTTTTACAATTGAAGTATAATGAAACCAATGTTGCTGATTTTGGGTTCAGCAGATTAGCCTCTGTTCATTCTTGTGTGTCTGGAAATCAATGGGAATATCAAGTTAAAGTTGGGAGATGGGAGAAATACTAGATTGTGGATTGACCATTGGCACTCGAGGGGGAGGTTTGACAATTGAAGTATAATGAAATCTCCGTTGTTGTTCAACAGATTGGCCTCTGTTGATTATCGTGTATCAATGGGTAGGCTGTAATCCACTTGCTCCTCCTCATTATCAACAAATTTGGACCTTCATTTCTTCCATGCCTTGTCCTTCAGGTGCTTCTCCAGATGTGGTCCATAGGCTTGACCTGTTACCAGGGGATTTCTCATATGCGAGGGCTTAGAACTACGTCAGAGATATTGGGCCTTCAGTTTCTCGGCATAGAGCTCTTTGGTTCCCCATGAATATCCCAAGGCATTCCTTCATTGCTTGGAGATGCTTGTTTGATGCCCCTGCTACTGCAGATTGGTTGAGGAAAAAAAGATATCGGTCAATGAAAGATGTCTTCTGCTTGGGCAGGTACTGAGTCTAAAGATCACCTTTTCTTTGGCTGTGATTATGTAAGACTTTTAAGATCTCCCTTGGGTTTTTCCCAAGGGATTTCCCATGAACCCTAACGAACACACCACACAGATTACTAGAATACAATGGGTATTGAAAAGAGATGATTAGACACATACCACTTGTTGTAGATTGATTTTCGACCGTTTTCTTTGCTTTAAATGCTTGGAATGCTTGGATCAAAGTCTTCCACAGTCTGTCGGGATCCCTTGACCTTCTCTCTATTTATGGGAACAGGAGAAGAAAATAGCACCGTGGCTGTGGGGACTCTAACCATTGGTATTTATAATACCACCCCCATCCCTAGACCAGTCCTACAGTGAACCAGGTTGGTCCATCTCTAATCATACTTAAATCAGTCTACCTGTAACTAGACTCCCACTGAACCAACTAACCTTATAATTAATTTAGCCTATAAAAATATCTTACAATCTCCCACTTTGGCTATATTAATTTTAAATTCACCATTGATCCAATGTGGCCATGGAATCTAATTACACCAAAACCATCCTTTACTTTGATTCAGTTATCAAGCCTACCAATGTCGAACAACAGCGAAAAGTACTCCCACACATCCGGTGTACCCCCTTCTGTCAATCACATACAAAGGTCTACTTAATGACATAAATCACTTTGAGATGAATACTTAAGTCCAATGATCGAATTTTCATGATCCCGTTACCTTAAAATCCTTATAGGTCAACGCACTTTGATATTATCCAACTTATATAGGTAAACCGCCTTCAATTTGGACTAATATCATACTTTGGCTTACCACCTTCTTTGGCTAAATACCACCTTGCAACTTTGACATGTCATAAATAATCAATAATACATACAAGCAATGAAATTAATGCTTACCAATAATCCTGCCCATTAAACCATAGGCAACATAAACAATCACTGATAAACCATCAACTACCAGATCTCCACTAATCAAGCAGATCTAAAGACTCCCACTGACTAAGAGAATCTAAAGACTCCCACAGATATTATAAATTCCAAAAGAATATATAAACTAATAAAATACCTTCATTTAAATTTAATATGAAATTTAGTTCTATCAAAACATGTCAAATAAAATCTTTTAAAATAAATAACTGAACTGTAAGTCAATAAATAAATATTCAAAAATAATCTAAAGACAACTGTATTAAATGACATCATCATTTGGTGTTTTCTTTCTCTGGTGTCTCAGTTTCCTTTTTCTTCTTCTCCAGCCAAGCTTTTCTTGCCTTACACTCTCTCTTCATGTGCCCCTTCTTATTGCACCAGAAACATTCAACATCACTCATATCCCTATCATAAGGTTTTCCTTTCTTAAAGGAGTGTCTATCTTTTCTATAAGGTCCTACCCCAACCTTTCCTTTACCCTTATCTTCTCTGGAATGATGACTAGTGACATTGACACTTTCAAATATTTTCTTTAGTCTCATTTCTTCTTTAGTGCAAACAGAGATTAATTTGTTCATATCCCATTCTTCTTCTTGAGTATTATACGCCACTTGTATCTGGTAATACTCTTCAGGTAACGAGGATAACGCACAATGGATCACGAACTCATCATCAATGTTTATTCCCATGCCTTTAATCTTCTCAACAGTAGCAGCAAGCTCCATGAAATGATCTCTGACACTTCCATTACTGTCAAACTTTGCATTAGTAAGCTTGTTCATTAAGGTGCTTTTCTGTCCTATGTCAGAAAGCTCAAACTTCTCTTTGATCTCTTTTAAATATTTTTTGGCCGTTTCCTTGGCTTGAACACCATTACGCATGGTTTCAGGAATGGCCTGCCTCATGAGTAGCATAGACTTTTTATTTGCTGCCATCCATCTTGTCATTTCCTCCTTCTCTTCTTGGGTACTAGTATCAGTGATGGCAGCAGGTTTATCCTCTTTAAACGCCATATCTAAGTCAATTAAACCTAGCTTCTAGCTGTTCATACCACCTTTTAAAACTCATCCCAGACAGGGAAGGAATAGTAACTACCAAACCACTTGGCATAGTCACAGGGATGGACATCCTGGGAGATACAAACCATCATCACCATATGAGTTCAAGCAAAAATATCAAGTAATAGAAAATCATGCGAAATTCATACAAACACATGCAATTATATTTACTTCTATTTTATCCCAAATAAAAAGAAATAGACATCAAAACCCTCTTTGGGACAACCATACTTAGATGAAACCGTCAATGCATGAGTTTAAATACATATCAACTAATAGAAATTTGATATATACATCATTTACTTGTACTAACCATATCAACCATCCATGCAAATAAATATCATTTTTCCAAGAGTTAACCAACTACACATTCTCCTTTGGGATAAACATGCAGTGGTCTTCTCAGTTTCTGTGCAGTGACTACGAAAGAATAATGATTCTCGAAAATCCCACCACCTTTGGGTTAATGAGACCCCCTAAAGTCAAAACCCTTTCAACTCATGTGCATGAACATACCTTTAACTTTGACAATGTCACCTTTGGGTTAACACTATCTTTCTTAGCTGCTTTTCACACCATAGAGAACAATGTATTAAAAATATATCATTTATTGTATATGTAAATACATAAATTTGGGTTTGAGGACCACTATGTTGGAACTAAGTGTACCACTTTAGTGGATTTCACCCAATCTTCACATGACACTCACAAACCTTAATTTGATCAAAACTTGACAATGTCACCTTTGGGTGTACATCGCCCTTACACAAGCATTTACAAATACATGAACTTTGAATTTGAAGACATCATGATGAAACTAGGTGTACCACTTTGGTGGGTTCCTCCCAATTCCATAGTGATATCCCCAAACCCTACTTTGCAGCACCTTGTGGGTCAATAAACAAAATATCATGCACACATAACCTTTTACAAGTATCTGGTACAAAAATAACTGATAAACAAACAGAAAACTACAAATCGGACTAATTTGGGATACTTTTTAGTCAAAAATAAATTTCCCAAATCATCAAACCATGTCAAACTATGTACCAAATTGTAGAGCACGAAAATACGAACACAGTGCAAAAAACTGCGTCAAAATCCGACACTCCTAGCTCCCACAATTATCGATCAGAGTCGGCTTACCTTTTATATAACCTGAACCTGTTTTGGATGGTTCATCTTGGTTCGGTTCGGTCTGGCCGGGTTCGGTTATGGGCGGACCGAATCCACTATTTAAACTTTTTTTATAAATGATTTGGTCCAGACCGAACCAAACGGTTTGGTCTTAAATCGAACCACAGACCAGCGGTTCAACCGCCGGCCCAACCAATCAGCCCATCCGGTTTTCGGGTCAAGTTCTCAGGTCGTTGGATCGGATTCTTGAGTCAAAAAGACGGGTCCATGGGCCGGGTTCCCGGATCGCAAAGTCGGGCCCATGGGTCAGGTTTCTCGGGTCACAAATTTAGGTCCACTGTCCGAGTTGCCGGGTCAAACATTCGGCTCATGGGTCAGGTCTCGGATCCCCTTGGTAGGGCTGGTTTGGGCACTGGTTCGGTCTTGGACTGGCCCAGATTGGCTCAGGCCAGTACGGGACTGACCAGGTGACGTCAGCCCTACCTTTTCCCTTTTTTTTTTTATTATCGCCGGTGCGTGGATCTCACACGCTTTTTCAGGCTGCACGTGAGAGCGCATCGAGAAAATTCCGGTGGTTGCCGGCTCTATCTCTCTGAGACCTGCAATCCTATAAAATTTATTTTACTTTTTAACGGTCCGAAAAAAGATTTTCGAGGGTCCAATCCTAGACAAGTTCATATGAAAAATTTGAGAGAAAAATCTCTCTCTTTTCCAATCCAATCAAATATGAAGTCTTTACAATGTTTTCTCATCGATTCTAAATCTGTATAGGTGGCTCTGATACCACTGTAAAAAATTTTAGATTTCCCTTAGGTTTTTCTCATGGGATTTCCCATTAACCCTAACGAACACACCACACAGATTACTAGAATACAATGGGTATTGAAAAGAGATGATTAGACACATATCTCTTGTTGTAGATTGATTTTCGACCGTTTTCTTTGCTTTAAATGCTTGGAATGCTTGGATCAAAGTCTTCCACAGCCTGTCGGGATCCCTTGACCTTCTCTCTGCGTATGGGAACAAGAGAAGAAAATAACACTGTGGCTGTGGAGACTCTAACCATTGGTATTTATAATACCACCCCCAACCCTAGACCAGTCCCACAATGGACCAGGTTGGTTCATCTCTAATCATACTTAAATCGGTTTACCTGTAACTAGATTTCCACTGAACCAACTAACCTTATAATTAATTTAGCCCATAAAAATATCTTACAGATTATTCTTTCTTTGTATGAAAATCTGTCCTATCCATGTGCCACCAAATTCATATTCCATTCATAAATGTCTCTCTTAAAGCTGGTTGGGTGAGTAAAGTTTCCTCCAAAGAGAAAGACATGGGGATGATTGGCAAAATTGCTTTCAGTACAACTATCTACAACTTGTGGAGAGAAAGGAACAATAGGATCTCCAAGAATAGATCAAATTACTCTAGAAAAGGGGTCATCTAAAGAATTATATAAGACATGAAGTTGAAGATTTGTTCCATGAAATTCAACAAACCTTCTTCGAATAAGTTTAACTACCTCATTCAATGATGGGACCTAGACATTACCCAGTTTAGTTCGGTTGCTGTAGGGGGAGTCTGTTCCCGCTACCATTTGGGATTTGTAATTTTGGATTTCTTCTTTGTTGTTTGTTTGCCATAGGGGATTTCCCTTATTGCTGATTATTTGTGTTATCTTCCTCTTGGGCAATAAAATATCTACTTATACTCAAAAAAAACATTGGCCGCTAGCTTGTCTTATTTTTAGTGGAGTTGAGTATGGAATATCCTAGAAGCATGGAGAGGAGATACAAAACACTTGAAAATTTCAGTCCCAAACATGGTACAAGTACTCATGGTGTCAGATACGAATTGGTTATATTGGATTCGATCTATCAGCTGATACGCGAGCTGCAACATCTCATACCTTTTGTATCTGTATCGGTTCAAAATGCTGAGTCCAGCATAAGATCAGTCAGATATCCATATCAACCACTCAATACCAATAATCCGAATACCTAAAGCCAAGATCCAAACACTTAAAATAGAGAATAGAGAGACAAAAAAAAACTTGCAAGTCTCAGTGCCAAACAGTGAAAGAAAAAAAAAAAAAAACAAACCAAAGTTCATTCTCAAACATTAATTTACGTTCCAACACTTTGACATGAATTTCTTGTAGTCAGTAGCAAATACGAACTCGGAGGAAGTCATGAAGAAAGTGTCTCACAAGTCTACTTCTGCTACTTCAAGGCTGTCACTACATATGAGCTTCGAACCAGTTCACCCTTTTTGGTGTATAAATCAGAAACCATGTCCATGGGATAACGGGATAACCCGGGCTTTCGTTATCTTCCTCTTTTGAACACAGAAAGATGATATAACTTAGGCGGGCTATTGTTGCCGGATTCGTCGATCAGACGTCGATTTCGCCTCCATCTGAGATAGTAAAACAAGAGAAGAAAAAAAAGAAAAAGAGCAAACATAAGCACCAGAACAAGCATCATGGCTTTGCCGTGTACTTCAAAACTCTTGTCACCAGATAACAGAAGCTCGTTCTCTTGACCTTGTTCATCATTGGGAGCCATGGATAGTAATACAGGAAACCTAACCTACCTCTCTCTCTCTCTCTCTCTCTCTCTCTCTCTCTCTCTCTCTCATATGAATGCCTTCATTAGCTAGCTCCCTATAAATAAAGGCTTCCCTTCCACGAAAGTTCCTCTATCCCTTTCTTTGTTTGCCCCCATATCGTTTTCTCACTTCAGCTGCCACATGTGGTTTATCCACTGTCTGCATTGGTTTGTGGGATGTGAAATGTGTGAAGACGACATATAACTCAGACAAAATGGAAAAAAATTCTCTTCATGACCAATGGGTTCTGAAATCCGAATGACTAATAATAGCCGCAACAGGACAAGATGTGCATGTCTTTTTATTTTTATTTTTATTTTTTTTTTTTGGTAAAAAATGTGCATGTCTTCAATGGGTTATGTTTGGTCCTTCTCCTTCATTGGTTTTCTTTTCCCTCATTAATATGTTCAAATATCTGTATTTAGGGTTTGGATTAATTTGTGATTTTTCATCTGATTCAATTAAAAAAAAAAAAGAGATATCTTGCTCTTGCTTTGTGTAACTATGGTAAGTTATATTGACCTGATCACTTACTGTATTGAATTTGTATTCGTCTTCATATGTTAGGGCATTTTTTCTGTACTGGAGGAGACATAATGATGTTAAAGCAAACACCAAAATACACGTATGACAAAATCAAAAATGATTCAAGTAAAGATGGTAGAGATTTACGTAATTTATACGTCAATGCGATATGCTACATCCATAGACAAAGATGAAGATAATTCATTACGTAATATGAGATAATACCTAGAATGGAGATCTCTCAAAAACACCTAAAAATGCAACAACAAACTTGTCTCAATACCTTAACTCGAAAAACCCATTTTAAACTCGCCTTTTTTTTTTTTTGGGGAGGGGGGGGGGGGGGGGAACTGGCCTTTGTGACTAGAGCAACAAGACACGAAAAGAAGTATACATATCTCATTCAAGTCGAGTCAATCCGCCCCACAATAGTTTAACTCAAGCACAAACACCTCCAAATGAGGACAGACTTAAGCCCTGTCTACAATCTCAGACTTCATAAAAATTCTCATTCAAATCACCACCAAATTTTATCGGAAGGAATCAATCTTCAAAAGATAATATATATGATATTAATATAAATGCCATGAGACTTCATAAATCTTTCTTATCTTATTTGGTTCAAGGTTTGATGTTCACAGTTTCATGTAACCATGCCTAGTGACAAAAGTTGGCTTTCAATGTTCAATGCTGTCAGAAAATTCATAATTGTCTCTTATTTTTTTAGCTTCACGTTGGATGGTTACAGGGAGAATATCTGATAATTAGTTAAAAGGGTGGTGTTATATATTCATGATCACAATCTGTTTGTGGCACTTGAAATCCATCACGATTTTGCCACAGTAGCAAGCCTGAGTAACTTCATTTTATTAATTTCAATCCAAAATGAAAAAGGGAATTTAAACCCAGCTCCGAGTTACAAATTAAAATACTTTTACTATAGTCGATTTGATTGTAAGAAGAAAAAATCCAATTTGATTGCAAGGAAAACTAAAAATAAGAAAAGTGAAAATTTTTATTACTATAATATAATATGATTATATAAATTACGTATTGGGTACAAATATCATAGACCAACATATTTGTGACACCTGGATGTCTCCGAAAACCCCAAGATCTTGAGGGCATAATTATCTCTTCACCAAAGGTTACTGTCAAAGGACATTTATGTCATTATTAGCTTAAGTCAAAGACAAAATTGTCCATCAAAATTTGGCACTGGACTCCAAAAGCATGCGCCGGACCCATTGCTGATGTAACTATCACAACCCAATAAATAACTCCAAAACTTAAGATCACAACACTTCTTTATTAATACTCTTATTGCTCCACCAACCATTCTAACACCTCTGCCTCAGGTTCTCCTTCCTACCACTGCACTCATCGTCATTCTAGTAGGTCGGCCTCCCAACCTCATTATTTGTTTGTTGTTTAGAGTCCTGGCCTAAGCATCAGAGTGACTCCAGGACAATAAGCCCAACTTCGCTTGCCCTGTTTTGTCATTTGCAGATTAGACTCACCTCGAAAAATCTCGACACCAATTCTTGTAGCAACACTACCTAAATTTCTAATCATATTTATTAATTAATTCTTATTAATTAGATCTAAAATTTAATTTACTTCTCAAATGCAAGGGATTTAGATACAAAGTAAAGTGTAAGATAATAAATAAATATAGAATGATTTGGAATTAGTTACATAGTCATTTGATAGTATGTGTTATAATGATTTCAAAAAATTTCATTTTGAGTTTAAAAATTTTACCCGTAGAGACGTAGTGCAAAGGAAATTTTCTATCAAAAATATAACCTTGGTGAAAAACAAAATTACTTCTAGCACTTTTTATTTAGCGAAATTGAAAAAAAAAAAAAATAGTTGTCATACAAGTTGGTGACAATTAGCTTGTCACCAAAGGGGTCTGCACCATTGGTCTTACTCCCTCCTGTTGAATATCAAAACTAATCCCTTGTATATTGTATTTCTATGAGGACCTGCATTAAAGAAGATCAATGACAACACTTATGTCTCCAAGGTAGGTGACATAAAAGACATAAAACTGGAGTTGAGAAAAAGGAAAAAATTGGAATTCATTGGTTTATCGTGGGCTTTGTCCAGTTGTAATCGAATTTTGTCATCGATTTTGTTGTCGCTGCATCTTAAAAATCATTTTTCTTAAAAAGCAAAACTAATCCCCTTTAACTGCACTGATTTTAGGGACTTTGCTGGCAAAATGTGAAATTTTGCATCTTGATTTCGAGAACCGTGCTGCAGTTTTTTGTTCTTTTTTTTTCTTTTGGTAAAAACCGTGCTGCAGTTTAAGAGAATTAGCTTAGGGAAAAAAAAATCAAAGCCAAACCAAATCGGCTACATTTAGACATTAGACAGACCTATGTCGTTTATATATATCCATGTATATTCCATTCTAAGGGGGTGTTTGATAATATTTCAGAATTTAGATTTTGATTTTTAGAGTATAAGTGGAGTAGAATCTTGTTTGGTAATCTGGTTTGGATTCTGGAGAATCCCAGAGTGAATCGGTTCCAAATGGACTCCAAAATCTATTTTCTTAGAGAATTAAATAGATGTCTTTTGACTTTAGAATACAATTTTAGAGTAGAAAGAACCACCCCACACTACTACTAGCAACCACCACCACCACAACTACCACTAGCCACCAACCACCACCCACCACCACCCATCACCGCCATCATCCTCAACCACCACCCCCCGCCACCACCACCACCACCACCCTCCATCATCACCCACCGGCCCACCGCCACCCTCCACCACCACCACCCATCGCTACCACCTCCTATCCATCACCACCATCACCAACCATCACCATTCATCACTAGTGTCACCATTCACTATCCACCACCACTACTTTGGAGTCCATGACTAAATTAGATTAACAAACATGTTTCTATTCCCATACACTCCTGAATCCTTTTGAAACAGAAATATAAATTTGAATCAAAAATAATATCTCAGAGTTAAAAGTTTTGTCAAACAACCCCTGAATATTCATTCCCACATGGTAAGACGATCATTTCACAAATGGTTCACTTTTTGTTTAACAATGGAAAATAAATTATGCCAGAAGAAATTGTGAAAAAAACTAAACTTTAAATAATTCTAAAAAAAAAAATCAACATATAAAATCCATGTTGGGCTGAGCAGATTCACCTTTGTTCTATTGTGTGGGGGGAAGAAGTAACAATTTAAACCATTGGATAGATAGGGTGCATTCGTGGTCTCTCAGTTGTCAAATTTGATAGTCAAAATCATATATTGCATTTTATGTTAGTTTTCAATAATTAAGGACTATATCCTTTTGATTTATTAAAAAATATATATCATATCCTTGTACTGATTTTCAACTAATTTGAACCTTTATTTCGCAGTATGGCAAGCTATATTTGGCCTTAATTCAATAAGCTTAGCTTGGTTTGGGAAGTTAAGTGTGAAAGCTGAAGTGCTTAAGCTTTGTGGTCAGAGAAAAGACTCTTGCACTCAGGTGCTTGGGCCTGCAACCTGGAATCATTATAAAACCGACATGCTAAACCCCGTCTAGTTACTAAATGGGACGGTTCTGTGAGTTAATTTTGGAATCGAATATTCAATGGAAGGGGACAGTTTTAGGATAGGTTTCCCAATAGGTTCAATGGAAGGGACAGTTTTAGGATAGGTTTTCCAATAGGTTCAATGGAAGGGACAGTTTTAGGATAGGTTTCCTAATACGTCCATAGCCAATAGCCAATAAGAACCGTTTAAGAATCATTTGAGGTATAAACCTTAAGTATGGATGTAATTCTTTCGGTTTTTGCGGGGCCCTCCCTCCCATCTGACAGATCCGTTTAAGAATCATTTGAGGTATAAACCCTAAGCTTAAGTATGCATGTAATTCTTTCGGTTTTTGCGGGGCCCTCCCTCCCATCTGACACACATGTCAAGTCAAAAATAGAATCATAGTACTTTACAAAAGCAGTAAAGTCCCATGGACCATGTGGAAGCCTGGTGGATGGATGTATTCAAATCTTCTTTTGCGGTCTTGCCGTTTGTCAACGGGTCGGATTTCAGTCGACCCACCCCCCAATGTATTGACAGGCGACCAGACTGAACTCAACTCCCTTAGATCGGCGGCAGAAACCTCCTACCACAGAAGACGATTTGGATCCTGGATGGATATGGAAGAAGCCTATCAGTCCACCAAAATTTGGTTGTGGGGCAAGTTGACACGTGGCTAATACGTGGAGATATCAGCAAACTTTGACTGCCAACTAGACCACATGGTGAATATGTAAGGTAGGAGGGATGCAAATTTGACATGGTGAGTTTGAGCCTACTCAAAGCCTAGACTGGGCTTTCTAGCTCACAAGCCAGCCCAGGGCTGGGATTTCGGTAACACAAGCCCGAGCCTATGGTTGAAATGTCGAACACATGTCCTCAAATTTTAGGCTGGCTTTTGGTGCGCTTGAATTTGCTGGGCCAAACTTGCGCAAGTAGCTGTTGCACTTAAAGCAACAGGATAAACCTTCTTTTCTATTTATGAGATGGATAGGCTGCCTAATTGTGACACACGAAATGTTGTTGGGTGGGACAAAAAATTTATTAACAATTTGATCTTAAAGTTCTTTGCTCACATGTTAAGTTTCAACATGAATAAAGTTGCCCACCAATCACAAAATAAAGCATTGAACAACTAGTATTTATTGAGAATATGCATGAGAAAGCTTGGACAACATACAGAGTACATATGTCAATACACGAAAATATGAGTAAAACAGTTGTCACATGGTCATTGACCAACCCTTAGATATCCAACAACCGAAGTTGCCACATCACTCCTCCACGTGACACAACTAGATGTGTAATTTATATATTTCATAGTGCATCTACTATCTATAAAGATAAATATCTACTACATGACAAATTAGACAAGGATGACATTTGGTGGGTTGATAGAATAATGGTTTAAAATTTTAGATCGGGATCGGCTTATTTGAATTGTAATCAATTAACTAGGACCGACTCGAATTAATTAACCACAATTCTATGTGTACCAAGTTTGATCAAGTTAGGCTGAGTTCCTTTGGTTATGATTGATTTTCAAGACGATTTGAAAATGGAGTTAACAGAGACTAATAATGTACTTGATTTCAAGCTTTATAACAATGGATAGACTTCAAGGTCCCTTCGTCACATTTCAAGCTTCGACTCAATTTGAATCGATCAAGTGGCAAACAAAGCATTGAATAATCCAAGACAACAAAGAAGATGCATGGACATATATGTTTGGGTATGCAAGTGAATTTAAATTTGACATGTAACTAATCTTGATCGTTTTGTAAATATCAAATTGGTGGATTTACCACATCACCTCTGACATGGCACAATCAATAGTATAGGTGTGCAGGTCAGAGAAACTTTTACTATTTAGTAAGTGGGACCCTATATACCCAAATGACCATGTATTTATGTGATACGATAACTTCCATTACAGACTTAAATATAATGATAAGACAATTTTACTGAGTTACAGGTCAGATGGGGAGGAAAATTGTGCAGGCAGATCCAGTCAACCTTCGTCACATGTCAAGTTTCACTTAGACGAATTAGTTGTGGCAAAACAACTATCAGAATAGCAAATGGAACTGTGAGGGTGGATGGAGATAGATGGGAGGGTAAATTATTGAACTTGAACTGAAAATTGACATGTGGGCTATCCAAATCAATTCTTAGATATCAAATGATTTAAATTTATCATACCATTCGTTTGTGTGTGGGCAAATTTTTTTTTTTTTTGGGTGAAGGGGTTCATGTATAGATGTCAAAACCCAACACTGGTTAAACTGACCAAGCCTGACAGAGAAAAGATTAAAATTGGACCCACCGTTCAATAAACAGCTAGATCACACTCTTGAATGATGTATTAACAGGTCATTAATGGTGCTGATCAAAAAACCAACATGACCCAACAAAAGAATGACCAAATATAAAAGCTGAGTTAGATTGATTAAAGACCTGTTAAGTGCTCGATTAAGTATTCTTCTGCCTCTCTTAAGTGTTTACATCTCATTTTATGAATTGTCTCTCTAACATTTCTTTATCTACCTGTTGTGTGAATCTAATTGGATGTAAAGATCCTACTAGAGGAGATGTATTTTTTTATGGAGAGTTTTCTCTAGTATCTTTCTTTCTTCAACCAATGTGGAATTAAAATTTTAATTCCACACTCCCCATTTACTTATTTCCTTTGCTCTCTGTGATTATAGTTTTACATTGATTAGCGACTAGTTACACAAGATGAAAGTCTATAAATATGGATCATTGGTTGTGTGGTTATTTAGTGGTTGAAAATTAATGGTTTAATCATTCAAAAGCGAACCGATTGGTATGAACCTGATTAAAAACTGATCGGTATGTGTCCGATTAAAATTTTTATAGATTGTTTGGTATGCAAGCGATTATAGACCAGTAACCAACTGATCAACCGATTATAAATAGATCCAATATCCAGTTTATGACGATCAATTAGTTAAATTGTATGATCACGTCTTGAGTCTTAAAGTAGTGGAGATTGATAAGACCCGACACCGATAACAACCAACCAATTAACACCCATTTCATGTACATGCATGGCTCATGGCTATAAGTACTCTTGCCTTAATTACAAATTTTTTACTCAGACACTCCTTTGACAATTTGTTTACTACACGAAACTATTCTCTCTTTGACAAAAGTTACACGGATTACCCTTGAAACAATATTTTATAACAATATAGTCCACATTGGAAGTTAAAAACTGATGAATTTTTTTAAGACAATACTACCCTTACTAAATGTAAAATTACATAAATATACTATGATCTATCTCTAGAACGAGGCCTTTGCAAGTAAGGGTAGTATTGTCTTAAAAAAACTTCATTACTTTTAATGCCCGGTGTGGACTGTGGCCTATACTAGTATTATAAAACATTGTTTCAGGGGTAGTCCTAAGGGTGTCAAACTCAAAATCTAAGGGCCCGGTCCAGTAGCACGGACCAAGCCCGCATGATATAACCTGAACCCAGCCCAGACCAAGCCCTTAATGGATAGGTTTCGGTACTGTTTCATTCTGGACCGAAATTAGATCGGACCGGCCTGTTAAGAAGCCCGAGCTAGCCCGAACTAATAATACCCAACCCGAACATCGATAAAGCCCGTTAAAAAGCCCGAGCTAGACTGAACTGATTCTTTTTGCTGCTCAAATAATAATCAACTGACCAAGGATCTAACGATTTTAAACAGATAAATACAAATATGCAATCCATTATCCATGCTAAGATGTCCCTAAGATCAATCAAAATTGAACTGCTTACAATTGTATTAAATATGAACAAAAAACGCCAGAAAAAATCGTCATGCGAATATAGCTACATGAGTAGGCATCCCAATAAACCTAGCTCGAACGGAGCCAGTCTGAAATTAGCCCGATAAGCCTAGCCTGATAACAACTTGACATCGGAGCGGCCCATTAATTATCGTGTCTAACGTAGCCCACCCTAGCCCGAATCCTCTGCGTTTGGTAACGTTCTGTCACGTTCTTGTTCTGAACCGGTGTTCTTTTCAAGAGATGGTCTTTTTCTGTTTATGTTCTGGAATAGTGTTCTTTGACTGTTCTTTTGGCCTTTAGCCTGTTTGGCAAATATGTTCTAGAACTAGTCTGAAAACACTGTTCTGACCAATTTGCTCTTTGGTAACATTTGTTCTAGAAAATCTTTTTTTCCAAATGATTCAAATATTACAGAATTGGCACTAAACTAATACATTTTTTCAAATTTATATTATTGTCATTTAATTATACAAATATGGAAATTTGTTTTAAGAAAATCATTTTTCAATATTAAACATATATTTTTCAATTATCTGACTTAACATATAAAATATTTACGTCAATCATAAAGCGTAAATGATCAAAATGGTTAATACAAGTATCCATACAAACAAGAAAAATAAAATATTCAACGAAAAATATTATTAAAAATACCTCACATATAGTAATTGTGAGAAAAGTTCACTTGCATGTATGTGTACTTTTCTTGGTATTCCATACTTTAAAGATGGATCCCACACTATATTGATAGTGATAGTATCCCATGAAGGATACAAGTACATATAGGTAATCCAAATTCTTGTTAAACTCTTATTTCGTTGTAAAAATTCTCTTGGAAATGATATATATATATATATATATATATTAAAACAGGCATTAAAATATCATATTTTTCGAAAAACTTTTCTTTTTTCCTATCATTTTATATGAAAACGAATAGTCTTAAAATGACATCCCAGTTGCCGCGGATAGACGATAGAAGAAAATCCAGATCCTTTCAAACAGTGTAACACCAAGTTACTACCAACTACGTGGATCTAATAAGATAAAAAGTATAATAATATGAAATTAATTATCATGTATGGAACATCAATAGTTTTCGTTACCAATTATACATCCTATTTTTTGTTTATTTACCGATCCAAAAAAAATTTATACACCCTACCAAACAGAAAAAAGAAGCACCTCTCTTGTAGTATGAAAGAGGGCAATTCTAGTATGGGTATAGATTTCTCAGTGTAACCACTGTGGCAGGCACTTAGTAAGACCGTATTTAAAATAGCAAACTACCCTTGTTAATGAGTAAAAATGAATGGTGGATCGCATGCATGGATTGATACAGGGATCCTATAGTTTTCTATTTCTGATGTCGACTCGAAACAACAAATGATGGTGGCTACGAAAGGGCTTAAAGTTCTGAAAAACATCAAGAAATTATTCGGGAAATGCAATAGTTTCTTTAGTAGAAGGATCAGATAAAGTAATAAACAGTGAGTGGAAAAAGGATAGGTAATTTCCAGCTTTTCAGGGCATAGGGGCAAAGAAAAAAGAATAGGAAGTACAGGTGAACCAAGCAAAGACCAGCTAAAATCAACTTGAAATCAAAATTAGCTTTTTGTTGGACTAGCAGCTACATAGAGTCAAATACTAAAAACCACAAAATTTAATAACATTAAGGCTGTAAATTCAAAATTTTCAAAAAACAAAATCAGTGCACCTATGATTCTATACAATCAAATACATATGTGGAGTAATAGTCAAATGAGATGAACACCACGTTGATGCTCCACCATTCATCCATATGCAAAATCTGTTCTTCCTTTTTGAGACTCTTTACTTGAGTTGAACAATCCTTGCACTGACTAGTTGAAAGAGCTAGTAGAATTCTATCTGCATTCACCATGTGTGATTACCTGTCTCATAATAGGATCAGACAATATGTTCTGTACCTCTGGATCGTGAATTGCCTTAGCCTGCAAAATATCTTAGATTTAATGTCATTACTAGTAGAAGCTTATATTAAGATTAAGAGAGGGCAAATAATTAAACAAACATGTCTCTCTTTCAAATAGAAAAGTAACTGTTAGGTTACACAATTTCTTGCATTCCATGATATCTAGCTAATTGATTTGCAATTCTTTTTCTAATGAAAGCCATCTCTCTTGATCTTTCTCGCTAAGTAACAGGTTCTTGGTTAGGCAATAGAATAACATCATCATCACCTTCTGGGTTTAATGCATCTTCCACTTCCACTTCTTCATTCCCTAATCTTGCAAATTCAATATCAGCTTGATGCTCATCTTTAATGAAGTTATGCAAACCAAAACTTATGACTATGTAGCTCTGCACTCTCATAGGGTATGCTGGAATTTTCCTCAGTACTTGAAATCTGTTTTTTAACACCCCAAAACAACGTTCAATGACATTCCTCAGCGATGAATGTTTGTAATTGAAGAGTTCTTTAACTGATCTTGGTCGCCTTTGTCTCCCTCCTCTATAGTTTTGTAAATGATATCTCTCACCTCTAAAAGGGGCCAAATAACCTATTTGGTTTGCATAACCAGAATCCACAACATAGTATTTGCCTAGAAAAAAAATATAAGTATTATTATAACAATTTAAGTAGAAAGTATCTCATAAGAATCTCATAACTATTATGAGATATCTGGAGGTGGATGAGGAAAATTAGTAGTTGTGCTTGTGTGAGCATCTTCAAATATCCGACAATCATTTACACTTCCTTACCATCCAGCATAAATGTATGTGAATTTCATATCAAAAGAACATGCACACATGACGTTTTGAGTAACTAAACCCTTTCGATTAAAGTATCGTTGTTGGTCTGATTTAGGAACAACCACACTTATGTGTGTCCCATCAATGGCTCCAATGCAATCCTAAAATACATAAATATTATGTAAAACATAATGTAATCCTAAAATGTATTAGAAGTATCTATAAAATAATAGCATTATAATTTTTTTACCTTGAAATATGAGTTATACTTACGATTTGTCAGAATCTCATCAGGAATGACATCAAAAGGCTTAGGTTTAATGTATTCATCGGACAACATCCTCATGCCTTTCAAGACTTTCTTGAAGATTCGGTCTCTCCTGAATGTTGGAACCTCTCTTGTAAGTCTCTATTAGATGACCCTCTACTAACAGCATATAAGAAGATCCCAACCTGTTCTTCCACTCTAAGATAACTTGTATGTGCTAACCAATGTCGTGATATCATTAAGTTACACAAGTTTATAAAAACATGTCTTTCCATTCTGAACATGTTGAAGATTCGATCAGAACCAACAAGTATTTCATTAACCCACTATGCACTAGGTATAGAACTATCTGTATATGATTTTCTAATTGTCAGTAATGAATACAATAGTGGTACAGCTGTTAGGAGCAACAACTCCTCCTCTTCTTCAGTATCAGAGGAATTTGACATCTCTGTTCCAAAATTAGTAAAATACATTATATTAAAAGAGATCAACTCTTAGCATCCATGATATAAAAGTCTAAATAAGAAATAAATTCATAGCATACATGATATAAAATTCCACGATATAAAATTTCAAAAAAGAAATCAACTCATAGCATCAATAATATAAAATTCTGAATAAAACCATTAATAACTAAAAGTTCATCATCCATAAACTGTACGATTAATTACTACTTGTCCATCATCTAAATTGAAAAAGACAATAACACAAACAAATTGTTCAAATTGTTCAAGATAAACTAACAAATGATGATTCTTCATTCAAGCATATTTAGAAATATGATTATTTTCTCTGGCTTTGTTGAAATAAATGAGTCCCTCTACTTACTGTCTTCCCACATACGCTTCACTACCTTCACATACACCTTCGTAGGCAGATCTTCTATGGAGTCCAAAACCTACTGACATGCTTGAATAGTGACATCATAAACAGATTTGGAGGGGTTGTCTGAAGAAACTGTACGACTATGTTTCCTATCATCCAACTTCGCACCACACAACGCACCAATCTTCGCAATTGCATTACTGACATTAGCAGTACGACTGCGTTTCCTCTTTGCTGTAGGAGTTCTATCCAGGTCTCGATTGACAGTTGGAGTTGGATGTGAAGGCAGCTCTTCTTCAGTCTCTCTTACATCATCAATTCCTGTCTCTTTGATTGGTGACTGAAGTTCATCTACATTGAATTCCATATCATCATCATCCAAGCTCACAGGGTCTGGAATGTGGGTAGATTGACTGACTGCCAGATCACCTTGTGCATATGAATCTCCAAAGATGATGCACAGTTCTTTATAGTAAAGTAATTTGCTCTTCTTAAATTTAGTCCAACTAGGATTTTCCTGGAATAATTATATTAGAAATAATTAGATTTACATCAATTGAATATATCATCAAATTTTTTTATTGTTTTTTTATTTACCTGAACAGAAGCTTCCCATACTCTCTCATCATAAATTTCTACTGTATTATTCTCTTCTTTCCACCCAATACCACTCTGCCCCACCAACTTCTTGAAGTACTATAATCGATCCTCAATTTTTTCATCTTATTGCATAGTTGTTCTTTGGTAAAACTACGACTGGTTCTACTCTCAAGTCTTGTCTTGATGTCATGCCATCTTGCTTTGCTAAAAGTAGCATTTGTTTTGTGTCCATTTTTCACGTTATCTAACATCAGAATAATGAAACAATCGAGTTCATTTGATGACCTTCTAGCAGTATCAACGTTCAAATTGCTTCTGTTTGCCATTGTAGTCTAATACAGTAAAATATGAGTATTATTAATGATCTAGATGGATATTCATTCAAAGACATCAATTACACAAACTAAGGTAATAACTTAATAAAAAATAAAAAAAAGAAAACTACCTACCCTATTAAGTGTTTTAGTTGGGAAAAAAAGTGTTTTAGATTTCCATACTGAAGTTTTTTAATTTTCTTGAACTTTTAAAAACATGACTTTTGAGATGATTTATTGTAGGCAACTGTGTACAACACTAGTGAAACATCTAGCTGCTTCTTGGGCAATGCCAATCAGACCAGTGATGCCACTATTACCTTCCAAGGAACTCAATATATAGTCCCTGCATGGTCTGTTAGTATTTTACCAGATTGCAAGAATGTAGCCTATAACACAGCCAGGGTTAATGTTCAAACTTCCATCATGGTCAAGATCCCAAATGCAGCAGAAGATGAACCCAGTAGAAGATGATCTCAGTGATTATCTCTGGTACATGACCAATGTGAACTTAGATACACAAGATCCAATCTTCGGTCAGAACATGACCCTTAGAGTGAACACTACTGGTCAAGTACTCCATGCCTTTGTTAATGGCAAACATGTTGGATCTCAATGGGATCAAACTGGTGGGGCTCATTTTATGTTTGAGCAGAAGGTCAATTTTAAAGCTGGGGAGAACTTGATTGTATTGTTGAGTGCCACAGTTGGGCTGCAGAACTATGGTTCCTTCTTTGATGACCAGCCCCACAAGCCTTGGTACACTGAGAGTCTTCCCATCAACAGGATGTTTACTTGGTACAAGGTTGTAAATAACCCTCACTGTTTTTTGTTTGCTATCATCTTTCAAACTATTTGTTTTCATGTCTGATGCTTTTTCTCATATGGGTATTTTCAGGCTAGCTTCAAGGCTCCATTAGGACTAGAACCAGTTGTTGTGGACTTACAAGGATTGGGTAAGGGGCATGCTTATGTGAATGGTCAGAGCATTGGTAAATACTGGCCAAGCTTCTTGCTGATGAAGATGGCTGCAGCATTAACTCTAGATGTGACTATAGAGGACCATATAATAACAATAAGTGTTTGACAAATTGTGGGTAACCTTCTCAAAGGTATTACCATGTGCCTTGTTCCTTCCTAAATGATAAGAATAACACATTAGTCTTGTTTGAGGAGAAGGGAGGGAACCCTTCACTGGTAAATTTCCAAACCATCACTGTTGGGTCAGCTTGGGGAAATGTTGTTGAAGGGAGGACATTGGAGCTGTCATGCTAAGGTAATCGAACCATCTCTGAGATCCGATTTGCAAGCTTTGGTGATGTTCAAGGGACTAGTGGAGCTTTTAAGAAAGGTACTTGTGAGGCATCCAATGCTTTGTCAATCATTGAAAAGGCTTGTGTTAGGCAGGAGAGTTGTGTCATTGGTGCTTCAAAAGCAAATTTGGGCTCAAGCAATTGTGGCAGTGGCTTCTCCAAAAAACTTGTTATGGAGGCTATCTGTTAAGAAGTTCAAATATTAGAAGTTTTCTTAGTTTTAGGGATTTTAGAATTTTAATGGTTGGGTGTTTCAGTAAATAATGTTGAGAAACAACAAAGATTCCTCTGTATAAGGCTTATGATAAAATATTATTAGAAGTTTTGCTTTTAGTTTAGTTCCAATTTGTTCATGGCTTCATGTTCGCTGGCTAATCAAGTATTGCTTTCCCACCTTCATCACTTCAAATTAGATGGACATTTTGACATCATCACCTAGTTTTGAGTTAATTTTCAGTCCACTTCGTCAATGCTATGTATGAGAAATGATGCTCTGAAAATATATTGACCCCATTTAGCCTTTTATTCTATTGTGATTCAGAATTTTGGTAGTGCGATGACGTAGTCCATACCCTATTGTGGTGATTCAACAAGTTGATTTGTGGTGATTCCAATCAAGGCCTTTGGCGACGGATTTCTAGTAGCCTAAGGATTAGGTTCAAAAACTTTTAATACAACTCAACTCAACTCATCCCATCCTTATCTCAACTAAATGGGGTCGACTAAGGTTCAGAAACTCGAAATAAAAACGAAAATTGCAGTGATGGCTTAGAAACCAGAATTGAGAGAAAATTGATAGGAATCAATCCACAACTAGGATGCTAGTAGTATCAGACCAAATTTAGGACTTGAACTTCTATAAATTTAGCCTCTTTTTTTTTTCCCATTAAATTTGCTGCAAACATAACTTCAGGCCAGAAAAGTAACTTGGGGATTTTGAAAATAATTTCAATCCTATCATTGCTAGCATAATGGTTAGTAAACTGAGGATAATACCTATATGAGATGCAAGTCTCAAGGGATTTTTTTTCTTCCAAAAAAAAAAAAAAAAAAATACAAGTGAGTAGAAAGAATTCTTTCAAAAGAGATGATGGCCCTGAGAAACTAAGAAGGTTGAAGAAGGGCCCTTTTACAATTTGCTTCAATCTAGGGATTAGACAAATTGTTTACAAAAAAAAAGAAAAGGGAATCAGACAATGTTTCTATGATACACAAAGAATTGAGTATGAAAACAGAGAGAGAGAGAGAGAGAGAGAGAGAGAGAGAGAGAGAGAGAGAGAGAGAGAGAGAGAGAGAGAGAGAGAGAGAGAGAGAGAGAGAGAGAGATAACTATGGATGTAAAGTCATTCTCAATCTAAAACCTTGAATCCAACCAGCCACAAACCAACATTGGATGTAAAGTCATTCTCAATCTAAAACCTTGAATCCAACCAGCCACAAACCAACATTACTCCATCATAGCCAATGCAAAACCAATCTCGTTGAGCCAAAAAAAAAAAAAAAATCAGATATGAATGAGCAAAGCAAAACCAGAAGGAAAACCATTAGAAATAACTTATTCAATCCAATGTTTTTAATGCTATGAATGACCAAAGCAAAACCATCTTCATTAAGCAAAAAAAAAAGAAAAAAGAGTTTGGATGATAGAGGAACAAACCGATTGTAGCGATGATCGAACTAATAGGAAGATGAACCCTAATGCAAACCCTAAACAACAAATTGCAAAAACCATGAGTTGCAACTCAAAATTTGTCGATGCATCAATAATAGAATCTGTTGAGAGAAAAAAGAGAGAGAGAGAGAGAGAGAGAGAGAGAGAGAGAGAGAGAGAGAAACGAGAGAGGGAGAGAAACAAGAGAGAAGGGGAAGGAGAAAGACAAACTTCTTCTTGCAGAAAATATGGAGAGAGAGAGTGAGAGAGAGAAGACGTACCTTTCTCAGACCAAGAGTTGCAGAAGAGAGAGCTGCGCCAACTGAAGAAGAAGAGCAAATTGTGAAGAATATATGGCCTTTTATCGGGGCAGAGGCTTTTATCGCGAACAGGTTTAGAGTTTTGTTCTTTTCAAATATGTTCTAGAACGTAAAAACATGGTATACCATGCTCTGAAATTTTTGTTCTAGGATGTTCTTTTCATTCGGTTCAATATTTGAGAACGGAAGAACAAACCAGATTTACCAAACGGGTTTTGACTGTTCTTAGGTGTTTTTAACACTTTTTCTGTTCTGTCAGAACAGAAGAACAGAAGAACTGTTCTTTCAGAGAGTTACCAAACACATCCTTAATGGACAGATTTTGGTCTGCGCTTGTAAAACTCGATACCGTTTCAGTCCCACTGAAACCGAACTGGTCCAGCCCATTGACATTTTAGTCCGTATAACTTTTGTTGAGAGGGTAGTCCTATAAGTACCCAATTGTTATGGAGTGAATTTGTGTACTCAACTAAGGATGCACATCGTCTCCTCCCAGTGATTCTGGGAGGACGCGGCAACCTATCTCGGATGGTTGCCACATGGCTCTCGGTTGAATCCGAGACCCACGTCTGAGCCGACAATCCCTGTCGGCTCGGCTTGTCGATTGGGTGTCGGCTAGGACGTGGGTCTCGGATTTACTGAGAGCCACGTGGCGACCATCCAGGACAGGTTGCCACTGTCCTCCCAGAGGTTCTGGGAGAACAGGACAGGATGCGGATCCACTCAACTAATTGTAAAGGGAGTGTATGAGTAAATTTTCCTATTTTTTAAATTTCTCGTGTTCCTCTTGGATCCAACTCAGTTGCCACTTTACCAGACTTAGGTGGCAAAAATCTGTGCCGTCCATAACCTTTTTCCCGTGGACGGTTGGACAGGCAACTCTATCGCTAAAACCTAAAAGCAAAGCAGACGGGTTTCCATCGAAGATAGTAGGGTTTTAGGACTGCAGGAGCAAGAAGCAGAGGAGCCGCAACCCCAACGATCTCAAAGATGCCCAAATCGAAGCGTAATAAAGTTGGTGAGGCTTTTAATTCTTGCTCTTCGACCAAGTTTTTAGTTTACGTTTGTTCATTGATTTCTCTGTGAATTTCAGTTTGGTCTCGCATGATGCAGTTGTGAATGAGTTTTAGGCTAGGGCGTAAAATAGAAGTAGTTTCAGATTCATGGCTATTTTTCACAAGACCCTAGTGTGCTTTTAAGGTTCATTCATTGATTCTCTACTTCAGAGATTCACTGCAAACCTTGAATTGTTGTGGCCAGGTCTTGGGATCGACGGCGCCTTTCAGTTTTCTTCTAGTGTTCCAACAACACAGACACACGCGCACACACAAAAAAAAAAAAAAAAAAAAAGAAAAAAGAAAAGGAAAACCTAATTTCTATTTTAAGCCTTATTTTTGCGGTGTTTGATTGGTTTTGCGAAATGCAGTCACGTTATCGAAGACTAAGAAGAAGGGGAAGGAACGCAAGGAATTAATCGTGAATTCAATCAGACAGGCTGTAGATAATTACAGCTCTATCTATGTTTTTTCTTTTGAGAATATGAGGAATCTAAAGTTCAAGGAATTTAGGGAGCAGCTCAAGAACACCAGTAGGTAAAATTTTTCATTTTTTTCATCGATATCTACTATCTGCTTGCTTTCCAAAGAGAGGCTGTGTTTGCTGTCTGCTCCTACTTCCCTTTGCTTTATATCAATCGTGGGATGTTGTCGTTATGGCAGGTTTTTCCTTGGATCGAACAAAGTGATGCAGGTCTCTTTAGGCAGATCTGTTGCCGATGAAATAAGACCTGGCATTCACAAAGTATCTAAGGTATACATCCTTTGTTATGGTGGAGAACTTTTTCTGTCATTTTCTTTTTTGATGCTGAGAAAGTTTCTTGATTTCCTCTTCAGCTCTTGCGCGGAGATACTGGGCTTTATCTCACTAATTTGCCAAAAGAAGAGGTCCAAAGGTATGCCTCCAACATTCATTTAAAATGTTGAAAATGCCGGTGTTTGATGATATAACTAGATTTCAGGTGTTCAACACTTTTTGGTTGATTACATCAAAGTTCTATCTAATAAAAAATGGAAGTACGTAAATGTACTAGGATAGTCTGGAATGACATCTGCCTTATACCAAAACCCCCTAGGGGCCTTGATCTTCATTAATAAATGTTGTCTTTCTATTGGCTAGGTTAGGGCTGCAATAGGGCCGAGCTTTTTTAAAACCCCAGCCTAACCCTAAGTCCACTTAGATGGGCCCAAGCCCAGCCCGGTTTTGACTCGGGGCCTGAAAAATTCAACCTTAACCCGCCCTTACAGTTGTATGTGATCATGGGGAGGCGGAAGGGAGATGCATTGACTAGGTCAAGATAGGAAGAAGAAGAAAGAATAAAAGGAAATAGAAGAAGAAGAAGAAGAAGAAGAAGAAGAAGAGGGTTGGGCTGGGCCGGGCCGGGCTCAGCCCAAGGCACCAACCCTGGCCAGCTTGACTCAGGGCCATAAATTCCTAGCCCTGACATGCCCTCAAGGCTACGGTATCTCAGCCCCTGGCCCTGTTCGGGCTTAAGGCGGGCTGGGGCCGACAGGGCCATACTTGCACCCTTAGGCTAGGTGCATGAAAGGAGTTGATTAGTAAACATCCGGTGACAATCCATATACTTGTGTTAGTGGTGGTACTGTGGTAGAAGTTGTAGGATATATTTGTTTTGTACAACTTCCTTTTAAATCATAAGTTAAAACACATGGATGCAACGTGGGGCATCAATCCTTATTCCAAATCTTGGTTAGTTATTGGAGGCTTTCCGAACACATTAGTTATATACTATAAATGATAAATTAAACACTTGTATCCAATAGAGAAGGAATGCATCATTCCTTATTCCCAAGGTTCGAGGTGCCGGTTTCAAGGCCGGTTTGACCAGCCTTGAAACCAAGTTGTCTCGGGTTTCAACCAGGTTTAGGTTTTCGTTGAAACCTGGGATTTTTCTTGGGACATCTCGAAACCTTGGTTTCGAAGCTCAAATATGTTATTTTTTATTGTGTAGCTTATTTTAACCATTTTACACATATTTCCTATATTATTAAAAAAAAAAACAATGATAATATGTAGTGTGGACCTAAGTTTGCTAGTGTATGTTGAAACTAGGGGTAGTGTCCAGAGTTAAGTAGACAACATTTATTTTATAACTAGTATCATTTAAGTAAATATTTCTTTAATTTTAAGAAATATTTACTTAAGATATTATTCATAAATAAGCAAATGTCCCCAATTTGAATCCAATAAAATCCGAGGTTGTTTGAATCCGAGTTATAATGAAGGAGTTACACTTTGGTCGAACCTTGTTCGGAGTATGTGAATGCTATTTAAACTCTTCTGAATAGAAATAATTTTTTTGGCATCAAAACAAGAGATTGTTTTGGTATACTTTTGGTTTTTAGTGATGTTTTACTATAATAAAATTTATGGAATTTTTAGATGTAGGGAAAAGCCTAGCATTTGGAAGTTGAAAATCTCCCTCTCACCCAAAAATCTGTTTTTATTTTTAAATGGGAGGGTTGACATTTTATCCTTTTGGAATTTAAATTTTAGATTATTTTTATTGGATTCAAATTAGGGTATTTGCTTATTTATGAATAATATCTCAAGTAAATGAAATATAAAATTGAAGAAACATTTACTTAAATAATATTACTTATAAATAAGTACTACTTAATAAGTGTTGTTCTTGTGTAGCCTAATGAGTGTTGTCTTTGTGTACTGTTCCTGGCTTTGGAGTCAAAACCTGTCGAAATAGACAGATTTCGATCGAAACCCAGACTTTTATAAACCTAGGTGGACAAAAACCAAGTTGAAACCAGGTTTCAGTCGAAACTTGGTATTTTTCAGTACCACCCTAAGGTTTCGTGAAACTAAGTTGTGCCGGTTTTGACCGGCACCTCAAACCATGCGTATTCCTTATCTTCTTTGGTTGTGAAAATGCTATTGGTGAAAATCTAGGTCTGCTCTAGGGTTTTTCTGGTCTGTCTTCTTCAGTATCTATAAAGGCAGCAGATGCTGTAATGGATTCTTTGAAAGTCAGTTATTAATTTTATAGAGATATGGTTGGTATATTATTCAGAATTATTGATATAAAAAGGAACACCAGAACATAAGGCCAACAGACGGGAGGTAACCATGCTATACAATACAAAGAAAATCTCATAATAACCACATTAACATGGATATTGCACTGATGGGTTACATGTTAAGACAGTAAACGCCACTTCTGGCTAGTGAATTTTGATAGATGGTGAACTATATGAAGAATTGTATCTTATGAATCTATAATTACTGCCATTTTCCATTTTGTAAATTGTTCCTCCTTTATATTCTAGCAAGAAATTAACATAGAAAAACCTCTTGTTCTCTGGAGAGTCTGTTCAGCTTATGGTTCTATGCATGCTTGAGTTCATTTCCTTCATTTACTCCTCCCCCCGCGGAACCCCAAAATGTCTTTTGCAGATTGTTTGAAGAATATGAGGAATATGACTTTGCAAGGACAGGAAGCACAGCTATAGAAAAGGTTTGTGTCTTTTGGTGTATTCTTAGGCTTGAAGAGTTAATTTGTTTACTTCATTTGGTCCCTAAAAGTAGCTTGTTGGAAAGAGTATAATATGGAAAAATTGTTGTCATGGGTGTGAAGCATGTTATGTCATTTCATTTATTAATTTTCAAGAATCAGTCTTTGTCAAGGTTACCTTACAAGATATTGCATTAACCTTGTCACTACATGTAGAGTTTTGCTTGACTTTTTCAATAATATTCTAGAAATCACCCCCAGTACAAGATATTGCATTAACCTTGTCACTCAGTGGGGTGAGAAAATATATTTTTGTACTAAATCCAAGGTATGCGATTGACAAGCATCCTTTGTTTTTCCTCCCATTTTCAGTTAAGCTTCCAAATATCATTAGTATGATCTCTGCTGATCAGTTGGAAAGAAGAAAGAACCTGCTAACTTTTTTCTGTAGGACAAATACACAAACTTTTAAGGGCCCTACGGAGAAACTTATGAATAGCACGGGGATGCAGATAGTTTAGCTGTTCGGAAACTAGGACATTCAACAAATACAAAACCAGAAACACATCTCATTCACTTTCCAAGTAGCATTTACAAAAGTATTCAGCAAGTAATTTAACAGCAATAAACTGAGCATAATAGCATATAATTAAAGCCTAGATAGATTATCAAATATCAAATTATCAATACATAGATTATTGAGCCTAGATAATTCATTCCAATCGAGTGAAAAATAGACATGCTATATAACATTATAACCAGCAGCAATTTTACATACTCACAGTCACATTATCACATATATTATCAGAACCGAAGAAGAAGAACTGATGAAGAAGAAGAGCAAATGAAAGTTTGAAACCAGAACCAATGAAGAAGGGGGAAAAAATTAGAACCAAAGAAAGAAGAAGTAGAAGTATAAGAAGAACTGATGAAGAAGCAGAGCATTAGAGCAACTGAAAGGCTGAAACCAGAATTGATGAAGGGAAAAAAAATTCAGAAAATAGTCCTATGCGTCTTAGTCTGTCATAACATGTACACATATGCCAATAGATATGTTAGAAAAAGAATACCTGATATTGTAGTAAAAAAAAAAAAAAAAACCCAAAAAAAATGCAAAAGCAAAAGCGTCTGACTTGTTCCATATAAACCGACTAGGCTCCGCCATGGTAAGTACACTTAAGGCTTTTGTTCTCCCAGATCCTAAAAAGACACGTGGACGCCTAGGCGATGGCTGGATAACTTTGTAAAACACATAAAAGCAATAAAAGATTCAAAGCATTAGAAGTCTTAGCCAATTAGATAAAGATTATCCTACTAGATAAAGGCTTATCTAATTATACTTGGGATACTAACACACTAATCCCATACTCTTACATTCTATACACAGAGTTTAGGTCCATTAATGTGATCCGTTACAATGAAAACCTACTGGTCCAAAGGCCCAACATACATATAACCCAATCCAAGACTTATTTTCACTAAAATAAGCCCAATTCGGTGTTGTATCTGCATCAGTTTCCCACATCATCAGGGAAATTTAATTTTTTACAAATGCATAGCAAGGATGCCAGCGGCTAGCCAAGTGTGAGGGTTTTGAGGTGTCCGATGTGATGTGCTGCTCCTATCTTTTCTTTTTCTCCACTCCCTTTCTTTTTTCTACCTTGCAATACTTGCAGGCATTAATGTATGTATTCTACCGTAGTTTGTTGTAAACTGATAAATTTTTTACAAGTATAAATTGGTAATTCTTGACATAATTTTCATTAATTTCTTCGCATTTTTCTCGTGTATGTGATGCTCTATAGTTGAAACTTTTGTCTGTTTATTTGATTAGGTGGAGCTTAAAGAAGGGCCTCTGGATCAGTTCTCACATGAAATGGAGCCATTTCTACGCAAGCAAGGGATGCCTGTTCGATTGAACAAAGGTAGGTAGGAGCTTGTTTCTGTTTCTCTTTTGGATAGTTTATAACCTTTCTGTTGGTGATGATTTATTCATCATATGTAGGTGTAGTGGAGCTTGTCTCTGACTTTGTTGTATGTGAAGAGGGAAACCAATTGTCACCTGAGGCAGCTCGCATACTGGTTTGTTCATATCTTCCAACTCTACTAGCCACTATTTTAATTGTTGTTAGTTGTTCTTAGTAATTGCCATGAGCTTGACTTATTTTTCACTGCTGTTACTGGGAATTATTTCAGAACCTGCCTCCTCCCTTGGGTCGCCAACGTTGATCCATGTTTTATCTTGTTTTATGGCTCTGTTTTCGCTGGTCTCTATTTTATACATGAACATGGTCATCCTTTGTAAGATTTCAGGCCCTAATCATGGTTCCTATCCAGCCCTCAGTATCAGGCCTATCATGGGATTCTTTTCCATCCGGCTTACAGCATTGTCCTTGTGGTAAAGAAGATACATGGGCCCGGCCAGTGGCACCCCCTTACCCCTACGTCCCCCCCACACCCCCATTGCACCAGAAAAAGAAAGAAAAAGTAATTAGAAGAAATCTATAATCGTACTGTATTGCCCAATTCAGCTTGGCTTGTTCACCCTGTCTAGATGTCCTGGTAAGGCATTTATGGGAAATTATCTGAACCCCCAGTTTATTTTTTTTAATCTGTAGTTTGGGGTGGGGTCTTATATGGTGTGTTGTTGTGGATCATTTGTTAGGAGAATGTTTTCTTTGATACATATGGTAGCAGGAGTGGACATACATCTACCTGATCCCCAGTAAACTACTTGAGCAAGTGGGCTGGCATTTTGAGGCCACTTCTTTTGGGTTTTGAGGAAGCACAATAGGTGACCCTTTGATTGGTCTCGTTTGGCTTTCAGTGCGAGTCTGAGGCCTTTGGGTTAAATTCTTGATGATTAAATTTTTCTGTAGCTGTAGCTGTGCCTGTAGCTTAATGAGCCTGATAGTAAATTAGTGATGCAAGTTATTGTGCTTTTGGGTGATCCTTGTTCATTTGCATGCAAGCCTGATGGTTTTGGGTTAAGACTCTTGATGATTAAATTTTTCTGTAGCTGTAGCTTAATGAGCCTGATAGTGATGCAAGTTATTCTGGTTTTGGCTGATCCTTGTTCATTTGCAGCGTCTGCTTGGGATTAAGATGGCTACATTTCGTCTTCAACTAGTCTGCAGGTGGAGCCCAGATGATTTTGAATTGTATAAAGAAGGGCTGGATCTTTCGGATGTGGAATCATCATAGGGCCCTACGAGCTGGTCATGTGGGTGAAGACATGGTCTTGGGGACCCATTCATGCGCATGTATTCTATGAATATTTATAGGTAGTAGTACTATTATTAAGCTAAGTTGGATGTGGAGTCATGGTAATTGGTTGGGAGATGTTTCGTGCCAGATTGATTCTGGTTGAAATTTTGTTTTTCTGATTTTGCCTGCCCTTGTGCTTGGGCCATGTAATGTATTCTAGCCGAGGATAGTATTCCTGTTTGGTTTCCATGAACGCAGTGGGTTTTTGGTGCATTGGTTGTGAAGCTTCTTGAGGACCATACCAAATACCAATTCCGGGTTTTTGGTGCATTGAATCCTGGGTTTTGAGCATTGGTTGTGAAACTTCTTGAGGGTCATACCAAATACCGATTCCTGATAATGTTAAAACCAAAAAAGACCCTGAAAGATGCCCCGTACAATTGAAGCCTTACGGGTAAGGGTGTCAAAAATGAAACCGAACTGTGTATCAAAATCGAACCTTACTGTTTAAATCGAAAGAGTGAAATCGATTATTAAATGTTTCGATTCTGGTTAAAGAAATGAAATCATTTAGTTAAATGGTTTGGTTTTGGTTTTAAGAATGGAACTGTTTAAATAGATTATTTGAAACTATTAAAACTGAATAAGCATTTATTTTAATCCTCTAGTGTTAAATGTTTATATTTCTATAAATAAATTATATTTTAATATTTTTCACATGATTTACTTATAATTGAAAATCCATTTCCATATATGATTAAAATTATTTTAATGATTTCTTCGGCTTTCCTTTTACTTTGTTCTTAAAATTATCTTCCTCCTTCCCGACAACGAAACAATTTAAAAATCGAAATCTATTAATAATCGATTTTGGTAAGATGTCCCCTACGATTGAAGCCTTACGGGTAAGGTTGTCAAAAATGAAACCGAATCGTGTATCAAAATTGAACCTAACTGTTTAAACCGAAATAGTGAAATCGATTATTAAATGTTTCGATTCTAGTTAAAGAAATGAAACCATTTAGTTAGACGGTTTGATTCTGGTTTTAAGAATGAAATTGTTTAAACAGACTATTTGAAACTGTTAAAACTGAATAAGCATTTAGTCTAATCTGTTAGTGTTAAATGTTTGTATTTGTATAAATAAATTATATTTTAATACTTTTCACATGACTTACTTATAATCGTAAGTCGATTTTCATATATGATTAAAATTATTTTAATGATTTCTTTGGTTTTCCCTCTATTTTGTTCTTAAAATTCTCTTCCACCTTTCCGACAACGAAACAGTTTAAAAATTAAAATCGATTAATAATCAATTTTGGTAAACATTTTGAAATTGTTTAATAATGATTCGGTTTTGGTTTTACTCATTACACACCGAACTGAAATCGAATTGCACCGTTAAATTAAAACTGCACCCTTTAACACCCTTACTTACGGGTGCCTCCTGTTTGACGTCATCCTGCCCTGTTCCAGCTTGGAATCGAAACAGTTCCATATGGGATGTGGTCATCAGGTTTAATATTGTGCTGGGTTCCAGGTGTACCAACCAAATAGACTCAGACCTTACATTCTGTAGGTTGACGTTCTAATGGGTTTTGTGTATGCTAACCTTTGATTACAAATTTCACTCCCAACGCGGGCAAGTTGTTGCTGGGCACTATTTTTCTTCAATCGTAGTCTGTTAAATAACTTCTACTGAATGGGGTTGCAATATCTATAATCTAACATTCTGTTTCAGAGTTGAATCTCACAATTAAGAGATTCAACATTGAAGATGGAAGGTGCTTGCTTGCCCAGGGAAGGAATTCTATGGGTTGGTATGTTTTGATCTAACACTTGAGGGATTCTATCTTGGAGAGTGCCTGCCAATATAGGGAATGAGTGCTGACTTCTTGTATGGTTTGTTCGTGTCTAACAGTAACGGATTCAAACCTGAAGATTTCCTTCAAGGGGAATGAATGAGTTCCATGATGATTTGGTGGCTTGGTTGCTATGTGGTTTTAATGGTTACTTTTCAACAAATGCAGGTTGGTGGATTGAAAAGTATGTTGAAATGACCTCTCTATCTCTAATCATTTCACGGCTCATGGGAAAGGGTGTAGGGGGACATCGCCGGACACCGATCTTTTCCCCTCAAAAGAATTAGATCCTCAATGACACTTGAGTGACCAAATTTTGATTTGGTCAGTTCAATAACAAATACTCAACTAGTCGGACTAGGATGACAAATTTTGGACCAGACCTTGCTGCTGGTAATCGGGTATGTGATAACCGCGAATTCCCCCGGAGGGGCTGAAGCTGAACCTGAGTCGTCTAGACTACAAAGGATGTTGTAACCATAAGTTATCTTTTAATATTAAATCGAGTATAAGTAAATTTAACTACGCCATCAAAGATTGCTATGGATATCATCTAAGACGATGAGAAGAGAGGTCTGTCTTACTATCTCTTTTCTATATATTTAAAGTGACATTTATTCATTTTGTGTGAAAGCGTATCAAAACTGTAAAGCTGCTGCCTGGATTCCATTACAAAATTAGGTTCTTCTCCTTCGTGGGCTGGCGGAGTATTCTTCTTTGGCCGAGGTATTCTTTTAAAAGGTTTAATTTGGAAAGTTGGCAACGGAACAAGAATCCAAATTTGAGAGGATGCCTTGATCATAAATTGTATTCTACTAAACCACAGTTGAATGTAATTTGGTTTATGTGGTTGATCTTATAGATTTTACATTGCACTCATGGAATCTTCTTTAACATTCTCACTTCTCTCAATACCTGATCTACATTTCGTGCGGGCTATGTCGCTTGGCTCCTCTTTTGCTTTTTTGATTCCTCAAGATCAAAACCTGTCTTTGAATGGTTTTTACAACTTACATCCTGCAACCAGTTGTCTAAAAATTAAACTAAGAGGATCCTTTCTTTTGCCTCGTTTTTGTGTTGGAACCTTTGGAAGGCTCCTAATGCTTTATATTTTGATAATATTATGGTTTCTCCTTCTGATATTGTTATTAAGATTGAGAGGTTATGGAAGGAAAATGAGTCATTGGCCTTTCCTTCTGGTCGGAATGGCTCTAGATCTCATGTTATGAACCTTTAAAATTAATACGGATATGGCATTGGTTGCGCCAAATGTTGCTCCTGTTGGTTTTATTGTGAGGAACTCTGCTGGTTCTCCGATTCTGGCGATGTCAAAACCAGGTTCCTTCTCTTTTGTTTCTTATGGTGAAGCTGTTGCTATAAGAGAAGGTTTACATTCTGCTTTTGAATTGGGCTTTCATCATATTCAAGTAGAATCAGATTGCCTTGAAGTAGTCAATTTGTTAAATGAGAACACACAGTAGGGGAATGAATCTCCATGCCTTGTCTGTTGTTAGAGACATTGTCTGTCTTATTCCCCCTACTGTCTTTGTTTCTTTTTCTCAGGTTTCAAGGGAGGCTAATACCATTGTCCATTCCCTTGCCAGGAAGGCACTAACTGTGTCAAGGGTGGTTCGTTGGCTTCTATCCTCTCCATCGCTTGTCGAGTCAAATCATCCCATGGTTGTAACCCCTACTTTGAACGAATAGATACGTCATTTACCAAAAGAAACCAAAGAATAGATAACGACCAAACAATCCCACATGTAACAGATTGGCCCCTCGTGGGCAACAACACATTGCTGTGAGAATGCAAAAGAACAAGACATTAAGAGTCTGCCATCCTTTATATGTCATGAATCAAGGACTCGATTGAGAGATCCACTAGCAGTGTTTGGGTGGTTAAGAGCATTCATCAATTCCATGTTTTCCGATTCCACCATTGATGTCATCAGATATGAAGAATTCCCGCCCGCATTGCCAGAGTGGATTGAGGGACTCTCACTTTCTATGGACACACAGAGTAGAGACAATAAAAACCCACTCCGATACCATGAAAAGTAACCATCTCAAAAGTTCGGCCTAGTATTTTACATCAAAACAAATAGATTTTTTCTGTATCAAATATCTCTATTTTTTTACTTAAAAAAAAAAAAAAAAACTCTATATTATAAGATTTTGAGTGTTTCAATCCTTCCTCATTGAAATGCATATGTTTTTTGTGCTACAAATTAAATTTGACCAAACACAAAGAACGACCACTTTCATCTTTTTTAGTGTTTGTGTATTGAGTTTTGTCTCCCCAGTCCTAGCATTCTTGGTTAGTAACACAGAGCCCAAATGATCTCGCAGCATTTCAGTCAATATATGTAATCCTTCCATGGAAAATGCAAAAATTCCAGGTGTGGGCAGTTTGCACAAAGAAGAAGAAAAAAGATCAAATTGTTACAACAGCAAACAAATCAATCAACCAATCAATCACTGAATCAAACAAAGATAATCTTCTCTCAACTTACTCCCCATCACCAATCCCCTCTTATCCATCTCCCCAAAAACCAACTTGGCTTCCTCAAACCTTCTCCTCTTCATCAAAAACCTCCCCAGATGCCCAAAATTCTGAGCATCCAACGCCTTATCCCTCTCTGCAACGCTCAACACAAACTTCACCGCCTGCGCAAAGTACCCCAACTTCACCAACCCATTAATAACATGAGCATGCGTCGAATACAAAGCAGGCATACCTTCCTCTTCCATCCTCCTCAACAGCGCCAAACCCCCCTCAACCCTCCCTGCTTTACAAGCCCCAAGCACCATCGCATCGTAAGTCCTTGAATCCGCTTCAAGCTTCTCCTCCTGAATCGTCGTCAAAATTCCGGCTGCCGCCGAAAGATCTCCCTTGACGCAGTATGCCGTTAGGAGGTAGTTGTAGGAGGAGACGTCTGGGGGGATTCTAATTTCTCTCATCAGAGCTAAGACGCGAAGGGCTTCTTCCATTTCCTTCTTCCTTGTGAGGGCGCTGAGGATTGGGTGGAAAGTGCAGGCGTTGATGCCGTGATTGCCGTGAATCATCACCTTGATGACACGCAGAGATATCTGGATTTGGTTCAATTTGCAGAGACGGGCAATGAGAGCATCGAAGGCGTTCTTGCGGGCGAAACCCTTGTCGAGATTGGAAATGGTTTCGGTGAGAGTGTCGAGGATGGAGAGGTCATTGTCGTAGTTGGTGATGAAATTGAAGGTGCTGCTGGTGTTGAAGCATCCATCTTTATTGCGTTTGTTGAGGAGGTACTGGAGTTTGTTGAAATCTCGAGCACGGCCAGCGTCGGCAATGAGGTCGTCGTAGTAGGCGGAGTTAGGCTGGTCTGGGTAGGGATCTTGGACCTTTTGGGTTGTGCGTGTGCAAAGGGAATGGGGAGTGATGCAGAGGAGAGAAGGGGAAGCTGAGATCTTCATCTTCCCATGGATTTTGCAGAGGAGAATCCTCGCCAACATGGTTTAGGGGTTAGGGTTTTCGAGACCGTCTCAAAATTTCAGATGCTCAGATGAGAAAGAGAGGAGAGTAAATGGAAGTTGACTGTGGACTCGATGAAGATCTCTCTGCTGCTTCAATTGGTTTCAGACTTTCAGGGGTTCAGGCTGTTAATGGGCTGGGCTGAAATTTAGTTTTTTAACTGGGCCTGGGTATCTGTTGCCAAACTGTAAATTTGGGCCTGGGAATTGTTCTAGAACTAACCTGTGACAACCCATTCTGTTACTAAATGGGATGGTTCTAGGAATCAGTTTTGGGACTGAATATTAAATATTAAATGGGACAGAAAGGTTCTGTGACTCTGATACCCTATTTAAGAGTCATTATCCTCTCCAATTGCTGGATCCTCCAATCGAGGGATTGGAGGATCCAGCGGTCTCTCTTTAACTCGGTGCGCCTACCAATACATCGGTAGGTGCGTCTGGTTAAGGGAGACCGCTGGATCCTCGATTGGAGGATCCAGCAATTGGAGACGATAATAACCCCCTATTTATCAATGTCTCATTATGTGACCATTGATTCCTGCATTTTCATACCCATACTTTCTGGATGAGAATATTGGTTATCGAAGCTAAACAGGATAAGATGTTTGTTATCTATGCATATTATTTTTTGTCTCTATTAGAAATAAACATGCATGAATCTTGTATTGTAGATTATTTAGTTGGCAAATCGCCATGTTTTTGTTCTTTCCCTACATATTTTGATAAAATTAGGGCAAGCTGAAAAATTACTAGTAACTCCCCTGTAGTTTGCTCGTAACCCAGGTACACTCCAAACATGTCAAACAATTACAAGAACATCCCCTAAAGTCAAAACAAATTACAAAAAAAGCCAACTCTCTTAGTCATTTTCTATTAGTTGACGACATAAACACAAGCTTAAACCTTAGCACAAACGCTACCACCCCACCAGAACCAACTAGAATAATCACCCCACCCCCTGCAAAAAGTTTGGTTCTCGAGGAATACTGCCTGCAAACCCTAATGATAAACCCTTATCTCTCCCATCCGCGATAACAGCAACACCGTGCACCACAGTCCCGCTAACATGGTTTAGGGGTTAGGGTTTTAGAGATCTTTTCAACATTTAAAGGGTCTCAGATGAGAAGAGAGGGATGTTGACTGTGGACTCGATGAAGATCTCTCTCTTGCTTCAATTGGTTTCAGACTTTCTGGGCTTCAGGCTGTAAATGGGCTGGGCTGGGCTGAAATTTCGTAATCTGTGGCATACTTGTCAATTTGGGCCTGGAACGGGGAATCGTCCCAGAACCGACTTGTTGAAACCCGTCTCGTTACTAAATGGGACGGTTATGGGAATCAATTTTGGGATCGAATATTAAATGGGATGGAACGATCCTGTGACTCTTATGCCTTATTATCCGGTTTGACACTTTTGGTTCTCCCAAAGGTCCAGAACTGATAGCCCAATAAAGAACCGTTTAAGAATCATTTATGGTATAAACCCTATATATGAATATGACTGTTTCCGTTTTTTATTTCTCTACTTGGAGCTCGCTGTTTACCTGCATTGTTGAATATTTTAGGTCAACTTTTGGAGTTTTCATCAATGTCTCATTATGTGACCAATTCTTGCATTTCCTATGTAAACTTTCTGGATGAGAACATTGGTTATTGTAGCTAGACAGGATAAGATGTATGTTATCTACACATGTTATTCTCTCTCTCTCTCTCTCTCTCTTAGAAATAAACATGCATGAATCCAGTGTTGTAGATTATTCACTTGGCAAATCAAAGTTAGAGTTTGGATCACCTGCAAGTATATGTAGTCTTCATGGTTGTCGTTGATATGGTGTGGGATTCACCTTTAGAGTGTGGGAACCATTGGATATGGATCGTGATAGGATCCCAAGGAGATTACAAAATAGGTGAACTATTCTCGACAAATCATCACGTTTTTATTTTTTTATTATTTTTTTTTTCATACTTATTTTGATAAAATTAAGGCAAGCTGATAGGGATTACCAGCAGATAGGCAAAAACAACTTGGGGACAGTTGTGGATAGCAATTGCGGGCCGCTGTAGATGGAGATGAATGGAGCTAAGAAAACGATCGGTTCTACTGTATTATTTGCTTTTAAACCACCCAAAGTATATTTGTCCATTTAGTTTAAGTTTTAACACCATCTAAAAAAGAGGTAGCAATTGTAATTGTTTGAAAAGTTTAGAATTACTTCGGTTACGAGAAGACTACAGAGGATGTACATGTAATTTTTTATGAAATATTTTTTTTCATAAATGTGAAATGTTTTATTTTTTCACAAATAGTGCGAATAGGAACATGAATGGGAACATGAACTGAACCGTCCCATTATTAAATGAGACAGATTTCTAGTTTTGAAACTGTTTAATAAATGAATCTCTTGGAACCAGAACCGATAAAGAACCGTGCCGATTACTAGAAAACCTTAGGTTTGAATCTTTTATAAAATGGATTGGGGTGAAGTCTACTAAATTGGCAAAAAAATTTCCTTTACATCTACCTTCTTGTGGTTTTTAGAAGGACCTCGTGTCCAATAGGAGGAAAAAAAAGGATATATTCTTAACTTCAAAATCTAATCACATATTAAATTTGTTAACCATTGATAATTGAAACTCTTTCTTATCCATCAATAGCCGTATGATCAAAAGGGGTTGGGGGGCAGAGGGCGGAAAGGATGGACAATTTTGTGGGGTCAGGAATCTAGATTACTTGAGACCCTCTAAAGGGAGATCCATCATTGTCCATCTGGGGTGGGATCCATTAGATATGGATTGTGATGGGTCCATTAAAGGTTAAGAGGATCCAGTCCCACCTCCGGGGGCGGAGGCGGGGCCAGGGGCAGGGGCAGGGGCAGGGGCGAGGGTGAGGGAGAGGGAGAGAGCGAGGAGGGGGGGGGGGGGGAGGAGATAAAAAGCAAAACTTAGGACCCACTGGACATGGACGATGATTGAATCCATTAAAGATTAGGTATTAAGAAGAGCATCCAGTTCCATCACAGGGATAAAAAGCAGAACTTGAAACCCACTAAACATTGAGGGTGATGGGTCCATCGAAGGGTATTGGTAATACCCTTTCGAGAAGAGAATCCAGCCTCAACTTTGTGATCATATATCAGGATTTCATCTTTTATTTTTATTTTTTTCAAGATGAGATATATGGTGAATTATAATGGCTTACCTAAACTATTTATTTTGGGTGCGTGTTTGTTTGTTTTCCATCAGAGATTTAAAACCAAATATAAAATACAAATAAAAAAAAAATAAAAAAAAACTGTTAACAGGAACAATCTATTAACTGAGATTTTTACCAAAATAAAAAACCAATTAAGTGAGATCCATCTAAAATGAGGGGTTTGACAAGTTATTTGAGTCCTTACTGAGACCCTTTATAGCTCCTGTGGCCTCAAGCCCATGACTATACAATAATTGTAAGTGTATTAAAATGATGGTGGTTCGACTTTTTTTTTTTTTGTTCCAATGTGAATACCAAAAATACTAAGGGTAAAATTTTATTTTTCTATTTCATTTGTTTTTTTGAAGAAGGATCTATACGTGAGATATTAAAATTTAGGTAAAATTACATTTGTTACTGACAAATGTAATAAAAAAGTAACAAATGTAATTTTCGTTTAATGATGATGTCAGTTAATATTAAAAATTTTACAAACAAAACTACCCTTAATGGAAATGAAAATATCCTATCTACCCCTAGTTAGATTTATTGTTTTCATCCTCTCCATTTCCCCAAATTAAATTATACAAACTATAATTTTTCTCTCTTTTCTTCTTCCTCGGTTTGGAAACCATACAATAATAGCCAGTCTTGATTTCCTTTGTAAGAAAGGAGGTGGAGTGGAGAAGATGGAGAATTAGTCGAATTAAACAATGGCATTTCAAGGCAAAGAAAGAATTGATCTCTGCTTCAAGATCCAACCTCGACTGATGGTTATTTGAATGGCTGAAAAAGAAGAAATTCGCCGAACCGAGGAAGGGAGTCTTGCTCAGTTTCTAAGATCGATAGTTGTAGAACTTTTCAAATGTAGATATCTTCAAAACCAACCATCTGATCGATCTTAAATTCTCAAAAAAATGCCATTTTTAGATGAAGTATAGGGATCTGGTACCCGATTGATGATACAATGGCTGAAAAAAAGTACTTGTAAAAGAAAAGGAGAAAATCAAAATTCTTCACTATCTCAAAGAAAGCTTTCACCCGCTAGTTCTCAATCCCATGGAATTAAGAGAGAAGAACTCAGTGAGAATGGATGAATGAATCAAAAGAATCAAAAGAATCAAATTAAAAAAAATATCAAGAAACCCTATGAAACAAATTCATCTCATGGGTTTTTCATTCTATGGTGGAGGCAGTGAGAGAGATGATATAAGACATTGTTCTGAAACTCTAAAGCTCCCACCATGTTGGAATTTGTAATCTCAATGCCCAAACCAAGGGTGTTTATATGCAACGCCATGAAGTATTTGAAGATCCATGGATCTAATCTTCTATAAGTCCACCATCGTAATTTTCCATCCAAAAGAAAACAAGAACAAAAAAATGGAGCCACCACTTCATGTCGAAGCACCGCGTTACATAATTCCGATAGATGACGAGTGGAATAGTCCTCTGGAACTCACCTCATGTGTGGTCTTTTTCTATTTTCATGAGAAAATCAGCAAGGGGCGTCTTCAGCTTTTGGGGTCTGTGAGCGAGTGGCCCACATGCCATTCTGATTTATTTTAGTATCCACATTATGAGAGTTATGAGCGTTGGATTTGAGGGACATGTGGTATCCAGATCATCGTCCATCCTTGATGGAAGGAGACAATTGGTTTATAAATACTAATAGGTAAGGTCCTGTGCACACTGATGAAAATATGAGAACTCGATTACGTTCTCGATCTGTCTGGGAATACAGTGAGTGAAAAGAAACCCTTCCCTCCTCTCTTCTCTTTTGTTAACAGACGCAGGCATTGAAGAATGCATCAGATAGAGGATTCGGTTGGATGGATAATGGCTGAAACAGATCCCTACACTATGGGTATGTCGAATATTATTCCGCATATTGACATGCATATGGATTGTAGTTTTTTTACAGGGTCATCCAAAAGCAAGGATTTGAAGAAGGATCGCCGGGGCTAAGGTGGATTGTTGGCTTTGGGGATTATTGTGGCTTCAAACTGGATTGGTCCTTAGCTTATTTGGATTTCCTGCAAAAGGAAATGAAGACATCATAGTGATGGTCGGGTGGAGACACCCTTTGACTATTCCGACGCCTAAGTCAGTCTAGTGGATAAACAATATGGGATAGATAAGAAGGACTGTCCCTTTGAATTAGGGGATTCGGGTAGCTAACTTGCTCTAAGCTTGAGTGCTAGAAAAATGTATGTGTCTGTACCTGCGTATGCTTCTTCCTTTTATAGGTTGGGAGTGACCAGGATATAGGAGCTAAACATGTTTTTTGTTGTAGCAGAATATCCTTCTCTAGAGCGTGATTTACGCCCATTGATTTGGAGATCAAGTGATCCTGCGCTGAGTCATCGGATGGTGGGATCTCCCTCACATAATTATGTCGATTATTCCATGGTGGATATCTGGGGGAGTTTGATATCTGTACTCATTAAAATAGGCCCCATTTGTACGTTACTATACAGCTGGCATGTTGTGCGTGGACTTGTACGGCGATGTTTGCTTTTGGAGAGCTGCCGAGATTACTATACTAGAGAGACCGTTGAGGCCCCCCATATTGCCGAGGTGTCAAAGCCTCCATATTGGTGTAATGTCGGTGCTTCTACTCTAGCGAGGCTTGGAGGTCCTTACGTCGGTGAGGCTCCGAGGCCCCTATGGCCATGAGACTCTGAGGCCTTCATGACAGTGATCTTCTAAGGCCTTTATGATAGCGAGGCTCTGAAGCTCTTCACTATTCTCATTGGTGGTTTCGTTTCATCAGGAGCTGCTTTCGTCTTATACTTACAAGGTTGATTATGAGAATAATGGCCTTCCCCCAAGGGTTTGGACCCTAATATACACCTATCGAAACTTGATTGAGAAAGACATATTCTCCCGTATCAGGGGTCAATTGCATCAATAGCCATATGGATCTTGTTGAGCATCCCTCTAATTTGGAGGGGATTTGGGATTTCAATAGAAGATTAAAATAGTCAATTTCATTTTTTTCAACTTAAAACTTTAAGTTAAAATTGTCTTTCAAATTTTATGGTTTCCACCGTCAGTTAAATGGGAGCTGATGTAATTGTCGAAAATTAGTAGATGACGGGTGATATTAGTTCATACTTTAAGGATAGTACGTGTAATTTACCCTAAAATCTAATATGCTAGAGAAAACTTTAAAGAAGAGATAATGTGTGATAGAGAACCACACAACCTTAGCGTGCAGTTCATTTTTTTTTTCTTTTTGTATTATTTGGGCATAAAAGTAGTGTGCTATAGTCTTGCAGACTTGATTTCCTAAACAATCAATTAGGATGGAAACTTTTAAGAGACACTAGGTTTTCCACATGGTAAGTCAATCATGACAAGGTTTTAGTAATCGATATCGGATACGATATCTGCATATGTCGAAACTGATCCAATATCAGTATGGAACCGTATGGAGCGAATGGATGCTTGACATGTGGCCAATCCCATTAAAAAATAATAAATAGCAAGAAATCGGTATTGGTCATGGTAGAAACCAATATCAATCAGTCGATCCAATGCCAATACTGATATATTGAACCATGGTCAAGACTAAAATTCTGTAAGCAGGTAGGCTCCAAAATCCCTACTTGCATGTTCCTTTTTAGCCTAAAAAGTGTGTCATATGGCAAAAAAACCATTAGACGAAAATCTAGGATTATTAAGAGGGTGCATTGGATTATGAGGGAGTGCATGGACAAACATCGGTGGTGGAAGGATATACTATCACATGAGAGAATATATGACTGAATTTGAGTTTGAAACTTGACATGTGGCATATTCAAACTATTCCCTAGATATCTAACTATTGGATATATGTTGTATCACTCTTTTAAGCGGCAAAATTAATAGGTGTGCCCATTGAGGAGATTTCATTCTAAATAGCCCTATAAGCAATTTCCCCCCCCTAATCTTACGTTCTTTTTTTAGGTAAAAAATTTCCTAGATGGGCATGTGAAATTTAAAAGAGTTTATTTTGTTTAAACTCAGTTACCCTTATCATTGGGTTTGCTTAGATTAAATTGGCTAGAGTTTACCATTGCGATAGCCATGGGTTTGTTAAGATCCCACCGTATTCGAAAGGTAAAAATAGATCAGTTAGATCCTATCAATTTAAATATTTGTTAGCCACAGGGCCTCTTTACGTAATCCTCACATGCAGTTATCACATAATCCTTAAGAATCCCCTCGAGTTTAAGCGGGTCATTAGACAATCTTCAACTTGGTTGGAGCTAAAATTTGAGCTGAAGATTGTGGTTTGGTAAAGATTTTAGCCATTTGGTTCTTCAGTGGAGATGAGCCGGAGATCAAGACACTTCTGAAACACTAAATGACACACAAAATGGAACACACCGTCTTTTCCTTTAGCCTATATAGCTTCTCGTAATCCTCAGTATGTAGCTTCACGTAATCCTTAAAAAGCACATCCGAAAAACATCCTTTAATTTAACAAAAAAAAAATGACGTGACAATTCTAATAGTTAAATATATAATTAAGAAATAATTTAAATTAACCATATATCAAATTTCAATTTCAAATTATATATCTTCCCATCTAACAATATAACCTTTCATGTATGTTAATGCACCCTTTGGATAGGATCAATGCTTAAATTTGTTTTGTGCTTAATTCCATTTCGGATCAAACTTAACAGGTGGGAAATTTTTTTTTTTTTTTGAAATTTATTATCTACAAAATTGCATCCTCATCTGACCAAGCGTGACAATTAAATACCTGTCCGTGAAATCTTTCCCCAACATAGAAATCCTTTACCTTACCCAATGAGCTTCGGATCTATTTCACATCACATATGGGACAAAGCCAGAAAGTATCTTAGAGAAGAAAAGACAAATTAAAATAATGGTACCTCATATAGATATCGACAACCACAAGATTTAGATTTATGGGTCATGAAAAGCATTTCATTTTCTTATTAATTAGGATAAGACGAAGTAAAGTAAAGCATAACCTAGGTTTTGTTGAGCATGTACAATTTAATGCAATTTGTTGTGTAGGGGGACCAGCTATATATAGTTAACACATGCCATTAAAAATTGGGTTTTGGTGAAACCTAGTGGCTATGACCTATTCTCACCATTGTAAAATGGAGAACATTCCCAAGATTAATTGAACTTTGACAGGGGCTCATAGTCTAATTGGTTTAAGAAACATTATTGTGAACTATCCTAAAGGTTGAGTGTATGCACATTGGAGATCATGGGATAATTCTTTAATTCTTTAATCTCATATTATACCGTAAAACACCTCCTTCCCTCCCTCTACTTATGATAATGTTTCAAATCTCTTATCTTACAAATTTATATATTATTCCCATACATAAATTTCTTGTAATTTAAAATATAGAAACGGTTGCCGTTGGTTCTTGTTCGGAGTTTCTGGTAGTAACACTTATCGAGATAGAAGCAAATAGACAGTAAAAAGGGGTTTTGAAAACCCTGTGGCCATCTGATGCCTAAATTAGAACCGGTAATAAGCAGAATGGAGTTTAAGCAATTTGTCAAAGAGAGGGCGCGATCAGTGTAAAAATTAGGATCTGATTACCTTCCTTTTGAACTTTACTTATAGAGGCAAGGAGTAGCATGGATTTCGGCCTTGATTGAGGTAATCCCGATGATTTTGGGCATGTTTCTGGCTACGTGAAAACTGCCACAAGCTGTAATGGCGGTTTTGTCATTGAAAGTTGGATTCCCACGATCCAATCCTTTAGAAATAGGGGTTGGACGTGGATAGGGGATCTTCTGGACCGTTTGATGGCGATCTTGCGGGATCATCCCATAGGTGCCTCCAATATCCTAGTTCAAAGATATCCTCACTACCTGGCACGTGCTGGCATTAGGGAATCTTCCCTTATCAATGCTGATTTGTTGTTATCCCTGAGATCTTGGAGATAACCTTTCCGTATAACCGTCTCATGAGGTGGCCATGGCTGTGGGATCATGGGCAGTGGCAAGTGCTGAGTTTTTGACACATCTCCTTCTGATGGTTGTATTCTTTCTCTATCAGAAACCTTTATTAAAAAAAGAAAAAGAAACATTTCACGTACTTCCCTTGAGGTTTACCCTAAATTCAACCACCCCCATTGTCGGCGATAATATCAACCAATTCTCCTAATTTGAAAAATTAGTATCAACCAAACCCTGTCCATCTGTTAGGTGGTGAGATGTATTGTCACTTAAGATTTTAATGGAAATATTACCTTTGTGCACTTGCAAAATAACATGTTTGCCCTTTTAAAATTTAAGAAAATATGATGGTTAAATTCCAATGTTTATTACCTTTCTTCTTCCCTTCGATGTGAACGGGAGAAGTTCATCCGAAGAACTCGCCGCAAGGATCTTCAATCACTGTTGGAGATTAAAGGTGTTCTGTGAGAACATTGCCGCAAGGATCTTCAATCATTGTCGGACATTAAAGATTTTTTGCGAAGAACATCGCCACCAGGATTTGCTCCTGCGTCGGATATTGCTCATGCGTCGGAGATGGATCCTCAGAGCTCTCTGACCTACGACAACCAATATTACTTCGAAAAATTGAAGCTGCAACAAGGTCTATTTCACTTTGACGCCGCCCTTCTGACTGATAATGGTTCGATTAATATAGTGGATAAGATGCTCGTCTCCAGAAAATTCTTCATAAAGTTCAGTTAATAGATGAAGAGAAGATGGGAGGAATTGGGATCCTCACAGCAAGTTTAGGAGATATTAGGCAAAAATGTAACCTTGTGAATTCTTGAATCTTTTTTGGAGAGAACAGTCTCATCTCAGATAGAGGGTGGTTTTAATAAGGATGACAATTGATGATGTGTCATTCAAATGTTTGGCAACCTAATTTGGGTTTTTCACTTTTCCAATTTGATTTGTATGTAAAGCTCCATTTGTTTTGATGTAAAATTTTACAATAAAATGTTACGTGTAATATATTATTAGTAATTTTTTTTAATATTTATTTTCAGTAAGTAAAAGAAATATAAAGTTCCTTTTCCCTCTCCTGTATTTTACCTCTTGAAAGCAAACATTGAAAAATAAAATTACATATAAAACGTTATACATAAAATTTTACCGTAAAATTTTACATCAAAACAAACAGAGCATAAAGGTCTTATCAGATTTATATACAGATGCCATTAGGTTGTTAAACATGGACTAGATGGAACAAGTTCTTTGAGAGAACAATGTGTAAAGAGCAGCGACGAAGAGGATTTCAGCCGGAGAGGACTTGGAAGTGAGCAACTCGGAAGGAAAATCACCTCGGAAGCAAAATGTTGGTAAAAAGTGAAATTTAAGAAGGGATGGGGATAAAACTGATGCCTATAGTGTTTTTACTACGAGGCTTAAAAAATCTTTTCATCTTTTCCATTAGGGAACTTAACAGCATGGAGTGTGGTTGACATTATTATTGGGTTTGGTATCTTGTATTCTGTGGGGTCCATGCAGTTATAAATGTAGTACTTGTATTAAGGTATGAGTTTATTACATGTACGGGGTACTTGTAATTGTGGTGGGATTAGGGTTTCTAGGTTTCCCTATAAATTATCTCTGTGTGGAAAAACCTAAGTAAGGCTATAAGGGCTGCAAAGGATTCTCCTCTTACAGTGGAGAGCTGGAACGCTGTAAGGCTGACAGATGAGATAGACCTGTCAGATAGAGAATTCTGTAAACTGTTCTTGGGAATAGAATAAAGTCACTATTTTCTCTAATGGACGTAGACATCCCACGATGGGGTGTTGAACCATGTTAATCTTCGTGTTTTTCTTCTTGTTTGTTTGTGTCTCCCAATCCTAACAAGTGGTACCAAGTTCGACAGATTGATCACTGATCTAGTTCGAATAGGCAGGTACACAATATGAAGAAGAAAAAGAAGAAAAAATTTCAAAAACCCACATTTATGGTTTTTGTTTTCGGTTTTGCAAGGATGTGGGCTAGGGTTCTTGCAGGGTCACGATGTTTGGAGCCGACTGGTCATGTGCTGACTTTCACTGTTGGGCCGCCGACGGATACAGGGTATCTGACGTTGACCTGTTTTACGATGGATGGATCGTTTATGGTTGGTAGCGGAGTGAATAGTGGATCAGATAAAAGGGATCCTGGTTTGGATCTCCGATTGCAGACTGTGGTGCAATCGTTTTCAATCTGTTTTGTGGTCGCTGATGATCAGTCACGGATGGGGGAGAGCTGGAATCTTCTGGTAGCAAAGGCGATGGCGATGGCTTGCGAGAGTAGCTTGGTGGATCTGAGATCCCAGATGGTGGTCTCATCTGGCCGGAGGAAGGATTTGTTTCTGGCGCATGGTGCGATCCCTGCAATATCACTTGTGGATTATTTCCAAGCTGCAGTGAAGAGTTCTCTCTGCTCTGGTGGAGCAGGTTTGCCGTCGACAGATCCTGTTGCAGGCAAAGATGGAGGCGAAGCAAAGGGAGATCCTAGTAGGGTGCTGAAGATGTCGACGGTCAAGGGCTCTGCAACGGTAATGTTGGGTTCTCAAACGTTAGAAAAAAAAAAAAAAAAAAGGACAAAGTGTAATCGGACAAAGTGTAATGATTACACTTTGAGAAAAAAAAAAAAAAAAAAAAGGGCGTAACCTGTAAACTTTTGGTGTGTTTTTTTTTTTAAACTTTTTTGTTTTCCACGTTACCTTCAGGAGAGATAAAAAAAAGAATAGTGTTTTATTTATGGTTAGAATTTCTAAATTGAAAAGAGAGAGAGAGAGATACTGGGTGGATTAGGGGATTTCTATTATGGAAAGAGTATCTAAAGTTATTATTTTTGAGAATGATTAAGGTAGATTTAGTGATGCAGACTTGTGAGGGTTACCTAATATGATTAACCCGGTATTGTAGTGGATCTGCAAGAGAATCTGGTAGGCCTCGAATGGTGGTGAAACGACTACATCAGGTGGTATCGCACCTGAGTATTGGTGGTGGTCTTGGTGGTAATCGAGCAGATGATCAGCGACGCTAGGAGACCCTGATCGAATTGATAGGGTGATAGCAGTTGTTCGTGGATCTGGTCGGATCAGGTGTTGGATCTGACGGTGGGATTGAATCCCGCCACGGTGCTCATAATGGTCAGTTTATGTCGCGCCGTGGGGTAAAGGATGATTGACGGACTGGGACGAGGAGTTGGATCTCAAGGTCTGCTTGGAGGTGCAGAGGTGAGAGGCTCGGGTTCCAGGTGTAATTGGAGCTGCTGAGGGCTGGGATGAGGAGTCAGTTCTCAAAGTCTGCATTGGAGGTGCGGTGGTGAGAAGTTCGGGTTCTAGGTGAAACTGGAATTGCAGGAGGATTGTGTGTGATGGTGATCTTTCCGGTGATGCTACAGTAGTGGAAGAGACGGAGTCATTTCACATCGTACAGTGGTGAGCTGTATAGGACACTCGGACGAGGTGTGGGCTATGTTGCTTTGGGTGTAGCGGTTTGACAGAGACAGATTTACAGAATCAACATCAACGAGTTTTCTTCAAGGTGGTTTGCAGAATCCAAGCCAGGTGGAGATTTGTTGGGTTTGATGTCTTGTATTCTGTGGAGTCCACGCAGTTATAAGGGTAGTACTTGTATTAGGATATGAGTCTATTACATGTACGGGGATAAACTTGTAATTGTGGTGGGATTATGGTTTCTAGGTTTCCCTATAAATTGTTTATGTGTGGAAAAATCTAGATAAGGCTACAAGGGCTATAGAAGATTCTCCTCTAATAGTGGAGAGCTGGAACGTTGTAAGGCTGATAGATGAGATAGGCCTGTCAGGTAGAGAATTTTGTAGACTGTTATTGGGAATAGAAGAAAGTCACTTTTTTCTCTGGTGGACGTAGGCATCCCACAATGGAGTGCTAAACCACGTTAATCTTCGTGTTTTTCTTTTTGTTTGTTTGCGTCTCCCAATCCTAACAATTATCGCCGATAATGAGGGTAGTTGAATTGAAGGTAAACCTCAGGAGAAGTGTGTGAAATTTTCCCAAAAAATAAAAACTAGAATCAGTACCATAAAAAATATTGTCAATTGAATCTAGGGCAAAGATTTTCTTGATGGGATTTTTTTTTTGGACAGTGGTCCTATGCCCCTAAGAGATGAGAACAGTTTTTGTTAAAAATGAAGAAAGGGTTAAAAGTTCTTTCCCTCTCGTCTCTCCATATTATGAAGATTTTTTTCGTAACCCTATTAACTTCCATCACTAATTGTTTAAAGGAATACAAAGAGATGTAAATTTTCAAAATTAATTACTTCCATGTAAATACCAGACATGAGGTAATTAATAAGGCAGCTGCTACAATCTCTTTTCCTAGCGCATCTGCAACTGACTCTCACTTAAAAGACTGCAACTGACTCTCACTTAAAAGACAGGTACAATCTGAATCCGGTTCATATCCAATTTGAGATTTACCAGTGTTGATTAGATGGTTGACACTTGGTACTCTAATAGATCCAATGAATGAGAGTTATTGTATAAAAAATAAAAAAAAATAAACTCATTAATTCTCGAATTGTTGGATCGACTGGAGTGTCAGATGTTGGCCATCCAACCGACATTGGCAAGTTTCCACGAGCCGCCAGTGGTGGCAGTAGAGCTCGTTAAACCATGGAGGAGTTTTCCAGTAGTGGGATCTTCTTATAAAGGAGAAGATCTTATTTGGTGGATTCGTTGGAATGAGCAATCATTTTAGAGAGATGAACCCTTCTGCCCATGATCAAAACAGCTGTTTATCGAAAACTCCAGAAGATCATATATACTCACCAGATTCAATGGCATTTTCACAAACATGAAACATGCAACATGGGAACACGGGTGGCTGTCGGTATGTAGGGATCATACTGGCTCATAATCACGTGAAATCTTTGTTCCACAACCTCTCATCTTCATATCCATGGCTGTGCCCGCTACCCCTTTTGATCTCTCTCTCTCTCTCTCTCTCTCTCTCTCTCTCAATTCATATGCCGATATTCTATCTTACCCAAATCTTTCTTTGCTTTTATGAAAAGACGAGAACTATTTATCAAAACAAGCCATGATTTGTAGGGTATATATATATATATAGCAGGGGTGGCGGCTGCGGCTGGCGCCGAGAGGGGGGTGTAATATAGATCTCCACGTTCTTGTCTGTAAAGGAGTGCTTAATAGGTTGAGGTTGTGGGTCTTACTTTCCTAGTATCTTGTTACGGATTCAAATCGTCTCCTTCCTGAGATTCGAGAGGAGGGGTGGCGACCTCATTGGATGGTCATCACGTAGAGGTTGGAAGAATCTGACCCCTCTGTTGGAGCCGACAAGTTGAGCCGACAAGGGAGTGTTGGCTCCAACAGAGGGATCGGATTCATCCGACCTTCACGTGGCGACCATCCAATGGGATCGCCGCCCCTCCTCCCGAATCTCAGGAAGGAGACGATGTGGATCCATCTTGCTACCCTGGTATATTATGTGGTTGGATTTCCTCCTCTTTTTCTCCAAAAGAAAAGAACTAGGTGGTGGGTGGGTCCTCAGTCTCATATGGCAATGAGCATCTCTACCTTGCACAACCATGGAATGTAAATGCTCGTTGATTAGATGGATGATGGACAGTTAATTAAGTTAAAACACCACTAATAAAGCCTCCCTTGTTAACTAATTCCAATATTGATGGGTTTTGATTCAATGAATGTGCCCCTGCTTCTTGGTAAAGGAGGAGCTATTAAACTAACTCATTTGCAAAGATAAATCTAACTGTATTTCTTTCTTGGTAATGGGTATCAGGTATCCCGGCTCAAGCCTCAAGGTAAGGTCATTCACTTATTCTTGTGTTCAAGGGACGGTGGGAAAAATTCTTCAACTTGGAATAGATTGCTATAAATTACAGGTGCAGAATTTGAGAAAGATTCAAAGAAGCGTGGGGATGCCAAAATGTGATCTTTTCACAGATTGTAATATTCACATTCTATTCATTTTTGATTCTTCAGTTTTTGGTTTTGCACGTTAGACCCATGTGACAAAAGCCACCAACCACTGAGCCTTCTAGTGTCTACTTAACAGTTTTTACCGTCTGTGGTTATGTGATCCTTTCTCTATCAGGGTCTTATTCTTTTCCTGATAGAGACATATCATCTGTGCAGATGGCCCACCCAACAAATGGATACCCAACCTTCAATAATTTGATCAAGCAACACCAATTCTATCTCTGGTTTGTACAATATGATCAGATATTCCCAGATATCCATCGTCAATCAACTCAAAAGCAAAGAGCAGAATGAGAGAGACAGGGGAGAGAGAGAGGAGGGAGATCATAGATAGATAGATAGATGTCCTCCAAATGGACAGAAAGCATAACCCAGATTTGTTTTTAATATATTACCTAATAAAGCGATGCTCGTAGAATCTCGAACAAATCTTTTGATAGATAGAAAGATCCAGTTGTGGCCTTAAAAACACAACTACAAGGCTTGAGTTGGAAGTGAAAATCATGGCGAATCTTAGCATACAAGTGAAAGAAGCAGTACTGCTGACACCGTCAGAATCAACTCCAACCCACATCCTTACCCTCTCTGCTCTCGACTCTCAGCTCTTCCTCCGTTTCACCATTGAGTACCTCTTCGTCTACCGCTCTCCCTCAATCCCTAATCGCTCTGCTACTTCAGCTCGTATCAAAGCAGCACTCTCGCAAGCCCTCGTCCCATACTACCCATTCGCCGGCCGAATCAGGGCGGCTCGACAAGAAGTCTCCAACCTTGAGGTCGTGTGTCGAGCCCAAGGTGCAGTCTTCATCGAGGCCGTTTCCGATATTCCAGCAGCTGAGTTGGAACATGCCCCGCGTCACTCCACTCAATGGAGAAACCTGCTCTCCTTCCACGTGGCAGATGTTCTTCGAGGGGTCCCACCTCTTGCTGTCCAGCTGACTTGGCTTCCCGAGGGTGTCGCAACGCTTGGCGTAGGCATCAGCCATTGTCTCTGCGACGGAATCGGCAGCGCCGAGTTCCTCAACACATTCGCGGACCTAGCTACAGGTCGACGCGGTCTCGCTGAGTTACAACCGAAACCGATTTGGAATCGCCACCTTCTTAACCCGGTCAGCCGCCAACCCAATCACCAATCTCCGGTGGCTGACCACCCCGAGTTCGACCGATTACAAGACCCTTATGGGTTTGTCCACCGATTCTCCCGAGAGCCGCTCACTCCAACTTGTGTCACGTTCGACCGAAGATCTCTGACGCAACTCAAGAAGCTCGCATCATCCAGTGAGCCGGAGCTCTCGTACACGTCGTTCGAGGTCCTCTCGGCGCACGTATGGAGATGCTGGACTAAAGCTTTGGAGCTGCCAGGAACACAGACGTTGAGGCTACTCTTCAGCGTTAACATTCGGAATAGAGTGAAGCCCAATCTTCCTGAAGGTTACTACGGAAACGGGTTCGTGTTGGGTTGTGCGCAGACTGGGGCGAAGGAGCTGGTCGAGAATGGGTTGGGTTGGGCGGCTGGATTGATTAGGAGTGCGAAGGATAGAGTAGGGGATGAGTACGTGAGAAATGTGGTGGAATCGGTGAACCAGTCGAGAGCTTGTCCTGACTCGGTTGGAGTGTTGATAGTATCGCAGTGGTCAAGGATGGGATTGGAGAGAGTTGATCTGGGAATGGGGAAGCCTGTCCATGTGGGCCCCATTTGTTGCGACAAGTATTGTCTGTTTTTGCCAGTTGTCGAGCAGAGAGATGCAGTGAAGGTGATGGTGGCTGTCCCTAAGAGCGTCGTGGACAAGTATGAATATTTGCTCACGGGCCCCTCACAAGTATGATTATTAGTTTTAGATCCTCACTGATTTTAACCCTAGACGTTGACTTGTCAACTATTCCTTGATTCTGCTGGTGCGCATATCAATGTATAAAAATCCTCTCCCGTCCATCTGCCATCGGCCAAGGGTGGGATTTCAGCCGGTCCACCTCCCAATGTATTGGTAGGCAGGCCGGCTGATCCCCAGCCCTTGGATCAGCGGCAGGAATCTCTTGCCGCGGGAGAGGATTCAGTTCCCATATCAATACGGATCTAGAATTCTGGACTGTTTGAATTATTCTCATTTTTTTTAATTTATTGAATAAAATCTTGAAAACAAACTAAGACATCATCACTGATCAAGGAATGAAACCAAAGAGGGGAAAAATAATCAAACCACTTTTTTCGAACAAGTGGTGGCCTTCTTGGCTAAGGTGTGCGCAATATGAGTTACTCCTCGAGGAATATGAACAAAATCACAACTAGAAAATTAAGATCTAAAAATAGAGATGTCTTCTAAAATCAACTAAGACTCTAAATTTTCAGAAGAGCAAGATATTTGAATAGTTGAAATAACTCCCATATTATCAGATTCAATAATAATAGAGCCCCAATTCATATCAACGGCTTGCTGCATAGCTGGTCTAATGGCAAGAGCTTCACCACAACCGACAGATCGAAAAATTGAGGGAATGGAGATAGCCAACTCCAACTTGCCCATAGATCCCTGTAGACAAATCCCAATCCTCCCATGTCGTCCACCTTACTAGCGTTCGTGTTGATCTTAATGGTACCTGAAAATGTAGCCATCCATTTGTCCCTACCTTCGACCCTGCACAATAGAGAATTATTTGAATCCTACCGACTACCCTATGAAAATAAAAACTCCTCAAAGGCCATCTTAGCTTTAACTATGACCTCCAATGGAGTCCAGTCCTTTTGATTAAAGATCAAGTCGTTTCTCTCACTCTTTCTCGCAGAAAAGCAAATGTTATTTGATGTGAAATGCAAAGTTGGCCTTGATCCTTCTCCTCTAATCCAACGGCTAAGAACATCTTGTTCATATGTAATGTGCCAGGAGGGCCCACAACAACGACCTTGGATTGTCTTGACCAACCTAGCACTCAACCCGTAACCATTACTTGACCCATCGAGATTTTGTGATTAAATCAATCAGGTCGGTTGAACCAATCATTACACTAGGGCTGTGTTTGTTTTTCAAAAATTGAATAAAAAAAAATAATAATAAAAAGAGAGCACGGAAGAAAAAGAAAAAGGAATTTTTTTTTTTTTTTAATTATTTGAATCTGGATCCTCTCCTAGTAATCACCCCAACTCCTTTGGTCATTGGTTCTTGTTCGAAACTTCTGGTGAGTTACACATGTCAAGAAGAAGCAATTAAGTTGTAGAAGGGTGGGTTCGAAAACCCTGTGGCCACTACGATGTCTTAGTCAAAACTGGAATAAGCACTTGGAACTCAGTATGAAAATATACGTGAGTTCCTACAGAGAGGGGGTCAAAGCAATTTCATAGAAAAGGGGAGAACGTAAGAGTGAAAAATTAGATCCAGTTATTTTCATTCTGGGTGTTATTTATAGAGGTAGAAGGTGACATTGACTTCGGCCTTGATTGAGGCAATTTCGATAAGTCACAGCACGTCTGTAGCTGCGTGCAATCATCCACCAATTGTGACAATAGTCCAATTGTGGAAGGAGAGGATTCCCACGATCCAATCCCTTGAAAGTAGCGGTTGGACATGGGCCAGAGACCTCCCAGTTCGTTAGATGATGATCTTGTGGTGAGTCTTTCCTAGTAGATGTCATGATCTTAGCTTGGACATGTCTTTGCTAGCTGGCATATGGTGGAAAGAGAAAATCTTCCCATTTTAGGTGTAGATCTACACTTATTCCAAAATTATGGGGATAACATTTTGCTTATGCATCTTCATAGGTGGCATTTACTAGCTTACTCATATGCGATGACGCGTGACTGTTTTCCATTGGATGAGAACTTCGTACACGTATCCTCTCCGAATCAAAGATCATATTTATCCCTATCAGGAACCAAACTTGGCCTTGGGGTCTAGTTAAAAAAACAAGGTGCATGGAAGCCTAGGTGGGGAGATGGAGGCTTCGAGATGGGTTCATGGAAGGGAATAATCACTTTAGAATATTTTAATATTTTGGAGAAGTTTGTATTAATCGTTATCATTATCTCAATCTAATCTAAAGTTAACAAGTAAGAATCATTTTCCTTTTGATCCAAGAGATCAGAAGGAATTAATTTCAAGATATTTTTTGTAGGGCTCCAGCCCAGCATCTATAATCCAGAAGTCAATGATATGGTGTTTTTGGTCAGTCACACTTTTGTTTTTTTGGCAAGGTCAGTCACACTTTACAGGTACCCTTCCTATGATCATATCTACATTTTTGTCTGTTTACCAAAACTACAGAAAAAGAAAAAAGAGATAACCATGGTTAATGATTGATAAAGTGCCACGTCAACACTATTTGTATGTCACATCCCTCTTGCCCTTTCTTATCTTTCCCAAGTCCTAGCCATGATTCTCATGGATGTGACTAGGCCGCCACATTTCAATGTAAAAACAGTGGATTTCCTGGAAAAATATTTCTTAAATCCAATCGTCCTTCAATTTAATTTAGTGATCGGAATCAATTCAGTGTACAAACCTACGTATTAGCACGTAGAGACAATAAACTCTACCTATTGGATTACATTTGAAGGGCAGTTGAACTTGAGAGGAATTAGATTTGATGTACATGGATTCAAATCCTCTCCTCTTAGAGATTCGGGAGGAAGGGCGATGGCCTGGATGGATGGTCAACACCTGGGGTTCGGGTGAATCCGAACCCCCCATCAGAGTCGACACCTTCTTTTCAAAAAAACCATCCTCAAGGACACATCCGTCATCATCAATTTAAGTCAGGGGTAAGACTGTCTATCAGAATTCTGCATTGTACCCCAAGATGAATGCTGGACACATTACTAGTGTATCCACCAAACACCCTATAACTAGTCTCGAATCTCAAGGTCAAATCACTTCACAAATTTGCTAATATTTTTAATGTTTCACCAAAACCACTCTGACACCTTGGTATCTCTATCAACTTCACTTTCTATCCCTGCTTTCAATATACTTCTTGTTGGCCTTTCCAAAATGACCGATCTCACTATTTATTTGTTGCCTAGAGTTTTGACCTAAGCATCGGAACGACCCCTAGGCTGTAAGCCCGATCTTCTTTGACTTGTTTTGTCATCTGCAGATGGATTTTACATCGAAGGACCTTAGCGTGGATTCTAATGGCAACAGATTCATATACTTGAACCTTGTCCCAAAATATTTCTAGTTTAAACTTAGTTGAATTTGGGTTGGAAAAGAATGCCCGATTGGAGGACTTTGTCATGCTCATCGTTTAACTCAAAATCGAGCAAAAAGATCAGTCCTATTTGCCCTCAAAATTGCCTACCCTTCCTAGAATCACCCATTGCAAACCATTGAGATAGGCCCGGTCGATCCAATACTTAAATCCCTAGTCAGGCTTCTACATATCCACTCTTAGAAGTAGGTAATGAGGTGTCGGGATTGAGCCATATTGAATCCAGTCCCATGGGAGTGTTTGGAATTGAACCCATGGAAGTTGTGAATCCATATGGAAGTGAATCTACTTTTTTGAAAAATAGATTTGAAATTTGAATTTCAAATTAACTTTTAAGTGAATTAGTGGGAAAATAGACAATCTTACTTTAGAAATTTAAAATAAAAGAGTCATTTTTTTCAAGGAAAGAAAGAGATTTAGAGGAATTGGTAAGGAATGTGTGAACTCTCTTTAGATGAGCCATTGACATTGTTTTGAAGCTCTCTTAGGAATTCTCTTAGAGAAGAAGAAATGCAGATTTTACACCAAAGGTTTTACCTCAAGTTTTCTTGCTATCTCTCATGCTCTTATTTTGTCGACGAATCCGAGAAGCAACGTGTGCTTTCCGATAGTTTTCTCCCAGTGATTGAAAGATTGTTTGGGGCTTCTAGAGATGAGAAAGTACCATTAGAATAGTGGTTGAGAGGTAACCTTGTACCCCTTTACTTTATTCGTTTGTGTTACATTCTCTTGTGATCCTCAAGCTTCGGCACAAAGTTTGAGAAGACTAAATCTTGTAATCTCATTATCATTATAGTGGAAACTTTTGATTGGATTAGGTTCTGTTGTTTTTACTCTTGACATTGAAGTGTTTTCCACATAAAAAAAATATTGGTATTATTATTGTGCTTTGTGGATTGTTTATTTGTTTCTTTCATTTTGTTTCTTGACTTGATATCCTTTGATTCATACATAGACGAGAAATATTTTGGTCCCTAATATGAGGTAGAACCAATTAATCAAATGTACTGGTTCAACATTTTTGCTATATCCAGCCTGAGGAACGCATAAGCTCCCTGCACTTTTTGGATTTTTAGATTGAAGGCAAAAAAGATTAGAAATCGATGCATGTATTCTATCTGGACGTGCATCCTTGGATCCTAAAATGGGCTTTGGAAGTCCATAAACTATAGACCGACCAGCTCAAAATAATAGCATTCAAGATAGACTAAGTTGTAAATGATCAATTGTGCTCCTACCCACTTAATCACCTTTAGATCTAAATTAAAAAATCCTAAGGTTAGACTAGTCCAAATGTGGACCAAATGGTTGATCATTCATGAATCTTGATTTTAGGCATATGGTAGCCCGAAGGGCAGTAAATGTTGATCTTGGCATGTTACATATACTAGAAAAATTGGAAAATTTTGATAGGGCCAGGTATCAAAAGGATTGAATGTGATTAAACCAAAATGTCAAGATCAACATGAAAGGTTATAGCCTTACTGAGTTCTCCTTAGGGTGCATCAAGAATCGGCCAAAACCAAATTCGGATGGGAGAGATTTTGAGCATGGTGGATCAAAAAAGAGTTTCATTTGTACATCTACCTAGTTAAGAAGTATGTCTTATAATGATTAATCATGAGCTTTTAACTTGCATATTCAGTCTTCAAGAGGTATCTTGTATTTGGCTTTGAGAAGCCATTTCCTTTCACTTTATTGAAGTGTGATTGTAATGGGGTCGACCCTTACCAACCGGGGCGAACAAGTTCATGTGTCACAAGTCGCAAAAGAAATGGCTTCTCAAAGAAAATATTAGGACACAAACCAAAACCGGTCCGTTCCGAAAAGCAAACCCAAAATCGATTACTAATTGGTTTGTAATCAATTTTATAGCAATGTTTCAAGAAATTTATCAAACACTGAGTTAGAAAAACAAAAAATGGATCAAAGAGGAGATGGAATGGAAGCAAAGAATAAACAAATAGTACTGTTTGGAAATAAAAACTCAAAGAGATATGCATTCCCTCTCTTCACACAGAAAACCTAGATCAAAGATTTACAAAAGAACAGAAAACCAGTAAGCATAAAAAAAAAAACATTCATACCTTTTTTGGACATGAGATGGTAAACCCCTTCAATGGCTAGCTATTGCATCCCAAGCAACTCTCTCCGAGGGAGGAATGAAGGAAGAGTCTCAAAGACACTTCATAGACTATCAGAGTTATTGTATAAATCGGTTATTGGATTACTGGTCAACCAATGAAGAGTTTAAGACACTTCATAGTTGAATGGGAAAGAGCAGGGAAGTGATAATGTGACATGGGTGCCTAAGAGAAGTTAAATAGATGTCTGAACCTGTCCAATTTTGGAGCAGACAACTCTTGGGTTAGCTCTGTCCATGTCTTAGGTTTTGATTTCCCTCCAAAATCTCCTTAAGATAGTATTACTTTGTATACATAATAATTGAATCAGTATAGACAGTTGCTTCAGATAATGTTTTGATTCCAGAGATAGCACAAGCACATCTAATCTTATAGGGAGAGTGAAGAAGGAGGCAATTTTGGAGGAAAAAAAAGATGGTTGGGGTTTTGGTAAAATCTTTTCAAACAAAGAGATGGTGAGTGAAATTATAACCCAACATCCTCTTGCTTGTAATTTCTTTTTTAATCATGTAGAAATAAAGTCTCATGCTATGATCATTTGTGATTATAAGGGGATAACCAATGGAAACCAAGAAAGACAAGATATCTGATACCATAGGGAAATCATTCGCAAGAAAATGACAACAAAACAACACAGTAAATGCAGAGTAGAATCCCAGAATTCCTTCAGACCATACATATGGAAAAATTTCCTAATCTGACTTGAATTCAACCATTTATATTGTTTTAATCTGTCTGCTTCAACTCTTGTGATCCTAATGACTATTTATCAACAGGGATAACCAGGACATCTCCTGGATCTCTTCCCTTCAATTTTCGGTAGCACAGCTCTGAACCACTGAAGGGCAGGTACCCTTGTTGTTATGGAAGAGGAAATTATAGGGCTATGACCATATATTTCAAGGATATAATTACATTATTAGATTCACAATCTAAAATTTAATAAGTTCTCACAATTTTCCACCATGTTCCAGCCTCTTTAGCTTGGACTTCTGAGACAAAACAAACAGGGTGTTTAGCTCGGAGGTAAATTGAGAGCAAACATCCAACGCTTCGCACATCATATTGGCTTACAAGTTTACTTCATTTAATCTTAGATAACTGAAAAAAATCTTAGATAACATAATATACTTTGTGATTTATCATTTTGGTTGGGTTAGTGATTAATCAGTTTTCTGGGTACCATTGCTTAAAGGGTAGAAAGAAAAAGAAAGAAAGAAAGAAAGAAAGAAGTTTAGTGGTGTTCATAGCAGAAGCAGTGCTGGTGGACTTCACATCCTGATATTCATAACACCACACAGGTCTGAAGTGAAATCACTTTTGAAAAGAGAAAGAAAAGTTCTGTAATCAAGATTATGTAACCAACCTAATATATATTTACCTATTAGTAGTTGGTTTGACAGTTCACGGATTTGAAACACGGAAACAGCCTCATTATGTTTTTTTTTTTTTTTTGGGGGGGGGAGAGGAGGATGGTAAGGCAGGCTTGGTACATTCTATCTCTCTCCAGACCTGTAGAAGGAAAGCTTAGTGCACTGGGACCGCCTCATGTAAAAAAAAAAAAAAAAAACTTTAATAACAAATTTGGTTTGTTTTGAAGTTAATTACTCCATCATGTGAGGTAATGTTTTCAAAAACTTCTCCTTTAGTATCGATTTGATTTCAGGTAGAACAAAAACTCAATATATAGAAGTGTTCTTCAACTATAAAAAACTTCATAAATCCAAGAATTTCACTTGTCCAAGAAAATGCCATCATTCCTTACCCTAATTTATATCTAAATCAAGCTCCCAATATATAACAAACTCACGAGTTAAGACCCCTGTATCTTATAACCAGAGAATCACGACAGATCTAATTATATAAAATAAAATAAAAAGCAAAAAAAAATTTCAGAATACCTTAAAAATGAGTTTCAGTGTATAAAATGAACCATCAAATCTATCAATTAATCAAACTACTGAAAAATAAAGATGTTAATTACTAATGCCCTAAATAGTGCCCAAGGCGGCCCCTCACCTGCGAGCACTCTGCTATTTAATTTGAGAACCCCTTTTGGCTTATTTGCGAAATGTCATCTGTTCACTACATAAAATAAAAGGGGGGAAAAGTTCAGAGTTAGTCAATATAATGCTGAAGCAACAAAAATTCTGAATGGATTATATCTGCATACCTTATCAGTTATCAGGACAATCGGCTTGGGCATGGCCGCGCTTCCCACATGAATAACACCTGCCCTTAAAACCACCCTCGTTATTCCTCTGCTTCTTCGTGGCAGGTTCCTTCCCCTTTTCAAGCGCTCGCAATTCTCCTTGCAATCTCAATTTCATGCTCACTTGAAACAGAGTCTGTTCCTCCGGTTTCGTGTACAAGATCACGCGCCTCACAGTATCCCAAGAATCAGGCAAGCTATTCATCAACAAGACGACCTGCATATCTTGTGAAATCGGCAGACCTGCCTTTTTCAGTTGATAGGCCATCAAGCCCATCTCCATCAAGTGATCATTGATAGGGGTTTCTTCAGACATCTTGTGCTCCGTGTATTTACTGAACAGAATCATACGAGTGGTCAACGATGTCGAAACGTACATGAGGGTGAGGTAGTCCATAATGGATTTGGCGGTGGTGTGGCGGTTGCACAGCTGGAAGAGATCGTTCTCCATCGCGAAGAGCATGGCGAAGCGGCATCTCCGATCGTCTGAGACCCATTTATCGAGTGATTCTAGTTTCTCTTTTGAGGAATCGTCGGTGGGTTCGGCGGGTTTGGGATCCTTGAGGACGTAGGTGATGCCGAGTTCGCAGAAGACGAGCTTGATCTTGGACTTCCAGGTGAAGAAGTTGGAGCCATCGACTTTCAGCTTCTCTGTGGTTATTAGTTCTGGGTATACGAGTTGAGTAAGCTTGGTGCTTTCCATATCCTTCCTTTCCGATAAAATGCAGGAGATCAAATCATCAAATCCAAAGAAGAACTGAAGAACAAGGTTCTCGGTCGGTTGCTCATCCCAGTGTTTTTTGGATTTTTTTTGAGCAAAATTACGTTAACGGAGAAAACGATGTTTTGACCAAAATACCCCCATTTACAGGTTTGCCACTTGGCATCATAACGATTTGCTCGAAAACGCGGCAGTTATTCACTACGACGTGGAGTGTTTCAAGGTCACCCACCATCGTCCATTGATATGGGTCCCACAGCCATGACGGTGATGGTCCCATAAAGTTCTCCAAACCCGCCGTTATCGGGCGGCTGGATCACACAATTAATGGGATTTTATCCAGTTGGATCACGGATGGAGTACCTCCAACTCCAAGGATCGGGGAGGATCCAAACCGTGAGAACCAGCTGAATTCGAACCGGTCATTATGGGCCTGTCCGACAAAACTCAAGATTTTGGATTTTATTGATTTTGAGTCCCAAGAGTCATTTTAGAGTGGAATCCTATTTGGTAAACTCGATTGAATTCGAGTTCTACAGAGAATCGGATTCAAACTGATTTTATAATTCAAATTTTTGGAGTATAGAAAATAAATTTTTTTTTGTTTTGGAGTAATTTTTGAGAGAAAAATAAAAATAAAATAGAAGGTCTATTCTCTCACATTCTTTTTTTCTTCACAAAACAAAGGCTTCATCAGTGCCACTATCCACCACCCACCCTCTACCATCCACTGCCACCACTGCCACCACCTTCCACCCACCACAAAGGGATCCAAATTTTCCCCTGTTGTGGTATCAACAAAAGAGGCGCTAGATGACCGACAAATAGCGCTGTAGATATCTAACGGTGGTGGTTGTGTGGGAGTAGAATAAAAAAAAGAAAGTTAGGAAAATAGAGAGTCAAATTTATCAGCACAAACAAATTCCATTTTCAAAATCCATCTCTCTCTTCTTAAACATCGCCAACCCCATTTTGAACATAAGTACAAGTAAAATCCTAAGAAAAATTAAAGAAAGGAGATGATGTTGCCGATGAAGACGATGCTGCGATGAAGAAGAAAGAAAATGATGCTGACAATTCCATGAAAATGATGCTGACAATTCCATGTTTCTCATATACTCTCTCACCTTACTCCCAAACCATTTGAAACATTGGATCTTACTTGCACCACTTGTTGGTCATCCAAAGGAAGTTGGCATCTTTTCTATTGATACGGCAACAGCAACAAGAGAAGATTTGGATCCTTGATGAAGGGCCCTGCACCCTTTTTTATGCAAATGATATTATTTTTGTGGGCTGGGTCTGGGTCGTTATTCCCAGGCCGACCATAGGTTAGGCTATGGTTAAGGGGAATTTTTTAGGTTGGACTTGGGTTTAAAAAAACTTACCCAGCCTAGCCCGGCTGCACCCCTAGAGCTTTGGGTTTATTATGTTTCCAATCCATTGAACAATGGGGTGCCATAAGTGTGGGATAATGGGATTATATATGGATTATCCAAGTCCAGAAATCCGGATTCAATTTCGGTTTCAGTCCAGTTTAGTTTAGGCTTGGCTTAATGAGCTTATCAGCCTAATATTGGCTGGTTTGGTTTTGTTCTTATTGATTCGGTTTGGTTTGGATTTATCAATTGGTCTGGTCCAATTTCAGTTTTTCATCGGGTTATAGAACCACAACTCAATTATTATCCAAGAAGGTTCATTTTTGGTTTGATCCGGACAGAATTGGGCTGGGTTGGCTACGGTTTTTTGATTTGGGCCTAATTTTGACACACCTAAATTGCAAATGATATTATTTTTGTGGGCTGGGTCTGGGCTGAGATTTGGAGTCCAACCCTAGGTTGGGTTTAGCTGGGCTTAAAAAACTGATCCAGCCCAGCTCGGTTGCACCCTTAGCTGATACGGAACTTGGGTTTATATATATGGATTATCAAGTCCTGAAATCCGGATTATAATAAGCCTTACAGCCATATAGGCTCCAAAATAATTTAGGGTTCCATTTCTACAACTGTTCTCTTCTTGTGCCGTGTAACTCGTATATGTCCAGTGCAGAGATTTGGTAAGGTATGGGTGGTTTGTGAAATTACAATACTTACCCTCAACTTATTGAATAACAAGGGTAAGAAGAGTGGGTAAAAAGGTCATAGTGGAGGAATTAACTTCACTCCGGGCCTCATTCACTCGGGCCCTTCAGGCCCTATGGGCTTTTAATTTGCCTCTGGGAATTAATCCACAAACCCATATGAGAGAATACAAGACATCCTACTTTCAGCAGGCCTGCTCAGCCTGCAAGTTTCTTGCTAGGCCTGGCTCATTGCCCAATTTACATATTATGGGCTTCGGTCCAGGTTCGGGTCAATTTTGGTTGGTTGTAGCCAGGAATTGGATGGAATCCCACGGGGCTGGTACAAATTATTTAATAAATATTAATATAGAATTAAAAGAAAAATTTTCTTAATATTAATGAAATTAATAGAACCAATAATAATAATAATAATAATAATAATAATATATTTGATAATATAATCATAATCTTTCATTTTAAATTTATATTTATTAAACAACTCCCCCAATCAGAGAAGGGTATGTGTTGAAGTAAAAGTCCTAATTGCATGAAGACACGTGTCCTGCCATGTGCAAGTTCACAAGGAAGCCACCTCAGAGGTCGGTTCCCTCAAGAAGCCGACCCTACAATCTTGGACCGACGATCATGGATCCGTCCAGATCGCATACATTTTCCCCATTCACAACGCATCATGCCAGCTAATGGAACATCCATGAGCCAGGATCTCGGAACCGCTATAGGAGGGTTCTCCGGAAGATCTGCATCTAACGGCTATTAAGCCCGACTACCCATGTTTGATCCCAACTTTTAAGAGATTGAGTCATGCACTCACCCACTCTCCTAATCCAACTGTTATGACAGATCACGATTGAGGGCAAAGAGTTCGGGACATGCACAAGATCAACGGCCATCACGTAGAGATCGTGCCAAAATCTACGCTATTCCATGTCTCCTCTATATATAGAGCCTAATCCAAAGGTAAACGAATCCAATTCTAGATAAACTTATTTATTCTCCTTCTCTGACTGCTAAGCGCACTTTCAGGAGCTCGTATTCTTCATACTGAGCTCCAACTGCTTGTGATCCGATACTAACTTAGGCATCGGAGTGGCCACAGGGTTTCCAAACTTGCCTTCACTTGCTTATCTACTTTCATCTTTATAGGTTATATCACCCTAGAAAACTTGGACGCTAACCGACACCAACAATATGTATACACACCTGCTTTCCATTGGCATACACGCTATGTAAAAGAGAGATGCATAAGAACTAGATATTTAACACCAGTCTTGTTAGGACAAAGAAGATTAGAAGACAAAGTGTCGAGCTAGTTTTTCTGCACAGCTATGGTGGGCAGTAGTGGGAGCTGTCCATGTCGTGGGTTTCCATTTCTCTCTTTTTTTCAGTTCAGGTTAGAAATTTTGAAAACGAAATAAGTTTGATGCATTTTATATTGTAAGGTGGGAGAGATAACCCCAAAGGAAGCTCAATTGAAAAGGAGTCTACGCTTCAAGAAATAGAAGATTCTGAGTTTGACTCCTTTTACCGCCTTGGGGCTATGAAAACACAAACAATCTTGTAAATATCGTCTTACCCAACATTGGTGGATCAAGGTTATATTTATAAAGGGTAAATTACACAGACACCCCCTTTACTGTTGTGAAATTAACAGAACTACCCTGCTTTTTCAAAAGTTACACAGAATACCCCTCTAACAATGCTATCATACAATCTCACCCCTACCGTTACTTTCAAATTAACGGCAGATGGTCAAAAATTTTTAAAGACAAAAATACCCTTTGTTCCTCTTTATTCTCAAATGAAAATCTCTCTTTATTCCTCTTTCTTCTCCAACTACCGCCTGTGTGTTCTTCTCCAACGATTTGGGGAGGTCTACAGATTTGGGAAATTGGGAGAAATTAACAGGGAGTTTACCAGCTTCAGGTTTTTGAAAACGAGAACAAAGGACTACTAGCTTCCTTCATCTTAAAGAACAAGCTTTCAATCTTTAAGGAGAAGTGAAACAGAACAGTTTGAGAAAAGGGTTTCAGATTTCAGGGCTTCTTCTTTTGCAGTTTCTCTGTTCTAATTTCTGAAAATTTTTTGGCTAGCTGTTGAACAAGTTGCAGATGCAACAACAGATGGGTTTTAGTGGTGATGGTGGAGGTGGTGCTGCTGCTGGTTTTGAACCCACAACACTCTCAAGATTTCGGTCAGCTCCGGCATCTTGGTTCGACTCTCTGCTTCCAGATGATGAGCTTCTTCCACAAACCCAATGTCTTTCTCAAGCTCCTGTGAACAGTTCTTCAACAACCAATTTTAGGAACTCTTAAAATTTTAGTTCCGCTGAGGCCGACCCCAACTTCTTCTAGACTTCCATGGCTGCACCTGGTCACAGCAGTTTCTTCAGACAGAACAGTTCTCCGACGGAATTTTTTTCTCAGCTGAATTCACCTTTGGGTCTTAGTTGTGATGAATTTGGGTCAAGCTTTATGAGTAGTCTCGAGTTTCCTCCGTTGCCTGACATTCACTCAAACAAGCGTTCAAGGGAGAGAAATTCTGAACAAGCAGCAGCTAATTTGGCTCAATTGGTACTAATCTGGAATGTATAGAAATTCAATCAAAGTATTCTAGCTTTTAAGATAAAGGAAGAGATGGAGGAATAAGAGGCATACCTGGAGAAGAAACTCGCTGAGACGCCAAGCCGTGGAGAAGAAAACCTTGAGAAGAAAATGGAAGTGAAGAGAAGAAAGAGGAATATAGTTTTTTTTGGAAGTAAGGCTAAACAATAAACCTTTTAGTCATTTTACCCTTAGTAAGGGTATTTTCATCTCAAAAAAAATTGAGCCTCTACTGTAAGACCCGTGTCAATCTAATCCGGTCTTATCACCTTGAACCAGGTTTACCCATCATGGTCGAGTCAAATGGACCAAGGGCGTGAAGGAGATCGAGATCCCAGGTATCAAATCGACCCTAAAACACTTAATTTAAGGGGAGGGTCGCATACCCAGCCAAGGAGGGTCGGACCCCCCAAAACAGAAAGTCAGACCCTCAGTTTTAAAGGGAGGGTCGACGGGATCATCGACCCTCCCATCGACCCTCAGTTGCCGCCGAAACTGAAATTAGGAAATTTCCTAATTTTCGATTTGGATTCTTTCCTAATCTCAAAGAGACTTATTTTAGGATGTTCCTACTCTATTTAAAGGACGTCCCTAAGCCTCTTTCACTCCTTTTACAACCCTAATTGAATTGAGAGAAAGAGAAGAGAAGGAAAAGGAGAAGAAGAGAAGCAAGGAAGAGAAGAAAGCCAAAACAAGAAGAGTTGCAGAGAAGGAGTAATCTTCTCAGGTATGAATAATAATTCCATGAGTTTCTACAGACTCTAGATTAGATAATGAAGAGAGCGTGATCTCGACGAAACCTAAACCATCAATCCATGGATAGATTTTCATGAAAAACCATGGGAGAATATACGAAAGCTATATAGGTGGATGCTTCATGATTCTAGACCATGGGGTGAATGTTGAATGGACTGTAGTAGCAAGCCATGGGACCCCAAACACGAAGAATGGACTAAAAAGAAGGAAATTGACCAAAATACACTGAGGGTAGCACAGAGGGTCGATGACCATCCGACCCTAGGTGATCCTGAGTATCGACCCTCAGTGTTCGGGAAGTCCAGATTGGGGAGGGTCGCACCCAGGGTCGATCAGGACTCCGACCCTACCTCCGACCCTCAGTTAATAGAATGATTTTTAAAATTAAAATAAATTCTAATTAAATTTTATCGACTTTGTTAGGTCTTCTAGTAATATAATAGCAATATAAAGGTGAATTTAAAGCTTGAAAAAATATATATTAGCAAGCTAAGGTGAGGAAACAGAACTCTAAACTAATTGGTTAATAACAAACTGTTTTCTATTTTCTTGAGTCCAATGCCATGCTTGATTCTATGCGACTATGTTTGTAATGTGCATACAACATGCCATCCAATATTTCTATTACTTGTTCATGCATATTTACTTTATGATTTATAACATGATGATGATGATGATGATAGGAATAGGCATGTGATTGTATGTGTGTGGTTGGTGTACTTGCTGCGAGCGAGTATCAGGGGAGGTGTGATGAGAACGTCAATAAAGTTAATCTTTGGCGGGTCTCGGCACTTTAGCTCTATCTCTAACTCAAGTCTTGTGCATTAGCATCGTCGTATCGCCATTACTTTAGCCGAACTATTATGTCGTAGAGTATCAGGGGAGGTGGTCTCGGTCCTTGTAGTCTCTGACTCTACCAGGGGGCCTTAGCTCTATCTCTATGGACATTCTGAGGGATGCTGGGGTGAGGCCTTGGATACACTTTTTGGCATTAGGATTGGTTAGTTGCGAGCCCAGTTTGTAGCCCTCGCTAACAGGAGCTTACGTGTTGGTATGACACTATATAGAAATAAACGTTAACCTTTGTTATATAATGTTCACGATTAGGTGCTTGTGAGTCGACGATAAACGTTACCTTCGGACGACGTCACACACTTGTGTATAGAGACGGGGTCAATAAACGTTACCTTTGACTACCTAAACCTTTCTATTGTATATTGCAAACTTTAAACCAGACCAAAGATATGAATTGATTGCATGTATATGTACTATTGCATTGTATTGTTTGCTCACTGAGCCGTGATGTGTGCTCACCCCTCGACGTCGAATATTTTTAGTTGATGATGCAGGTTTCACAGTTGAAGAATATATAAATGCTCCAGCGTACGGGAACGTAGCAGCGATGGAGGTTGAAGCTGAAGTGGATACACATGACTCCTCTTGCTAGTGCAACTCATGTTTATTCGATTAGATATTTTTCTAGTTTTCCTTATTTGGATTTATTAAAGACATGCATTTGATATCTATTTATGTCTCAGTTGATATAGAATAATTTACTATTTAAATATTAATATCACAGTAGATTCTCAGTTCATTTTATTATAAGACTTCCGCTATTGTGTATTTACTCTGATTATGATTATGGATGTATGGAGTTTAGATAACACGGATATAGCCTACTCAAGATCCTGGTTGAACCGTTGGTTTATTAGCGGTTCATCACACTATTCTGAATAGTGCGGAATTGGGGTGTGACGACTTGGTATCAGAGCATCTCAGGACTTGTCCGCTGAACTAGCATATATTCAAGACAATTGTGAACTGAGATAGGATAAAAGTAAAAACAGTAATATTAACACACTATAAGCACAAGTGATGGTTGAGACCGAATTTAAAAGGAAAATAATGCATCTACTAAAGGGGAAACAAGTCTACATACAATGAGAGAGAAACAAACGTATATAAAAACTAAAGCAGAGTACAGTCCACAACCCGGACAGTTACTCTGTAGTACAGGGAAAACAAATACAATCAAGAAGCTGGAGGTGAAGGAGGAGATGATGCCTTACGATCTCTGTCATAGTCCTCAGCATAGACTCTAGTCAATAAGGCTATCTGAGTCTGGGTCGTCTGTAGACTAGCTGTGAGATCGGCTACCCTCTGATCAGTCGCACGCTGAACCTCTATGAGCTCTCCCATCAGCGTGTCTGATATGTGTTGGGCGGCTAACAGCTCATCCACTCTCACACGCTGAGCGTCTAGTAACTCCTCCATCCTCAGATCAGATCTGCGCTGAGCCTCCCTGATCTCATGCAACATCTCCATCATATCAGAAGGTGGGTGTGAAGGACCAGCCGTATGAGAAGGACCAGTCTCAGGTGCAGGATACGCCGCAGAAGAAGTACCAACTCCAACCGCATGCGTAGGTGAAGGCGGTGGTATCGAGTCGACATCCATGTACATGCGGTCATCATCATTGGCAGGATCGGCATGAGCTCTAGCAGCCGCAGCAGTGGCTTCAGCGTCCGCCATTTCGATGCTAGTGTGAGGGCGCACCATCTCGTTCCTCTCCTCGTCACTAACTTGGGCATCCCGCATGCCCATTTTGCAGATAGCCTCCCAATCTAGAGGCGACGAGAAGGTCTTCTCCGGTCTTCTCCTGAATCTTCTCATCCACTAAGTCAACCCCCAGGCGGGTCAGCAGAACAGTAATCATACGTCCATAGGGTAGATTACCCCTATGATCGGACAATGTAGCACTAATCATGGTCCGCATGATGATGTAAGGAAGGCAGACAGGCTGCTCAGTGCAAATGTTGTACAGAAGATACTGGGTCAGCTGAGAAACCCTCTCATAATGGACACTCTGCAGAATCAGATTATACTGGATAATCTTGCAGATGACCCGTGGAGCCGGACGCATATAACAAGCTCTCATCTGCCAGCGATCAGGTCGTTACAACTGATTGTCGATCTCTGCCATCATCTCCATAAAAACAAACTGGGGCTCTCCAGGCGCACAGTACACCATGGGACCATCATAAGGAATGCCCAGTAGGTCGGTCAGTTGCCGATAGTCAAATGAGATATTCACCCCTTTGACGTAGCTGGTGATGCACAACTCGTGACCCCCTCTCGACATCATTGTAATTTCCCACCACCTGGAGGTTACAATAAAACTGTTGCACCAAATCCGGGCAGGTGCAAGTGTCGTAAGTGATGACAGGGAGCCATCCCATATCACCAAACGCCCTCTCTACATTGAACAGGGCTAGCTCAGCCAAGTTCACCATACGACCACCCTCTACCTTCTTACGGACATAGTGGGCATACTGTGCCTCGGCTTCATTGGTGCAGAAGCGAAGCGGATCACGAACTCGGGGTACCTTGGTATGAGCCATGGTATCTACAAAGAAAGAAACAGGGAGACAAGGAGTTAATAGGATAAAACTCCGAAATTTGACATTATAACGACGTAAGTTGGCCAAAAGCCTCACTTTTCACCCATACACGTGGGCAGGAGGACTTACGTAGGTTCCAACATATCCTACAACACTCACACAGTAGGAAATTGGAACTAATGAAGTCCAATTTGAAGGAATTTCAAGAAATCAAAAAATTCGACAAATTAGGGCAAAAAGAGCAAAAATCCAAGTTTCTCGATGACCAACCGATGAAACTCGAAAATTTTTGAGAGCTTTCGTTCCTCGAGACACCAATAACAAAAGCCCCCAATAAAAATCAAATTTTTACGGTTGGAAAAAGTTTAGTTTGAAAGATGCAAGTTAAATGGACAAAAACCTAGAAAAGAAAACCTAAAAACAGGGGAAAATGAGAAAACATACATGTAGGGATGATGTAGACGTCGAAACCCGGATCCAAACTGACCAAAATAGTGGAGTGGCACTGTAGCAACTCAGAGGGGAGAGATGAGTCCAAACGGGAGGGAAATAACAAAGAATGAACCCAGAATCGGATCTTAAAAGTTTGATTTTTGGTCTGAGGGTCAGACAATTCGACCAGAACCATCGACCCTCGGATCGACCCTCCCATCGACTCTCGGCTCTTGGGAATCTGACAGAAAACTAAGGGTCGAATACTAAGGGTCGGATACCCATCGACCCTCACATCGACCCTCAACTCTCGGGAAGAACAGGTCATTCCCAGGGTCGGATATTGAGGGTCGGACATACCATCGACCCCCTCCATCGACCCTGCATAGAAAAACAATATTTTTCACAGAATGATCTAAAAATTTTGAAATTTTACATCGGTTGGCGTGCCTACATATAGTATAAATAATTGTCTCACCTATTTTGATGATTTTCAGGCACCACCAATCTCAGAAGAAAAACATGTCTGGACGTAGAGTGACCAGGCAGAGTTGGAATGCAGTTCCACCACCACCACCTGTAGAGGAGACCAGTCAGGAAAATATATATGTACTAGGAAATCCAGATCAGGCAAATCCTACCAACTTGCCACCTCCACCACCGGAGTTAACAACTGTGGTAATGAATTTAGCACAACAGCTACAACAGATGCAACATGCACAGGCTCAAATGCAAGTTGCAATGAGAATTATATTCCAAGCCGCACATGCTACACCCATGCAGACCGAACAAGCCAATGCAGCACCGGTGGGTAACCACCCAGCACCTCAAACACCTCAACCACCAGCTGCACAGATTCCAGTACCAGATCCGAAAGCAGCTCAGGTTAACTATCAGTATCCACCACCTATGTTTGGGGCATACCCCCAAAATCAGATGGATCACTCTCGACTGGTTGAGAGATTTTTGAAGATGAAGCCCAGGGAATTTAACGTCAAACCGTCTGATCCGTTATGGCCAGCACACTGGATCGAGGAGATGGAGAGAAACTTTCTTATGATGACTATTACAGAAGAAGAAAAGGTATTATGTGCCACCTTCATGCTCAAAGGCGATGCACATCATTGGTGGAAATCTACCCGGGCCTATCTGTTGACCAAGCATGCCCTATTGACTTGGGCTATTTATAAAGAAGCTTTCTTTGAGAAGTATTTTCCACGAAGCTTCAGGGATTCTATGGAGAAGGAGTTCCTGAGTTTATATCAGGGACAAATGTCAGTAGATGCATATCAACAGCGTTATGAGGAGCTGTTTTTCTTTGCACCACTTAGTATGCAGGAAGAAGACACAAAAACCCATAGGTTTGTCACGGGATTAAGAGGAAGCATCAGAGAACACGTTCTGGGCTTGGAAAAGAAGGTATATAATGAAGCTGTCCAAAATGCTCGAGTTATAGAATCGAGCCAGAAGGAGAGTTATTTTACACAGAACAGAGGTATGAAAAGGCCAGCTGAAAATGCTTATAATGGAGGGAACAACAAAACATTTAAACCTTTCCGTGCTCAGGGCTTTACTGCTGCACCCAGGACTACTCCAGTAGCTCAACATCAGCCAAAGCCAAATTCTGAAGGCCCAAAGTGTTTTAACTGCAACCAAACGGGACATATGGCAAGGGAGTGCCCTAAACCCAAGAAGCAGTTACATCAAGGACGAGTATATACTGTGACATCAGAGGATGCTGCCGCATCGCCCGATGTGGTCACAGGTATGACTAAAACCTTTTAAAGTTGTAATTACATTGTATGAGCATATAGATTAAGTAAAATAAATCATAGGTATCGTACCTATAAATGGCGTACCCACCAGAGTACTCTTTGATTCAGGAGCTACTCATTCCTTTATATCGGTGTCATTCGGAAAGAAGCTAAATTTACCCATCAAAACATTAGACTACAATTTACTTGTACAGTTACCGATGGGATTAGAAGTGGAATTAGAGAAAGGATATAGACCATGTCCAGTTCTTATTGGCAAGAAAACCTTAGATGCAACCTTGATACAACTGGAGATGGCAGACTTTGATGTCATCTTGGGAATGGACTGGTTAGCTCGGCATTCTGCAAACCTATTATGCGCCGAAAAAAAGCTAACATTTAAAGACAAAGAAGGAGTAGAATTCAATTTTACGAGAACCAAACTTCTCCGTTGACGCAAGCTCATACTCTCAGCACTAAAGGCTAAGAAGTGCCTTGAGAAGGGGGCAGTCGGGTATCTAGTATCAGTGGTCGACCTAACCAAGGAAGCACCACGAATGGAAGACATTGATGTCGTGCGGGACTATCCCGACGTATTTTCAGAGGAACTACTAGGATTACCACCCGATCGAGCCACAGAGTTTGTGATAGATCTGATACCTGGAGCCAC